>JAJHSJ010000010.1:24149817-24272166 GCA_021015155.1 Magnolia officinalis | reverse complement strand
GGTAAATCTAAAGCCTCACATCTCATGACCCAAAATACCAGGTAAAGAAAAACCCTTAAAAATATGTTAGAAATTATAGGGTTTTAAGGTGAGAAAACTTTTTTCAAAATAGGAAAATCTCTAAGTTTTTCTCGCCTTGTCGATTTTATCGAAGCACTCTCGATATGATCGACCTTCTCTGTCGGTGTCCTCGATACCTTAAACGATATTATCGATGAGAGGATCAAAAGTGTCCAGCAACTAAAAATTCATCTGGACTGATTTATCGATGTATCGAAACACATATCAATATCATCGATATAAGCACTAAATATGTCCAACAACTTCACAACATATCTTGACGAATTATCGATATATCGACACACATATCGATATCATCGATATTCAAATTTCGAGTCCATTGAAAGTGGCTCGATAAGATCGACAGGCAGATTTCCGCCCTGTTTTTTAATGAAAATCTCAAATTCCTTCGATATATCGATGACCGTCCGATATGATCTGAATTCAAATATCGATAAGATCAGAGGTCCATCGATGATATCGATAGAAGGCGCGCATTAATTTTACAGTAGATATTTCAGATCATTTTTAACTATGATCGGGGGCCCTTCGATAAAATCGATATTCAAATATCGATGATATTGACACCAGGTCGATTGCATTGAACAAAGTCATAAACTGTCCAACAAGCTCAAAGATAAATTAGCTGGATTTATCGATACCTCGACTCTGACCTCGATATCATCGACATTCAAATTTCGATGATCTCGATGGATCCCCGATCATTCATAAAAACCTGAAATATTTCAAAGTCAAATCTCTCTCATTTTTCAAATGTCGATGGATCGAACCTGTCATCGATGGAATTGGAGCTCGAAATCCGATGAAATTGACAATAGTTTTGTCACGCCCCGAACTCGGACACCGGGCTCACAAAATTCCCAATCGCCGAATCCGGCGCCGACAACCTCCGTAGTACCCCATTCTCGGGTCCCGGCACCCATATACCAGGTTCCGATCCTAGGATGCTACAAGGAGGATTTCTTATATCAATTTGATTCGTAATGAGCATAACCAAGCATAACCCACGAATAATAACTACAAGAACACCATCACAAAATCCACTATGATCAAAAACTTTGAGTACAGTGCGTATAAAGGGAAATACAAGATAATGGTAATATCAAAACTCCAAAAGCTCGGCGGCACGCTCCAACTGCGGCGAGACTATAGCTGTGTCCTGACGTCACCTGCACGCATCAATCATGCATAAGCTTATAGAAAGCTTAGAGGGTGGTATAAGTGTATGCGCAATATGAGCATGCTCAGAATGCAAGGTCAGAGTAATGCGAAATAGTGCTGATGAGTACGTAAATGCAACCAGCCGTACCAAGGCTATATAGTACAAGATATTAATGCAATCGGCCATACCAAGACTATGCGATGCAAGATGCAGCTCAAGCATGCCAATCCTCATCCAAATCCTCATATCAATACAGTTCTCAGTCTGGATAATCACCGGGGTTCAGTACACTCCAAATGGCACTGTCTCTCTCCAAGCAACACAGTCCAAGTGAGCGTAAGAAACCTCACTACCCGCCTGGCCAATAGTCAGCCAATACCTATCCGGCACGTCGATAGCGAACCCATTTCCGAGCTGGTCAAACTCAGCCTAGAAATGCCCCCTACTCTTGGGCGAGTAAGGCCACACCCCTTTCCAACCGACCACGACACAGTGGGAGACGCGGCCTCATGGTATTCGGCCCTCGTGCGCTCGTATATCCACTCGGTCTCGACGTTGGAGTCATCCTCTGGTACCATCGGGTTCATGGACTCTCACCCAGGGACATCTATGACGCCCCAATTGCTTGGAACAAGATTTTTCGGTATCCAACCAGTCACCCACGATATATCTGTGGAGGCTATGGTCCTTATGTCACTAGGGCATATCACAATAACACAAATGCAAGTGCATGTATCACACTACCAGTCATGCAATCATCCTGCGTGAAGTACGCACTCATGTAGGGTAAACTCCGCCTATCAGGGAGCCCGAAGGCACATGCTATGATCGGTCACCCCTCATCACAAGCATGCATATGATGCGTATGATCATGAATCATGGGGCAGCACTATACTTATGGTATGATAATGGGTGTTGCTCAAAGTGAAGATGGGCTTAAACGGACTGCAGAGTACAAGTATGGGCTTATCAGTGAACCTTAGGAAGAATGACAATGTGGACATTTAACCAACATTATCTTTACAATGTGGACGTCAAACCAACATTGTTCCCAAGGCACAGCCCACCATAAAACATCATTACAAACCATAGGGAATCACACATTGCAATGGACCTATATACATCTTATTGGGCCTTGACCCAACGGCCTTAGGTTCATTAAGTGGGCTGCCTCATATGGGCCTTATATAAGTCAAGTGGGCTGCATCAATGGCCTCATGTACATTACAATGGGTCATACTCCATGGGCCTTTGAAAACATCACAATGAGTCTCGTAACATGGGCCTCATATATATCAGAGTGGGCCTCGACAACGGGCCACCAATACGTCGAATGGGCCTAATCTCATGGGCCTTATATATATACCAAGGTGGGCCTCAACAACGGCCAGAAATGCATCAATATGGCTCCATCACATGGGCCTAGGGCCCACCATAATATTTATTTGAAATCCAACCTTTTCATAAGGTCACTTGGACCTTGGGTAAGGCCCACTGTAATGTTTATTTGAAATCCAACCTATTCATAAGGTCATGGGACCAGGGGGCCCATCAGAATGTTTATTTGCCATGCAACCCGTTGATAGGGTCACGTGGGCCTAGCCCACGGTAATGTTTATTTGCCAGCCAACCTGTTTATAAGGTCACGTGGACCTGGGGGTGGGCATGGGGCCCACCGAAATGTGGTTTACAAATCCAGTCCAGCCATTATGTGTGTTCCACCTGAATAAGGGTCCAGATCAAGTTTCAGCCGCTTTCAAAATTCAGATAGGCCTCACCAAGTGGTTTTATATGTTTAGGCATGTCTTCTCATGACTTTAGATGGTATGTCCCACCTAGTTCCGTATACGGCTGATTTTTGGGATACCCCTCAATTTAAAGGGGAACCATCAAATGTACGGTCCAGATGGTCGAAACGCACCATGGTGGGGCCCACAGCTGGGCCGTGAGGCCCAGCCTGTCAGCCCACCTATGTCTACTGCAGCAGCAACACTGCTGCTTTTGACTCTTTTTTCTTTTCTTTTTTTTTTTTTGTTTTGGGGCCCACCGAGATGTGATTCACAATCCAGTCCACCCATTATGTGTGTCCCACTGTTCTACCCGTCCGGAACGAGTTTCAGCTGCATCTAAACTTCAGGTGGGTCCCACCGAGTACTTTTATATGTTATGGCATGTCTTTACATAGTTTTTAGATGGTATGGCCCACCTGATGATCAGATCGCCTTAAACTTTTGGCTCAACGCCTAAAGTAGACTGGAGAATAGATTGGACGGCGTGGATCACATACATACATCAAGGTGGGGCCTGCATGAGCAGCCCACAAAAAAGTAACTTTTTTTTTTTTAGCCATGCAGTACGCCTACGTCCAGCGTCCAGAGACGCTGGACGGTTTGGATAAACACTGCCTCATGGTGGGTCCCACACGTGAGTGGCCCACGTTCATCAAGGTAGGTCCCACATGATCATGGCCCACCATATAAATAAATATTAATAAAATATTATAATATATCATTTACTCTAGATAGGGGGTGGATCTCTCCTAAAATGATGTGGGCCACCCTATTTGATGGATAAAGTAAATTTAACATATTGGTGGGGCCCACTTCATTCTAAGGAAGAGAGAAAGAGAGGGAAAGAGAGAGAAATAGAGAGAGATACACGGTGAGATAAAGGAGGGACCCCGCTACTTTGGGCCCTCCATTTCATACATGCATACATTAAACGGGTCCCACCACATGTGGCCCAAAAAAAATATATATGAGAAATGATGGTGGATCACCCACCTCTTGTAACCCTCCTTGCTTCCTTGCACTCCTTAGCTCCTAGCCTCCTCTTTTAATGGTGGTTGATGATGATCCAACGGTTGAGATGAGAGATGTGAGAGTAGGGGAAAGTGGGCCACACTTGGAGAGGGAGAGAGTTTGGAATGTACGGAGCTTTGTTGCTTGGAGGGATTTGAGAAAAAATGAGGGAGAGAGAGAGAGAAGTAATGGGAGATATGGATGAAAGGGATGGGTGGAGTGGTGTTGTAATTAATGATGTATGGTTAGGTTTGAAAATGTGAAAAACGAGGAATGGTGAGGGGAGGGAGAGTTTGACTTGTGGGAAAAGGGAGAGAGGCCACTTGTACTTGTTGTTGGGTGAGGTGGCATGGAGGTAAGTTGGTGTACTTGACTTGATTGGTGGGACATCTCGTAGAGATTTCCTCGAGATTCGCAATGTGCGGCGTTTCTTCGAACCGAACGCTGACTGACATCTTCCCACCTAGGTATCGATTCGGTGCGCGAGTTGCGGCGTTGGAACCGCAGCAACGGCGCGATCGCTAGGATACAAGTTTCGGTTCGAGCCGACTTTGGTATGCAGGACTCGGCTTAGGATCGCGCTCAACGATGGAAATGAGTCGAGGATTGCCGGAATTCGACCGGTAGGATCGCGGAAGCCTACGAAACGGTACGGACTAGGGTACGGGTCTTACAAGTTTCGATTCATCAACCAATTGGCAAAGAGTTTTAAAAGCGTATGACATTGAGTCCGAGTCATCGAGCAGACCACCGATGCTATCGAGACTATACGCTCAATGATATCGAACCTGCTCGATGATATCAAACTCTGTCATAAATGCGACCGTTTTATATCCGTTGGAACTTTTTGCCTATATATGAGGACTTGTCTTTTGTTGCTGTGAGAGAAAACAAAGAGAGCTTTTGTGTGTTTTAACTTACATCTTATATCTAAAGCCCTTTCTCTCGAGGGAGTTCATCCTCCAATCCACCCTCATCATTGATATTTAATAGAGTGGATTGGGGAATGAACTTCCGCATTCAAGGATCATCCAACTACTACCTTAATGACAAATCATTAAGCTGGAATGCCTTGAATGCCTAGATTATTGGAACTACTCTATCTTCCCTATAGGAAAATTTTTAGAGAGTAGGATTTCATCATAACCTTGACCCAACCCAAATCCGAGTATTGGTACATCACTCTGTGTTGTGGTTCAAGGGAGCAAAAGACTCTTCATCAACAAGGAGGAGGAGATCTTCAACACCGTGCAAAACGGGACTCATCGGCTTATTTGTAAGTATCCAGAGTTTAAGAGGACACTTGTGATCATTCCTTTCTAGGATTGGGTCTTAAGTGGTTCTCACCCTTTGAAGTCCTCAAGGAGGCCTCCAGCGGGAGTGTACGTGGTGGGTGCGTTGTGTGAACCCTTGCTCTATGGAGAGCATAAACATCTGGTTTGAAGTGAACCAGTAAAACTCTAGGTTTTAGGTGAACCGGGTAAAACCTTAGGGTTTGAGGTCAACCGTGTAGAAACCTCCAGTAGGGTCTTATGGAAGATCCTTGGCCAATGTGCCTAAAAGTGGGTGTGTTGTGTTGACCCTTGCTCGTGAGAGCATAAATAGTCAACCTCAGTGTAGGTTGTAAAGTTGAAGGTGAACCTGATTTAAAACCTTAGGTTAGAGGTGAACCATATGAAACCTCCTTGGTGGAATCTGATACACTTAAGGGTTGAGTGCGGTTACCGGGAGTGGAGTAGACTTATCGTCGAACCACCATAAAATGACTGTGTTTGAGATTGTTATTTTGATTGAGTGATTTGCTTTAATACTTCCATATCTGAATATCTGATCACTCCTCACACACACCTACACAGTCATATCCATTATGAACTAGACTTCATATTGTTTACTCTTTAAGCAGTTTGTGATTGGATCCTCTACAGGCTGGAAGCAGTAGAGCACAGTAAGAGTAGAGTAAACTGAGAATTGCACGATCATAGGACTAGTGAAGTAGGATTTTTAAATAAATCATAAAAACTTTAAAAGTCCTATTCATATTCATTCTTCAACTAGTGTGGTCTTTATCGCCATTTCAATTGGTATCAGAGCGGGTCTCTCTTTAAGGGCTTCACCGCCTAGAGAGTGATCTTGACTGAAGTTGGGAATATGGCCAAAGGTAAGGGCTCATCAGTCACTAGACCTCCAGTGTTTGACGGCTCAAACTATGCATACTGGAAGGCTAGGATACACTACTTTCTAAGATCTTTGGATCATGACGTTTGGGATATAGTTGAAAGTGGATATGTGCCACCTACTGAACAAATTGTACTTGATAGTGGCACAACCATCACAAAACCCAAATCCAAAGAAAAGTGGACAGCATTCAACAAAGAAAGGCAGACATCTGAAGCCAAGGCTATGAATGTTATCTACTGTGCCGTGTTCCAGGATATATTCAATCAGATAAGTATGTGTGGGACATCCAAGGAAGCATGGGATTTATTGGAAACAACCCATGAAAGCACAAGCACTGTGAAGCGATCCAAACTTCAACTCCTGACTTCACAGTTCGAAAGTCTCAGAATGGAAGAGCATGAGACATTTATGGAGTTTTTCACAAAGTTAAATATAATTTGCAACTCCATGGGTAGATTGGGAGAAAAAATTCCGGCACCGAAAATTTGTAGGAAAATTCTAAGATCCCTACCGGAATGATTTAATCCCAAGGATACAACAATTGAGGAGTGTAGGAACATAGATGAAATAAAAGTAGAAGAACTGGTAGGTTCCCTACAAACTTTTGAACTACACTTCACACAACCCCAAAAATCCAAAAACACCGTCCTAAAAACCTCAAAGAAAACAATTCATGAGGACAGTGAAAGTGAAAAGGAAGATGAAGATGAAGAAATGGCTTTGCTAGCACAAAAATTCAGAAGATTCTTTCAAAAGAATCGTGGTCGGCCTTCAAAAAGAAGAAAGATGAAGTATAAACCTTCAGCAGGCAAATTTGGTAAAAGAACCAAAGAACCACAATGCTACGCCTGTCACAAGTATGGACACCTGTCTACTGAATGCTCAAACAGAAAAACTAAGGGCAAGGCAATGATTGCCACATGGGATGATACAGATGATTCAAATTCAGAATCTAGTGACTCAGAAAGTAATGGAGATCAGAAATCATTGAAAATACTTATGGTCTCCATTGCTTCAAACATTCCCACCGAATCAGAGAACGAGAAAGAAGAGCTAGCCATAGAATCATCTTCATCCGACAATGGAAAAGAAGAAGAAGAAATCGAAAAGGATAAACTACAAGACGAGTATAATCAACTCTATGTTCATAGCATCAATATCCTTAAGAGACTTGGAATATCAGAAAATAAAGGTAAGGTGCTGCAAAAAGATTTGGATAAAGCATTAGAAATCAACACACAATTGATAAATGATCTGCGGCAATATCATATGGATAATGATAGACTTGAACGAATTGATACCTTTCTTGAAAACGAGTCTGATAAACTGAACAAACAGGTTGAACTGCTAAAAGATAAGAATAGACTTCTCCACAATGAAAATCATACACTCCTGTTTGATCTGGAAGAATCTAAGAAGATAGCCAAGATAAATTACAAGTTTTCCCAGAATGGCGAAAAGCTAGAAAAACTATTAGGAATGAGAAGACCTGGAAAGGATAAAGCAGACTTGGATATGAAAAACATAAATCAAAGACTGAAAATGCAGCTCCCATAATTGAAAAATCTGCTGCTTCTGGGAGTAAAACCAGAACAACTCCAGTGTGTCATTTGTGCGGTGATTCAGGTCATTATAAGGATGAATACATAACACCTAGGAGGACTAAACCTAACTCTGGTCAGAATCATGAATTATCAACCAGACAAATACAAAACTTCAAAAGTCCTCTTAAGGATATGGATAGAAGCAATGCCCCTACACTACCACTCAAATCGATCAACAAAATGAAATGGGTAAGAAAGAATTAGTTCAGATCATGTATCAGAATATGAACCTGTGCTAAAATGAGGAAATATTTTGCTGAACTTCAAATGATATATCTGAGGTACTTCACCTCCTCTTTTTGTATAAACATTCAAATGTTTATAATTTTGCTGTGTACAGTGTGTGTACATAATTTTTATTGAGTATACTGTTGATAGAAATATGAAAAATATATTTGAAGATCCGTCTGAATGCTGAAAACTGAAAATTCTCATCTTCGATATGACTGTCAATATGACATTCTCGATTTATCGATAAAAGGTTGATATTATCGACGCCTCTTTAGGATATGAATAGTCGGGTGGCGAAGAATGATATCGAAGATAGACTCGATAGAATCGATAAGTAACCTCTCGATATTATCGAAACAATGGTCGATCATATCGACAGATGCCGCCCGATAAAAGCCAGCGAAATGAAAAAGGGGGTTATTTTCTCAAGGGTTTCACTGTCACCTTCTCTGCTCGATTCTCTCGACCAAATCAGTCGAAGCCACGTTGGACTGCTCAAATCATTCCACAAATCGGGTAATAACTTTCTAACACGTCAAGTGTCCATTCTCTTTTGGGTATTTGTCGTTTTGTTAGTTTTTTCGTTGTCTTTCCCAAATCGTATCTGTCATATGGGAAAGGACAAAGGTATAGCATCCGGTCAGGGGGAGTCTTCAAGAGCTACCCGACAAAAAGTCCTCGCCTCTAGAGAAAGAGCGAGGGCCTTGAAAAGTGGGATCCCCACTTGGCAAAGATCACAGACTTCACGAGATGGGTCCCAAAGCGAATCTCCGGCACCACCTCCTCCAACTGGAGTAAGTTCACAACCACCCAAATACATGGGCAGGAAGCTTATTTAAGAAAGAAGGGTAGACAGGGAATGCCTCAAACCATACAAATTGGAACCCCTGTTTACCGCAATAGATTGGCTGCCTGTTCTGAACTTTGGTGGGATATGCCAACTTGAGAGAACATACAACTTCCTTGCTGCGTGTCATTCACCGGTGGCTGACCCTCCTTTGTTCATGGTATCTTTGGGTGGTGATGATGTGTTTATCACGCCGGCTACAATAGCTGAAACTATCGGATTCAACATGGTCCCGGAAGGTATCCTAGAGATGGATCTTGATAACGTGGACGTTTGATCCAGGGTCACTAAGTATCTTTGCAATGATAGGGACATCCCCTAGCATCAAGGGAATGCATTAAAAGCCAGGTATATGGATCCCAAATTTCGGATCTTGCATGGTATCTTCGCTACTAACATCTATCCCAGAAGTACCAACAGGTCCGATCTCACCGACCTCATGACCATGATCGTATACTCAGTTGCTAGAGGGTCAAAGATCTGCCTTCCATCTCTAATTATTTCTCAGTAGGTAAACGCCATCCACACATCTAGGGACCTCCATCTGCCGTACCCCTGGATTATCAACATGATATGCAACAAAATCAGGTTCCCATCAACTACTGATCCGGTATTCCCACTCCAAATTTTCAATAAAAGTAATGTCCGGAAAATGGATTTGGAGTTTCACGAGTACAAGGAGAACCCTAAGAAAGAAATCCAGGTGGAAGAAGTTGAAGGAAAAGGTGGTGATCCCCTAGAAGAGGCTGTAATGGCTGAAGATGCACCTCCTAGACCTGATCCAGCTCCGTCCACGTCGTCAGCCGGGTATGACAAAAGGTTCAAACTGAATAAGATTGGGGCAATCCAGAAGGACATCCACTCAGTCAAAGAAAGGCTTACAGTCTTGGAAAGAATGGTTCAATGAGTGCAGAGCATGGTACAACAGCTGGTGGATCTGATGACGTGCCGACGGGACGATACGATGCCATCTCATTCTGCTCCGTAAGGCCGGTTCATGCATGCTATCATACACACTTTACTCTTATCTCGCGTTTGAACATCAGTATCTTTTTGGATGTTCTTCCTATCATTGGTGTGTATGACAACCCTCTAGATGTGCACAGTTTTTTTTTTTTTTTTATTATTGTATATGCCCACAGCTGGGCTAATGTTGATGGATGTTGTTGGGTGCCCATATATGGGCTTGATGTTTTTTTTTTTTTTTTAACTGCTGTGTGGGGCAGTATATTTTTTTTGGTTGTACTGAATAGTTTTTTTTTTTTTTTACTTGGAATCTACTGCTGCCTGGGGCAGTTTTGGTTCTATTATGGCTGAATATAATGTTCAACCTTTTTCCTGCCATATTTGTGTTTCATTCCCCTGGTTTATCAAGTTATGGATTACATGTGATTGAAAACTGCTATATAACTGCTCTAAAATGCATCCATAGGTTCTGAAATTGATGCTTGCTTAAATTGAGTTAACTCTTATACATCAAATTCATCTGCTTCCTGTTCGGTTCTCCCATAAAATTCACTCTTCAGTCAATATCAACTAGGATATCTTTGTCAATGACTGACAAAAAGGGGGAGAACATTTGCAAACACCCCAAATGGAAAATTGTGTATCTGTTAGATGTTATTGCAGGTGTTAGGGAGAGCAGCTGCATCAAGCAAGGGGGAGTTTACAAGTCAGGGGGAGCAGATACTGGTTGTGTACATGGGTTAGAAAATTGTAAAATTGTGTAAAAGCATGTACACACAATTTAGGGTGTGTTTGTCTAGAAGTGTTCTAGGGTGTTTTGGGAGTTTTGTCACGTAATTGACAAAGGGGGAGATTAAAAGTGCCCTGTTTTGTCAAGTTATGTGAGTGGTGGGTCAGACTGTCTACAGAGTTCGATAGGAAGATCAATTCAAGCGTCTGCCTCAACCGGATGTGTGCAAGCTCGTCACAGGTAAATCTAAAGCCTCACATCCCATGACCCAAAACACCAGGTAAAGAAAAACCCTTAAAAACATGTTAGAAATTATAGGGTTTTAAGGTGAGAAAACTTTTTTCAAAATAGGAAAATCTCTAAGTTTTTCTCGCCTTGTCAATTTTATCGAAGCACCCTCGATATGATCGACTTTCTCTGTCGATATCCTCGATACCTTAAACGATATTATCGATGAGAGGACCAAAAGTGTTTAGCAACTAAAAATTCATCTGGACTGATTTATCGATGTATCGATACACATATCGATATCATCGATATAAGCACTAAATATGACCAGCAACTTCACAACATATCTGGACGAATTATCGATATGTCGATACACATATCGATATCATCGATATTCAAATCTCGAGTCCATCGAAAGTGGCTCGATAAGATCGATAGACAGATTTTCGACACCCCTATTTTTTAATGAAAATCTTAAATTCCTTCGATATATCGATGACCGTCCGATATGATATGAATTCAAATATCGATAAGATCGGAGGTCTATCGATGATATCGATAGAAGGCGCGTATTTCTTACAACAGATATTTTAGGTCGTTTTTAACTATGATCGGGGGCCCTTCGATAGAATCGATATTCAAATATCGATGATATTGACACCAGGTCGATTGCATCGAACAAGGTCAAAAACTGTCCAGCAAGCTCAAAGATAAATCAGCTGGATTTATTGATGCCTCGACTCTGATCTCGATATCATCGACATTCAAATTCCGATGATCTCGATGGATCCCCGATCATTCATGAAAACCTGAAATAGTTGAAAGTCAAGTCTCTCTCATTTTTCAAATGTCGATGGATCGAACCTGTCATTGATGGAATCGAAGTTTGAAATCCGATGAAATCAACAATAGTTTCGATTCATCGACCAATTGACAAAAAGTTTCAAAAGCGTATGACATTAAGTCCGAGTCATCGAGCAGACCATCGATGGTATCGAGAGTATATGTTCGATGATATCAAACCTACTTGATGATATCGAACTCTGTCATAAATGTGACTGTTTTATATCCGTTGGAACTTTTTGCCTATATATAGAGGACTTGTCTTTTGTTGCTGTGAGAGAAAACAAAGAGAGCTTTTGTGTGTTCTAACTTACATCTTATATCCAAAGCCCTTTCTCTTGAGGGAGTTCATCCTCCAATCCACCCTCATCATTGATATTTAATAGAGTGGATTGGGGAATGAACTTCCGCATTCAAGGATCCTCCAGCTACTACCTTAATGGCAAATCATTAAGCTGGGATACCTTGAATGCCTAAATTATTGGAACTACTCTATCTTCCCTACAGAAAATCCTTTAGAGAGTAGGATTCCATCATAACCTTAACCCAACCTGAAGCCGAGTATTGGTACATCACTCTGTGTTGCGGTTCAAGGGAGCAAAAGACTCTTCATCAACAAGGAGGAGGAGATCTTCAACATTGTGCTAAACAGGACTCATCAGCTTATTTGTAAGTATCCAGAGTCCAAGAGGATACTTGTGATCATTCCTTTATAGGAATGGGTCTTAAGTGGTTCTCACCCTTTGAAGTCCTCAAGGAGGCCTCCGGCGGGAGTATACGTGGTGGGTGCGTTGTGTGGACCCTTGCTCTGTGGAGAGCATAAACATCTGGTTTGGAGTGAACCAGTAAAACTCTGGGTTTTAGGTGAACCGGGTAAAACCTTAGGGTTTGAGGTCAACCGTGTAGAAACCTCTAGTAGGGTCTTATGGAAGATCCTTGGCCAGTGTGCCTAAAAGTGGGTGCGTTGTGTTGACCCTTGCTCATGAGAGCATAAACAGTCAACCTTAGTTTAGGTTGTAAAGGTTGAAGGTGAACCTGATTTAAAATCTTAGGTTAGAGGTGAACCATGTGAAACCTCCTTAGTGGAATCCGGTACACTCAAGGGTTGAGTGCGGTTATCGGGAGTGGAGTAGACTTATCGTCGAACCACTATAAAATGACTATGTTTGATATTATTATTTTGATTGAGTGATTTGCTTTAATACTTCCATATCTGAATATCTGATCATTCCTCACACACAGCTACATAGTCATATCCATCATAAACTAGACTTCATATTGTTTACTCTTTAAGCAGTTTGTGATTGGATCCTCTACCAGGCTTGAAAGCCAGTAGAGTTACACTTGAGTAATCCTGAGAATTGCATGATCATAGGGTTAGTGAAGTAGGATTTTTAAATAAATCATAAAAACTTTAAAAAGTCCTATTCACCCCCCTTTAGGACATATTGGCATATTCCTTCTTCAACTAGTGCAGTCTTTACCGCCATTTCAATCGATACCAAGACCTCAAGTGTTGAAACGAGGTATCTTTCACTCAGTCTACCACTTGAGCTATGGATCAGGGTGTAAATTCATCATGGTTGCATCTTCTTCTACTTCTTCTATTCCCTCCCTCCACTTGGAATCCTTCGTCAAAGACCTTCATCTCTTATCGTCTGGAGTGATTAGTGATCTCTTATTCAACACTCCAACCGAACCAGACACTGCATTTTTTTATGCTTGATCATTCTTTTCATCCAGCAATCACCTATGAATAAATTCATAAAATCGAGCCCAGCTTCCCGAAGTGCCCTGATAAAGTTTTGCTTTCGTCCAGCAATCACCTATGAATAACTTCATAAAATCGAGCCCAGCTTCCCGAAGTGCCCTGATAAAGTTTTGCTTGTCTAATTAGACAATCTTCAGGACCCCTCCAATGCATTCAAGTCTCCACGAGCATAGCTAAAACCGATGAATATATGAGCTGAATGGTATACTCGCATTAAAGCACAACATGGCGATACATGGAAGTAAGCATGAATTTATGAATGCATAAAATTGTCACTGCACGAATATCTAGCCAATTCATTCCTTCTTGTAGCAACATTAAATTTCTAGAGTCGATTGACGAATACATTTCATTTTGGATGCGGCCCCATGGGTCCATCGATCATGAATGTATGTGCATTCACTCACCTCCGACCCTTTGGGGAACTTGTCTACTTAGGCTTCGCTCTGAAAATTCCACTTCCCTTCACTCTCCCAGATAAGACCAACAAGACATATTCTACCTTTATGCCTCTTCAATGCAAATCTCGGGATGAAGTTGATAAACAAGAATATATGGTGTTCCTGTTGATGTGGATCTACTAATTTTTGTTATGCGTGAGTGCTCCGCAAATCACCAAGGAATATATTCATTTGGCCGAGGCACTTGCTCAAGGACATTAGCTTGCTCTTACCCCTTTAGTACTCAACCATCTTTACCGTAGCATGTGTGAAGCAACCACAAAGGGATTTTACCACTCTGGTAGGCCTATTTGGCTTGTCCAGATGTGATTTTACAAATATTTTTGAACAAAGTTCGTGAAATCCTCTCCAACAAAGATAGAATTCACTTCATTCACCCATTACAATATCCTCTTCTCCAAAATTAACTATTCTTTTATTGAATGTAACGCCTCAATTTTCAGAACCCGAGTACATGACTCGCATGTCGAAAACCTAGGAGTTAATTGGTAATAGTGGTAATCAATAAATCAAAGTGCATAACAGGAATAAAATGTAGTATAGATGTAATTCAAAATGGGAACAATATTATGGCCCACATAGCTGGGGGCCAATTAGAAAACCTCAAGTTTCTCAAACTCTAAATGTACTGAAATAAAATAAAGGGCTAATCTACTGATTCAGCTCAAAATAGTCGGCCGCCTCTGCTGCGGCTCTTCATCATAGAGTTCCTCCTCGATCGCCACATCCTCCAAGTCTGTCGCATACTCATCAGATCCTGCACCTACGTCCTCTGCACGGTTGAACATTGATGAATGAGTGGTCAGCTCAGTGTGATCTCCCCTCAAGATTACACACCGCCGCCCTAAACAAGAAATAACATAAAAACATACAGGCAATCCAAAACACAGTATATGCAGTCTTATTAAATGCATGGATGTAGGTACGGACAGTGGGCTCATCACCCATGTAATCATCGAACCTAGAAAACATCATCCAGTCGGAACAATACGTACATCACGTACAGTAGCAATAGATGCTGGTCTGTGTCATGTATGCATGATTAGCTAATCCGTTATTAATCCAATTACAGCCAACCATTCTAAATAAGCTCACGGTCACTACAGGGAGCTCTTGGCCCAGCGTAGGCCGACGCCTTTTGCATAGTATCCCATGACTACCATCCTCGGCCTATGAGGCTACCGTCTTAGGGTGCGTGTAGTACCCACCAACACGTGGTCAATCAATTCAACATAAAGGGGCCACGACCAATGCTGACTGGGAATAAAATGTTAAAGTTACCAAATGTGGCGATTAAAATATGACAGCATAAATGGCTTAAAGACGAGTAAACAACAGTATTTAGAAAGGTTGTGAAGTTCATCCCAAGTCAGTTAGGTGAAACCGCACATGGATACTAAACCCTGTCACACCCCAAACCTGGAAATCAGATTCACAGGAATCCCGATTGCCGAATCCGGTGCCGACAACCTCCGTAGTACCCCATTCTCGGCTCTCAGTACCCATATGCCAGGTTTCGATCCTGGGATCCTACAAGGAGGATTTTCCAACGTGCATTTATCTCGTAAGAGGCATAACCACAAGTTTACCCAAATCATAAAGGCAACATCATCATCACATATCCACTAATATAAACATTTGAATACAGTGTTGAAAGGAAAATACATATGTCAAAATCAAAGCTCCGAAAGTCAGCTACATGCCCCAAGCTCCACGATGCTGCAACCTAACATCACCTGCACACATCTATCCTGCATAAGCTTATAGAAAGCTTAGAGGGTGGTGTAAGTGTGTGCACAAGGTAAATGGCAAGTATTCAATACAATACCATAATCATACAATATCGAAAATACTGGTAAGATCATGAGTCAAACAATAACACAGTACGCAATACAGATTAGCTATGCAAATGAGGAGTCATGAAGAGCCAAAATCAGATGCCGAGGATGCAATGCAATATACAATTCCTGATGAGTTCACGAATACCGTCAGTTGTATCTAGACCATATAAATGCAAAAACACAGTAACCCAAAATATCATATACCGCTGATGTAATGCAATATGTGGTGCGAATGGGATGACCATGCAGGAGTGTGAAGTCAAGATGATAGTATGTAGTATCGCGGGCTACAGGGTCCATCACAAGGGACTTCTATTCAAATCAGTCCCATACCTAAATTTGGATAGTCCGACTCAATGTGGTAAAATCCTGGTCTCAGGTTAGTCGCGCGCCCCAACCGAAATCTTGGTCATTGCGAAGGCACACGTAACAAATAGTTACGCACCACCTGCCCGAGTGGATAGTGAATGAATGAATGAATGAGTATACAACTCCTGCCCAATAAGTCTACATATCAGTACTGTTCATCTCTGAGATCATCACTGGGGTATAGTACACTTTACACCAGCTTGCCGCTCCATCAAGTGCACACCTGGGTAAGTGGAAGAGACCTCACTATCCGCCTGGCCAGTAGTCAGCCAATATCTACCCGGCACGTCGATAGCGGACCCATTCACAAGCTGGTCAAACTCAGCCTAGCTATGCCTACTCCCTCAGGTGGGTAAGGCCACACCCCCTCCCAACCGACCATGACAGTGGGAGACGCAACCTACTAGGATACAGCCCTCATGCGTTCATATATATCCACTCGGTCTAGACGTTGGGGCGTCCTCTGGTACCAATAGGGTTTAGGGATTTTCACATAGGGCCATCTATGGCAGCCCGATGCTCGAACCAAACATTTTCGGTGTCCCATTTGGCCATCTACGATATGTTTGTGGAGGCTATGACCCTGATGTCGCTAGGGCGTATGGTAATCACAACACACAATGCAAGATGCATGAGTCATACAATCCAGTCATGCATCAATCCTGCGTATACCGTGCGCTCATGTGAGATAACTTCGCCTATCAAGGAGTCTCATAACAACCTGCCTAATGATATATGCAATGGTCAAGCACATCTCATAACAAACATGTAGATGATGCGTATGAGCATGTATTATGATGTTATGTTGTCACATACTCATAATCAATATTAATAATCGACATCAACAATCGGCCTCAATAATATGGATATTTAACCAACATTGCCCCAAGGAATGGCCCACATAGAGCCTAACATATAGTGGACCTATGGCTTCACACAAGGGCTTAATATACAACACCATGGGCCTTACTCAAGAGCTCAATACACACCACGACAGGCCACTCACATGGGGCTAAGATACATCACAATGGGCTCCATCGCCTGGCCCTCAAATGCACCACAATGAGCCTCATCACATAGGCCTAATATACATCACATTGGGCCTCAAACACGGGTTGAATACATCACATTAGGCTTCGACAATCGGAATCGGCTTCGATAATCAGCCTATACAATCGGCCTCAGTAATCGGAATCGACAATTAAAATCGGCCTCGACAATCGAAATCAGCCTCTACTAATGGAATCAGCTTCAACAAGCAGCCTCGACATACGGAATCGGCCTCATTGATCGGACTCGGCCTCGACAATCGGAATCGGCCTCGTTGATCAGACTTGGCCTCAATAATCGGAATCGGCCTTGACATATGGAATCGACCTCGCCAATCAGACTTAGCCTCGACAATCGGAATCGATGATCGGAATCGGCCTCGACAATCGACCTCGACTAACGGAATCGGCCACAACAATCGGCCTCGACATAAAGAATCGGCCTCATTGATCGGACTCAGCCTCGACAATCGGAATTGACAATTGGAATCGACAATCGGAATCGGCCTCGACAATCGGCTTCGACTAACGAAATTGGCCTTGTCAATCGGACTCAGCCTCGACAATCGGCCTCGACTAACGTAATCGGCCTCGTCAATCGGACTCAGCCTCGACAATCGGAATCGGCCTCAACATACGGAATCGGCCTCGTCAATCGGACTCTGCCTCGACAACCATAACCGATGATCGGAATCGGCCTCGACAATCAACCTCGACTAATGAAATCGGCCTCAACAATCGGCCTTGACATACAGAATCGGCCTCGTCGATCAGACTCAGCCTCGATAATCAGAATTGACAATTGGAATCAGCCTTGACAATCGACCTCTACTAACGAAATCAGCCTCATCAATCGGACTTGGCCTCGACAATCAGAATCGGCCTCGACAATCGGAATTGGCCTAACAAAGGGCCTAAGGAAAGGCCACAATGTGGACATTTAACCATCATCGCCCATCAATGTGAACATTTAACCAACATTGCACCCAAAGAGTGACCAACATAAAGCCAAACATATCGTGGGCCCATGGCCTCACACAAGGGCCTCATATAATCATAATAGGCCTTACACAAGGGTCTCATATATCATAATGGGCTACGACAGATGGGCCTAGTACACATCACATGGGCCACATCACGGTGGGCCACATACATCATAATGCGCTGCATCACGGTGGGCCATATACAATCTCGATGGGCCACATTCCATGGGCCTCAAATATATCAAATAGGCCACAACCCATGGGCCTAAAATACATCTTAATGAGCCACACCCATGGGCCTCAAGTACATCACAATGGGCCTTACTCATGTGCCGGAAATACATCACAATGGGCCATGTCAATAGGTCGCCCCAATGGGCCCCATATACATCAAGTGGGCCACATCCATGGGCTACACCATTAGGCCTTATATACAACAAGTGAGCCACATTAATTTGCCACACTAATGGGCCGCCTATACAACAAGTGGGCCGCGTCAATGGGCCTCATCCATGGATAACTCGGATCAAACACGTAAATCATGTGAGGGCCACATGGACGGTGTGAATAACATATATATTGTGGTGGGTCCCACTAAAATGCGGGTGAGGGCTTGGATTACATCTAAAATCATTTTAATTATGGCAGGTGCAACATGTGTATAATTGTGCACTATCATTCAATGGGGCACATGGCTCACTAATGATGATCAGCACTATCCAAACATTGTCTATGTAAATCAGCACGTTCAAACATTGTCTAGCACCATCCAGCACAATCTGGACGGTGTGGATGAAATAAATACATCATGGTGGTGTCCACAGAACTTGCTGATGTGGTACAACAACTACATAGCTGGAGTGAGGTACACCAGTCAATTTGTTCACAGTAGGTGGGTCCCACTGATCTGGACAGATGGGTGGAGTGGATATAGAATAAATACATCAAGGTGGGTCCCATTGATCTGAACAGATGGACAGCGTGGAGAAATATATGCATCACAGTGGACCCTCGAGATGGACGGCATGGGACGAAGCACATGCATCAAGGTGGGTCCCACGGAGCTGCTAGACGAATGGCGTTGATAATACATATGTCAAGGGGCCCCACGTCTAGATGGACAGTAATGATAAAACACATATATCATGGCGGGTTCCTACCATCCAGATGGAGGGTGAGGATAGAACACATCATCAAGGTGGTCCCGTATGTGGGAGATTTCCACCGTCCAGAATGCTGGATGGTGTAGATGTACAAATATACATCATGTTGGGGTCCACATGTACGTGGACTGGATGGTATGGATATATTAAATACATCAGGGTGGTGCCACGTACCATCAAGGTGGGTCTATGCTGATGGATGGCATGGATACAATATATATCAAAGTGGGCCCCACCCTCGTGTGGGATGGCCCACACGTCCAAGTGATGGACGGACGGTGTGGATTCACCCACATTCATCATGGAGGGACCCACAGAACTTGTGGGCAAGTGGATTACCACCGTCCAGATGGACAGTGGGGATGAAACACATACGGTGGGTCCCACATGACCTGGTGATGTTAGTTCAGCAGCCATGTAGCTGCTGGCCGTTGTTGGCCATAGCTGGTCATCCATAGGTGGACGGCCTAGATATATATTCATTAAGGTGGGTCCCACGTGGTGGGCCACCCCCACTTGATATATATATATATATATATATATATATATATATAATATATATATATATATATATATATATAATATATATATATAATATTAGTATAATTATCATTTTATTTGCTTTCCTTCTTTTCTTTTCTTTTTTTTAACAGATCCAGCATCCACAGACTTGCTAGAATCCATACGGATGGACGGTTTAGATAAAACACCTATCATCAAGGTGGGGTCCATCTCGTGGACCAGCCAATCATCTTTCAAGGTGGGGTCCATCTCGTGGACGGCATGGATCAAGTGGGCCATACAATCATCATCCTCATAAAAAACAACAAGAGAGAGAGGGAGAGAGATGGTGAGATAGAGGGGAGGGACCCCGCCACTATGGGCCCTCCCTATATAATACATACATCAAGATGGGTCCCCCATATGTGGGCACTCTAAACACCAAATCAAATAATAAAATCACTCACCTCAAGATCTCTTCTTCCTTCTTCCACACTAGGGTAATCTAGCTCTAAGGAGTATGAATTAATGGTTAAGATTGGATGATTAGGTATGAAGCTTCAAGGGTGGAAAATGGAGGAAAGCTTGGACGCGAGTTGCTCTCATGGAGCTTGGGAGTAAATGAGAGAGAAATGAGAGAGAGAGAGAGAGAGAGAGAGAGAGAGAGAGAGAGAGAGAGAGAGAGAGAGAGAGAGAGGTGTAAGGGATATGGCATGGGAATGTATGGGTTGCCTTAACTTTTTGGTAAGAACGGGATGGGATAGGTATGGGTATTGTTGACTTGTGGGTGAGAGAGGGATGTGATGGGATATGTACTTGACTTGTACATTGATTGACTGATGTGACGGATCATAGAGATTCTCTCGGAATTTGCAACGCGCGACATTTTCCACGAACTGAACGTAGGCCCAGATCTCCTAGCCTGGGTATCGGATCGGTGCGCGAGTCTCGACGTTGGAACCGCAGCGACGGCACGGTCGCTAAGGTAAAAGTTTCGGGTCGAGCCGACTTTGGTATGCAGGTCGAGGGTTACCGGAATTCGACTGGGAGGACCGTGAAATCCTACGGAACGGTGCGATCTAGGATACGGGTCTTACAAACCCCATGGTCAACACCACGACCAAAACCTCCATGTCAGGGGCCTACTTATGTCCCAACTAGTCTGGTTACACCCCAAGCACGGACTCTCCTTTGCTAGGACTTCCCAGGGAGAGATTTCAGTAAAATATGTGTCATAGCAAAATAGATCATAATATGAAAAGGGAATGAGAAACAATACATATATTTCTATCAACACACACTAACTGAGTTAACGTAAGGTACATAACATGAATGACTAGATTATTCACTTAGGCAGTTTAGAGAAATCAAGAATCTAAACAAAAGTAAGCATGATAATCATCATGAATATAGTCTATTTCCACACACAGTTTATCATTAGTCTAGCTAGCCATTTACACTAATAAAGCTACTATTTCTGGTCTAGTCAGGGATGGAAAGCTTAAGGGGAGAAAAATCATCACCAGACAAATGGCAGTGCACCTCTTGGTCCGTGTAATTGCGAAGTACCTAGCCGTCCAATAACACGAGAGTAACCTCCTGGAATCATTTCCACTACAATGACTGATATTAGAAGGCGTCCCTATCTATAAAATAAGTGCGGCTAGGGAGGACTTGCTGATTTGGGGAACATGGGCCTGATTTCTGGTAACTAGGCCCACCAACCTCTCACTCAGCAAGAGCCCGATTTGGGGCTCAAAACCACCCTAACTAAAGGCCGAACTGGGCATTAGTTTCGGCCCAGTTATAGAGCCCAACACAAACTCAAGATGGAGCCAGGTTAGGCCACCTCTGGCCCACCAACTTATGGCTCAACCGACGGAATCTCATTCGAGTATGACCCACCTGCGTTGTAAGGTGCAGTCAGCTGTGGAAGGTGAGGTCCACAGCACTTTCGTGGTGAGGCCCACTGCACATTTTGGTGAGGTCCACTGTATTTTGAATATGGTGCGGCCCACCAGATTTTTGATGTGGTGCAGCCCACCTTTTGGATGGCATAGATGAAATACATACAGTATGTGGGACCCACAGAGATTGTTGTTGTGGATGCAACAATTTGCTGCAACTGTAGTGGCATGTTGGCCCACCGTCCAGACAGTGGATAGCTGGGACAAAACACATACTTCATGGTGGGTACTCACCGTATATGTATATACATGTAGTATTACATATATATGCCATCTTATATATCATTATTTATATTATTATGTATATATTTTTAACAACGTCCAGCCCTGGATGTGCACTGACGGACCGCCTAGATGTAACGTCCCTTGATGGACGGCCAAGAATTTCATGCAACCTAGTGTGGGCCACCGTCAGTGTAGCCCACCAACATGTTGGTATATGGCCCACTAACACGTATGTTGTGGCCCAACTGCTTGTACAGTGTGTGGCCCACTGGTTCTACACACACCTCAAGCTGGCGCCTCGCGGTAGGGGGAACATGTACAACATATGTGGGACCCCCAGAACTTGGGACATCACCACAGCTACTACATAGCTGGTGTATACGTACACCAGCCAACCTCTTCTGATGGATGGCTAGGATGAACCCCATCATCAAGGTGAGGGCCCCACACGTGGCCCACCAGCTGATGTAGGGTGCGGCCCACTTGCATTTGTGCAGGGCCCAAGGCTGGTGCAGCCCACCTGCATTCAACGTGAAGATAGAATCCATGCTACTTGCCGTTGGAGCTGTTTTTAAGACCTGTTGCAACTGGGTTGAGGTCCAGTTTGGGACCCATTCACGGCCCAACTTCTGATCAGTCCTCGAGGCCGGATTGAAGCTGATCAAGGGCCTGTCTGAGAACTCCAGCCAAAACAAAACCCATTGGAGGGCTAATTTCTCTACCCATTTGCGGCCTAACCATGGCTGCTATCATGGCCTGATTCCAGCCCGACACAGCCACCATTCAGCATGGCCTTGGCCCAAGACAAAGCCACTGATCGGCTCAACTTCAGCCTCCTGTACAGCCGATTAAGGGCCCTATTCCAACTGATTTCTGGCCTCAAGCATGACTCCGATCTTGGCCTGTTCATAGCTCAAACAGAGCTTCGGTTTGACTTCGATCCCAGCCACTATCATGACCTGTTTTCCGCCACCGTCTCGGCCCATCACTCAGCCATTTATTGGCTTGGCCTAGGTCTGAAACCGGGCCGTAGTTGGGTCTAGTTTTAGCCCGAAACATGTCGCTGTTTTGGCTTGATTTCTACCCGGGATGTGGCCATTGTTTGGCCCTGCTTGGGTCTGAAACACAACCATTTACTTGGTTTGGTTTCCACCCGAGTTGCTGTCATTGTTTGGCTCAGTCCCTGAGCTTTGTTTCGAAGCTCTACAGAGAGCTCAAAACAAGCTTCAAATGGGGCCCGAAATGCGGTCTGAAGCGGGCTATTGCTTGGCTCAACCCAACATCACTATGGCTAGACCGAACCTAGCCATTGCTTGGCTTGGTTTCAGTCCAGGCAAGTATCACCTGAAGCTACAAAGAAAATGAAAAAAAAAAACAAGGGAAAAATGTTTCACTTGGGACAGTTACTGCCTTCCTCACCTAAGCTTGAAACAAGGGGTTGGTTTCCCTATTTCTTTCCCTCTCTTTCCTCTCTCTTTCTTCTTTCTTGTGGTGCAACTATGGGTCCACACTGACCCGACTCAGCCCGGTTTCTCATGGCTGAGACGTTAGGGTGTACTGAGTTCACCCGGTCGGCTTACTCCTCACGGCCACTCTCTTTCTCCTCTCTACACTCTCTTCCTTTCCTCTCTCTTGGCGTTAATCCCAAGGGCTACAGTGCCCTTTATAGTAAGAGAGAGGAGGCGTTCAATGGTCTGATTTTCTTGTGGACGAGGGATGGCCAGGATCGCGCCAGTCCTTGTTTTCCCCCAGAGAAGAAAGTCTTCTCTCCCTCTCTCCTTCCATAGGTTGTGCCTGGCCGTTTTGGCAACAGGAGAAGCATGCTCCCAACAGGAAAATGGACGGATGGGATCACACGATCAGACCAATTGTGAGCCGTCCAGACTATCCCTGCTAGGCCCCATCTCGCGGATGCCTCCCACATGTCATGCATTGGACGGTGATAACCCATCACCCTCTTTCATTTACGAGGGGTCAAACGTCTATAGGGTTTTGTTAAGCTGGGCCCCACAGAGGATTTGAACGGCTCAGATGGCCCAGAAAGTGGCCATGGTGAGCCACCTAGGAGCCCAAAGCTCGGCCGTTTGAACCTCTATTTTGGCGGGAGGGCGTTGACTTCCTCATTTTGTGTAAAGAGCTCGGTCAAAGGTCTCTTGACCGAGCCCATTGTCCCTATGTATGCTGTGTGCACATGCATAGGGTGCACATGCATACCGTGAGGGGAGCCACCACGATGTTTGTGATAAATCCAGCCCGTCCACACCTCTTAGGGTCCCCAACCAGGGATCCCGGCCTGGGTTCAAGCGGGGCCAAGGCCCAGGTGGGTCGTACCACACACTTCAAGCCCTATTTGGCCCAATATATGCTGATCCGATGGCTAGATCGATCTGAGGGCAGGTTTCAACAGTTAAATGGGGCTTTGTATTGCAGTGACAGTTTGGTTGGTCGCTAGTTAATCCTCAAGGGTCGTTAGTGGATGCCTTGCCCCCCAACATGACTTAGGTAGATTGAACATAAGTTTAACTCGAGGCGCTCATTTAGTCTTACCTCACTGTCTGGTGTCGGGTTAGGCTTGGCTCCTATTGACTCTGATAGATAGCCTCGATGTCAGCTAGAAGTCCCATCCTGTACATGTCAAAATTTTTAAGTCACCTAGTATTTTAGGCTTGGTTGGTGCAGGCTTTAAGATACGGTAACACCCATGTACCAGAGGTACGGGGTGTTACGTTGAATGTATGGACTTCTTTCTTTCTTTCATCTCAACAAGTCCAATCATATTTTTTGCCCCTTTAAGGATGAGAAGTTCACTCCATCATGATTCACTGAAGAATATGAATTGACCGACACCTAATCGATAAACCTTAGGGATGCGGCTTGAAAAAGATATCTAATCTGCAAAGACTTACCATATGGCGGCAATATAGATACGAGTGTTAATGACAAGACCGACATTGAGCATTACTACATCAATATTCCTGCACGCTAGTTTGGTTTGGCTCAAGGTATCCCTTTTTCCTTTCATTCACCATAATTGTAACCAACCTCCAACTCATCGACCAATCATGGATGGACTCAGTCACCATCTTCCAAACTCTCCATAAATGATTTAAGTCCATTAGTTATTCTTCTACTCCCTCTCTTCACTAATCATTCGCTGTAGCTAGAATCATTCCACTCCAGTTGGAAAAATTACTATGGGACTCTGATTAGCAGGTCTCATGAATTAATAATCGGCCAGCTTTTTTCTTCATCAAAGGTGAAAAAACCTATGGCCGAGAAAAAGAAAACAAATAAAGAAAGCACCAAGAAGTCAACTACTCCTTAGTCGGCCATGCCTTCTGTCCAGAGAAAAATACGATCAATGAAGGCAACCTCGACTACATTTACTATCCCATCTCTAACACCAATAAAGATGATCGACTCTTTTTTCTTTAATAAAAACAATTGAGCTAATTCAACCTGAACTGAAGCGTTAGAAGACCACAGTGGTAGATCCAGCTAAGATGGCTCCAACTAATGCTACAATCTCATCACTTATAGTTCCTTCAACCATTTCAAAAATTTTTGAACTTAGACCTTTTGTAACACATCGCCATCCTCTGCCTATAACATCTGGTCAAACTGCTTCTAGTACTTCCTCTTTGGCGAAAGCTATCGTAGACTTTGAGAAGTATTACAAAACTAAATTCTGGCCAAGTATCCCACCTATTAACTATTCTTGGGAGATGGAAGAGGCAAATAAGAGACATAAATATGCTCACTTTAATAGGACCTTTAATAAATGGCAGCATTAAAAGGAAAGATTAAATGATACTAATCTTCCTTTTAATAGATATCTCAAGTCATATCGTCCTAATCCTCCTCCTTTTCCTTACTCCAACCGAGCCCTACCTTTGGTTGTCGATCCTAATAAAATTTCACCAATGGATGACCGATTCATTACTGTTGTTATTTTTAAATATCGATGTAATCAGCCAATCGCCTGTGTTTTTCTTGCTTTAGCTATTACTATAATTTTATATTTCTACTTACTCATGTTTCTCAAACGATTTCGATCTTTACTTACCATTTGTGATTATTATAACCATTTTTTGCCTAATCTTTCCATATTTTCATAAGCTGAAATGGTACACTTTTAGAAATTGACAATTGACCGGATTTTTTATCATCCATTCATCTATGTCACAAAGAACATAAGATCTTCCTTGAAGAACTTTTACCACTATGTATGGTTTATCCCATGTAGATGACCATTTACAAAATGCAACATCCTTAGTCTCAATAGGCAACAGTACTTTCGAAACCTTTCGAAACCATATCGCCCTCACGAAAAGCTTTCTTTTTCACTGTTTTGTTAAAGCTCGAGCAACGCTGGCTTTCTTTATCATAATAGAATCTAAAGCCTTTAGCCAAATTTCATCTAAGCCCTCAAGTTCAACTAGCATAGCTTATGTGAATTTGGCTGGGGTCAAATTAGCTTGATATGCTACCCGTAATAATGGTACCACACACTACATCATGTCCATATAGCAATCTAAATAGACTCATCCTATACTTGTACAAAATGAATTATGATACGCCCAAAGAGCCTCTGACAACTTAAGATGCCACTGTATAGGATTCCCATAAATTATTTTTAGTTAAATATTCTTAATAACTTTATTACTAGCCTTGGCCTCGCCATTAGCTTGGCATAATAAGGTGATGAATGCATTAACTTGATCTTGTATTAATCATCCATCGCCTTGACCTGTTTGGATCAAAATGCTGCTCCGCGATCTATCGTGATCAATTTAAGAATTTCAAACCAATGGATTATATTAGTCTAAATGAACTCAATAATTTCTTGATAATTTGTTCTTAACATCAACTTTGCTTCTACCCATTTGGTAAAATAATCGGTCGCCACAATAATGAAAATGTGCCCCTTATATGACATAGGGTAAATCTTCCTAGTCAAATCAATAGTCCATCCTTGAAATGGTCAAGGTTTGATAATAAGATGCAATTCGGTCGTAGACACATGTTGTATCACCCTATGTTTTTAACATGCTTCACAACATTTAGTATATTGGTCACAATCAGTAAACATGCTCGGCCAGAAATACCCATAACATCAAAGTGTAAGTCTCGCTTTCCTTCCAACCTGATGTGCTCCACAAATTCCTTTATGTACTTCATCATTAGTTAACATAGACTCTTTTTTACTCAAACATCGCAATAACATGTTATTCGCCCATTTTTTATATAACTCATCGTCAATCAATACATAGTTTACAGTTATCCTCCTATTATATCGGCCAACCTTTGTCTATGAAGACTAAAGATATTTTATAATTGTAATTCTTCAATCATCGTTGTTCACCTCAATCAGGCAAATTTCGTCTGTCAATTTCCTTTTTAAAAAATGAGGGTAATAACTTTCTTTGAACATTCACCATTCTTTCTTCAAATCCTTGAGCGATTTGAAACCCTGATGTTAATTATGTCATTTCATTAGCATTAATATTATTTTCTCGAGTTATGTATTTTAACTCAATCTCACCAAATCTACTTGGCAACTATATCTCCAACAAATAATACGACTGTAAAGTTGTACTTGTATAATTAAACAAACCAATGAGCTGATTTATTACTAACAAAGAGTCGCCCATAACCAATACCTCTTTCTCTCCTAAATTGGTCAATAATTCTACACTGATTATCAAAGCTTCGTATTCAACTTGATTATTAGTACAATCAAACTAAAGTTAGAATGTATATTCTTATTTTCTATCATTTGGATCAATCAGAATAATCCCTACTCCTTATCCTTTATTGGCCCTTGATCGTCAAATATCAATTTTCAGGGTAACTAATAAATCACACATAAGTCTATGACCTCCAAAGGAAGTTGACCTTCTATGTCTAAAGGACAATTAGCCAGAAAATCTCCAAAGGCCTATCTTTTTGTGGCCCTTTGTGGTACATAGACTAAATCAAAATTGGACAAAGCAATAATGCATTTGCCAATTCGATCATTCAAAATTGGTCGATTTAACATATATTTTATTATATCAGTAATTACATCTTCATTGAATATTTCAGCTAATAAATAATATTGTAATTTTGTAGCCTAAAAGTATAATAATAAATGAAACTTTTTCATAGTAGAATATCACATCTCGGTATCTAACAATGTTCTACTAAGATGATAGAACACACGTTCTTCTCGGTTATCATTGTCTTGCACTAACAAAGCTCCAATCGACTCTGCGAAAGATGAGATATACAACTTGAGCGGTCGACCCTTTACTGACGGTATTAACACTGGTGGCTTAGACAAATACTCTTTAATGTCGTCAAAATTCAATTGATGTTCTGCCTCCCATTTGAACTCATTCACTTATTTCAACTTCAACAAAGAAGAAAATACATTAGTTTTTCAGGCGCAATTGGAAATAAATCGGTGCCTAAAGTTAACATTGCCAAGAAACCTTTGTAACTCAATTTTAGTTTTTGGCGGCTGAGCTTCTACTATTAAATTGGGTTCTTCCTGAATGGCTTAACCACTTGGGATGAGATCCGAAAGGGCTTAAGAATGATGTTTACTTATAAGGAGAAAGATAAGGTTACCTAAGAACATGAATATATTTATAAATCTGGTATGGACAAAGCATTTTGAGGACAATAGAGGATTTGAACTTGATTGTCATATCTTTGCCTCTACCCCTATGGTAATCCAAAGGGACTCATCTTCTTCGTGAAGTAGCTTGAGATCCTCTCATATGTGTCATGCCTATAGAGATACTAGATACCTTTAAATTATAATGTACAAGCTTTAAATGTGCCAAATCCACCTCAGTCCTAAACTAAATTGGAGAATTCTTCGTGACTGAGAAAGTGATACACTTATGTAGAAGCATCCCTAAAAGATCGTTAGAAAACAACTAAGAGTTTCCAACCCTTCCTAAAAAGATCTATTGGATGAAGGTGTTGTTAACTCTAATTACCCAGCTTAATGAAAATGTCAAGTCAATGCTAATCAAGTACAATTATTATCAAGGTATGACTCAAATAGTTAAATCACCTACCAAACATAGATCTTTAATTAGGAATTCACATAAGGGAGATATATCTATAAATATCATTCCCCCACCTAAACGTAATTCGGGTCCAAGAAAATTCACACCTAAGTGGGTTGTGAAGAGGGATAAGTGACCTTAAAAGGTCTATAAGAGCCTAATTATTAAATTAGAGAATTTTAGCCTTACCTTTGAGCTTATACTTAAAAATGATGATTTCAGCCTCGTTGTGAGCACTTTAGGAAAATCTGAGGATTCGACCCCATCTTGTGCTTAATAGGTATATTCTAGGATTAAGCCTCATTTATTTTAATAGTTTAAGCTTTAAATTTATTGAATTTTGATATCATGTGTTAAATTATCATTAGTCATTCTTATTTCAATTGATATATTATTTGAATAACCATAATAAGCATAATCCATGTTTTAAAGTTTATGCATATCTTCATCCCTTGGTAATATGTACTTATAGTAACATATATGACTTATAGAGTTTAATTCCATTTTATGTTTTTATTAGTATATTCATGGAACTAACTCTTTGTCAAATATTGACAAAAGGGGAGAAAAAGATCAAGTCCCACCAAAATAAGTTTTATTCTGTTTTACATGATTAGTTTGTTATTGTAGGAATTGATGAGATAGGAGGAGCAATTGTGGGGGAGCATTACTAGTGTTACATATCTCTAGTCCTATATTTAAATTTGCATATCATTATAATCTTAGACATGTAATATTTTGGTATGTCATTAGTATGGACCATGACAAGGTATAGGTTAAGTCTTTTGTCCCGTAATTGATAAATGAGGATATTGTTAGTGCACTGATTTATGCACCTTATTTGTTAATCAGATGAGTTATTATACCAGAGAGTCGGTTGAGCCCTTGGAAGCTAAAGACCAAAGACATAAATGGAGGTGGAGCATTAAGGAGCAAAGAGGTATATGATGTGCCTTGATAACCCTAACCCTTGACTCAAAACAACCTAAACTTTTAGTTGATCTTAAGCCTAATAGGTAAACCCTTTGTTGATCATCCCTTAACCCTTATGAGCCTCATTTGAACATACTTAGATTAGCTTTTGAGGTTCTGACTTGTTGGAAAAACTACACAATTTCAACAACCTTCGGTCCAACCGAAATTACCTAAAACAGTTCAGCATGCTTGGACATAAATCATGTAATTTGGCTATAGCCAAATGCCACATTCAATCAAACTGAATACCATGTTCGGTCTAACTAAAAACCATATTCGATGTAACCGAAAGTGCCAAAATTTGTCTAGTGGCTTTCCAGTCCAATTCGGTGTGATCGAAGCTCTATTTGGTGCGACCGAAGACTAAAACTTTCTCCACATTTTGTGACCGTTGAAACTCAATTCCTTTATATAGAACATCCAATCTTTCGGCATTTTGATGTATTTTTAGTGCAATAGAAGCTTAGGTGACCACCGCCCCTCTAAGACATAACATTCATTTCATAGCTCTGCTTAGCTTCTGTATGCATAGCTCATGGGCCCACCACATGTAATTTCAAGCATTAACACTGGTGGCATGAACAAATACTATTTAATATCGTCAAAAGCCAATTGATGCTTTGCCTCCCATTTAAACTCATCCTCTTATTTCAGCTTCAACAAAGAAGAAAATGCATTAGTTTTTTCAAATGCAATTGGAAATAAATTGACGCATAAAATTAACCTTGCTAAGAAACCTTTCTAACTTAGTTTTGGTTTTTGGTGGTCGAGCTTCTACTATTGCTCTTGCCTTATGTTGATTGATCTCAATTCCTCTCTGATGTACCATAAAACTCAGAAAATTTTCATCCGATAAACCAAAAGTATATTTAAGTGGGTTCGTTTTCAAATTATGAATCTTCATTCTCTCGAACGACTTTCTTAAATAGTTGATATACTTGGTCAAGCTGGCCGATTTGACCACTACGTCATCGATATAAATTTTCATGAATCGGCCAATTATATCATGGAAAATGGTGTTCATGACTCTTTGATAAGTAGGTCTGGTATTTTTAAGCCCAAAAGGCATTACAACCTAACAAAACATACCTAAATAACCATGACATCTAAAGGTTGTCTTTGGGACATCCTCTACTACAATATTTATTTAATTATATCTTGAATGACCATAGATAAAGGATACCATTTGATGCTCGGCTACCTGATCGATCAGTTGATCAACCATAGGCATGGGACATTCGTCATTTGGCGTGGCTTGATTTAAATTTTAAAAATTAGTGCATACTATGAGCTTACCGTTCTTCTTGATAACTATCACTATGTTCGAAATTCATTTGGCATATTTGATGAGTTTAATGAAACCTACTTTCAAAAGCCACTCGATTTCATCATTGATCTTTTGCATTACTTTAGCCATCATCCGCTTAGGTGGCTACTTATGTGGTCGATATCCCTCCTTAATGGTAACCTGTGTTCAACCATATGTCGGTCTAATCCAAACAACTCAAGATCATCTCAAGCAAAGAAACAGCAAACTCTTTGAGTAAATTAGGGCCTGTTTGATTTTTTGTGATACAAGTAAATCACGGTAAATAAGTAATTATTACTTATTCACCATGTTTGAAAATGTGAGAGTAATTCCATCTCGAAAATCGATACAAAAGTGTTGACTTAAATATGTGGACCCCATCGTAATGTATATGATATATCCACACTATTCATCTATTTTATTAGAACATTTTGGAGAATGAGACGAGAAATGAGGCAGATCCACCACTCAAATGATCCACACGAAAGGAAACAGTGGTCGTAACTTGTCCAACATTTAAAGTTGTTTCCTTGACAGGGCCCACATTGAGGTTTTTTCATCATCTAATCCGTTCAAAGGGTCACACAGACATGGATAAGGGGAAAACACTAATATTAGCTTGATTTTAAACTTTTAAGGGCTCCAAGAAGCTTTTAAAGCTAGGTGTTCGAAACCGTTATTTCCTGTGGTGTGGTCCACTTGAGCTTTGGATCCACCTCATTTTTTTGTTCATGCCCTAAATTCAGTTGGCATAACAAATGAGCGGTGTGGATAAGCCACATACGTCATGATGGGCCCCACATTGATTTTGTAAATTTCTCGATTTAAGTGTTAAAAAAGTAAGTTGTGACATCTGCATGGGGAAAGATGTGGTAATTACCTAGGTAAATAATTATTACCCATTTACATGGTAATTACAGTTGAGCTGAAAAATCAAACAGGCACTTAAGGAGTTTGGTCTGTGTTTGGAAATTTATCAATCCACTAATAAAAATAGATTTGGGATATTACTCTGGCCCTAAATTTATTTCTACTAGAGGATCTTGAACCCGGTCCTAAGAATCCTCCAATTTCTCTGTAGTTGGTTTCAAATCCTTCATTTCAATACCATCTTCAATTTCTTGATTGGCCAATACAGTTATGTCAGCCATATCAACAAAACAACCATTATTATAATTTTGTAAACTCTCCTCGAGCTGTCGCGCTTTGGTTGTGAACTCAACCTTAATCAACAATTGTTTCATCATGAAATTTCTTCAATCTTACACCTCCTAGTCGCACGAAAAGGAATTATAGCCTTTAACAACTCCTCACGCAAATCGTAGTAGCAATATCTTTTACGATATTATCAAGGTGGAGTGTAGCATCAATCCCGATTCGGTTACTCTTCTTGTCTTGTCTTGTAAATCGTATAGGCTTGATCTCATTAGACATACCTAAGAATGGTTTATTATTAACCAAAATCAATTTTACACTGTCTTTATTCTAGAAAATTACGAATTTGTGCAATAATGATGAGATACATAAGAATGAATGAATCCAATCTCATCTAAGAAAATTATTGTAGTGTGATGAAGTATCAACCACAAAGAAATAGGCTAGCACCTTCTTGGTTCCCACCAATAATTCAACTGGTAAAATGCCTTGCATTTTCATTATTCTTTTGGTGAAATTACTCATTATGACCACCGTCGAGATAAGGTCATCTTGAGTTATTCCTAGTTTAACCATCATTCTGGCTTGTAGAATGTTGACAACACCTCTATTGTCGATTAAAACCTGAGTGATCAGATATCCTTTTAAGTGAATGAAGATATACAACGGCTTTAAATGTTGAGTCATTGTAAGTGCCGACATTTCGATAATGATTTTTTCAGAAGGGGACTCTTGTTCGATCGTCATGGTCGACACTTTTTTTTATTTTCTCTTCAGAGTCAAGAGATCCATATTTTATAATTATTAGCAGGCCTAATTCTTCCACATCTCCTTTTATCATGCTCGGTTAATGGTTCAACCTAAAAACTTAATGGCAAAGTCAACACCATATTACAATGTAATGTAATCAGTGTAGGTGAGTTAAATTATATGACCAAATTCGAACACTTTCCCCAAGAATTTCCAAATTTAGTTGAGTATCTTCATCATGTGCAGCTTCATTCATGCTCCCTTTATTCAGCGTAAAAGAAGATGATTCTAATGTTCTTATCTTAGCAACCAAATCTTCAATAAGAAGATCGTCCGAGAATTATTCATCACTGAAGTATTCAGTCGATCCTTCTACGTTCGTTCCTGTCTTATCATAATTAGGATCTTCGACCGAGTCATGACCCATACGAAATTTTTTCGATTCTCCCATATCAGCCAATATATGTTCTTCTCCTTCTAACTTTGGAACTACTAACCTTAGTCAAGTTGGTTGATACATCTGTGATATATACAAAGCAACAACTAATTGCCTTCTCTTTGTTGCCTGCTATCTTTGCCAATGTCACTTCTGAGTATAAATCATCTCCTTGGATATCGCTAAGAATTTTGGATGACTCAACCATTTTCCAAACACCTTCTAAGTCAAGCCAAGTTTTAACCATCCTTGGCCCTTGAACAGTCCAAGAGTGATCGCTAACATTTCGTCCTTTTAAGGGTAAAAGGCATTTCTTTCCTCATAATTCCAATTGACCGATTATGTCGCTGGATATTTCGATTGATAAGATCTCTCATTCAATCGATTAAGTCTTGCACATTTCTCACAAAGGTGTTGATAATTTGACATTGTTACCCTTGGATATACTTCATTCTAGTCGACTGTAGTCTCATGCCTCACACTCCTAAAGTCATTTTTCTCATTACGTTGATTCATCTGAACTCCGAGATCAATCTTTTGTCATGGATGAACCAACCTTTGAGGATTAATAGTGGCCATATTGATCTTTACATTGGATAAAAATGGATCGATATCAATCAACATTGCTTCTTTTTCTTTTTCAGGAAATTTCAGCAACCCTTTATCGATATTATCATGAATAACATTCCTAAAAATAATACATTTCTTAGTAGAATGCGATCGAGTTTAATGCCATTTACAGTAATTAATTTTCTTTAATTCTTCAGTAGTTGAAATCTAATGATTAAACAAAATGTTAATAAATTTGTTAGCTAACATAATAACAAATATTTCATCAGCATGAGAAATATCAAAAGTGTTGGATCTTTGAACTTTTTTATTAGAGAATGTCACCATCTCTAATTTAACTAAGGCTGAACATGTGAATAGTTGTATAACAACCCGGATTTTTACCAGCTAAGAATTGGACATCCTTGGGCATTACCTTTGATTTATCAACTTGAGTGCATATCTGTGTGTGTATTCACACATGTTTGGGACCAAAAGGAGTGACCTTTGATCCACCAAAACTGCCCGACCAAGTGAAATTTGAGAATTTTAAAGAACATGGACAGCAAGGTTCGGTTGAACCGAGTGGAACTCGGTTGCACCGAGTAAACTAGAGAAACCGGGGCAGCACTGCTCAATTGCACCAAGTAAACATCGAGAAATCGAGTAAATCTAGGCAGCAGGGTTCGGTTGCACCAAGTGGGACTCGGTTAAATTGAGTAACCCTGCTCAGTAATATTCTACATGTTCAGATTTTGACAGTTTCAGTTTACTGACTTTAAAAAGTCATATATATTTTTCTCCATCTCTGATTTAGGTGATTAAAAAACCAATTGAAGCTTGATGAGTCTAGTTTCATGAAAAAATAGATAAAAAATAAAAACAAAACCTAAAGCAGGTTAATTTTAGGAGTTTTTGGAAATTGTACCAAAATCATTAGTTTTAGGCAACTGATTCTCCCAAAAAATTTAGAATTTTTTTGTAAATCAAAATGAGATGAAATTTGTTAAGGATAAAGAAAACTTGATGATGAATTATTAGAAAATTAATAAAAATAATATAATAACTAAATTTTTTAAAAATATTATATGAAATATTCTTATTGAAACTCAAAATTTCTGTAACCACACGTTGTCTATGGACCGCGTGCATATCTTCTTCATCTTAAAGTGTTTGGGTTTGATGTCTTCTAAGGAATTGCTTCTAATCATACTATGAATCATTCCATATGATTAAATTAATATTTTATATTTTTTTGTATATTTTACAAATTCGAGTAGTTTCTAGTATAGTACAATTAGGGTTCTCAATTAGGATAATCAGAGCCGAATTACCATTTTTACTAATTACGAGTAGTACACACTATGAAATTAAATAATACAAACCCTAGTCATTGCACACAAGAAATCTCCCTAAACAATTCATTCAAAAAATGCCCTGATTATCCGAATAAGCTCTAAACCACTCATTAGTAGGCCACTAGACTCGAAACTATAGAATAATGACCATCTTATCAGGCTTGACATCCATCATGGATGTCGAGCTAGGATAGTGTCTAGAATCTCTCAACTTGGACCAAAGGCTGGGTAAATAGGATGTGCAAATGCCTTAGGTAGAAACCTGAAATTTATGTGAATTGGGCTCTCTGCTCTTTTGCGAAGTTACGACTTTTCGATCATTGGGTTTCAACCAAACTTGATGTATGAGTTAAGAATATTTCCCCACACATTTCTGTATAGTCGCGGCCCCAATCGATCATTGATGACCGTCCATCGCAAGAGGGGTCCCCACGGCTAATTGGAGCGTCTGATTGCTGCCTAGTTATGATGAAACATAGATCTCATGGCCGGGCACCTACCACATGGTGTAGATAAGCTAGTGGGCCTCCGGTGAGGCCTTGTAAATTGAAAACAACCCGCCCATGGGTAACCTTAATGGAAAAAAGAGTCACTGGGGTTATTTGTGCACATTCGAGCACTATAAATAGGCCCCAATTTTTACCCTCTCACTCCCATGTGAATTTCTATTGCAAGAAATGGAGAGAAAGGAGAAAAAAGGGAGAAAGTAAGGGAGAGGAGCTAGTGTGGAAGATCCACCCCATTGCCATTACCCGGCAACGCATTCGCATCACATCGCATTGCCGAAATCTCCCCGGCAACGACCTTAGGTAAATAGAAAACCCTTTCATAAAGATTCTCCTATGAGAATTGAATGCATGAAGCCTTATAAGCCATCCTTCTTGGGACAGAATGCAGGGAAGCAAATCTACAGGACCCTAACCCTAAGAGAAAGCCCAAAACCCGACACACCTCCCCAAGGTGAAGACCATTACCTTTAGGTTGCCAATTATCAAACTCGTGCCGCAATTAATGGTATATATAGTGAATAGATGAATACATACTAACCAATGCTAATTATTAATTTGGGTAACATATGGGCCAATGCATGATATTTTGTGTCGACTTATGAATGTATAATGCATAGATGGATGTCTGCTAACCAGTGCCAATTATTGATTTGGATAATGTATGGGCCAATACATGATAATTAGTGTCAATCTATGATTGTGTAATGCGTAGACGGATGCATGCTAACCAGTGCTTGTTACTATTGGTTGTGCATGAATGAATGTGTGTTCATCAATACCGATTGATGATTAAGATACTGTGTAGATGAATGCTTGCTAACCAACGCACTTGTATGGCTACTCACTTACCATAAATTGTTAGCTTAGTGTAATTCCACCTACATGTTTGATAAAATACCCAATAGAGTGGAATTCTCTAAATTACCATTAACATCCCTTCATATAGTCACGTTATTCAATTTATTAGCGCGGTTGATTGACTGAGACTACCTGGATTGTCGGGTTGACCGACAAATCGTGAATCCACGAGGACGATGCCAATGGGGTTGGCCGCCCCATATGAGTCTGATTGATCCGGGCTGAACACGGATAACCGGTAGTAGTTGGACTACACAGGATAATTTCACCCAATGTCGGTTACGCCAGAGACAGTATGAGTCAACCGAATTAGCCTAACAGCCAACCAACCATGTACGATCACGCCGGCCTGAATCTAGAGTACCCCATACCCTAGAGAGGCCTAATAATAACTGTTAGTGATACGATCCCCAAATCTCGAGAGCTGGGCATGGTGGTATGGGACATTTTGTCCATGGTATCAGCCTACGCGGGGGGGACCAGCCTTCCCATAGTGACCAGCGAGTACTATTGGAGGTGATATACCATTATTCAAATGGCCCCCGTCAAATTACATGGCCGATGGTTCAATAATAGAGCATCATTCGAATAACCCTGGCATGAATGGAATTAGGTGACGAGCCATTTTCCTTGTGGTGATTTGGTTTAACGTGACAAGCCTACACCTCGGAACTGAGTGATCATACTCGGTATTTAGGTGACAACGCATACTGAGTTGATCCTCACACCTTTGGAAATTATGTCTTACCTTTAGAATTATTGATTTGTGAGATAAATGGGTAATACATAAATTTGGATCATAGATCGCAGGCTCATAATTGTTACGGCCGCCCTGGGTAAAGTGATCTGGATAAGGCTATTGATTAAATGGAGGTGTTTCAGCTTCCTCAATCTTACTAGATAAACTAACTTGATTAAATACTTGGCTAACATAAACATTCGAAGCATTACGTTAGAATAGGTTGTGGTGACTTGGGCGTTGTGGTCGCATGTTGAGGGAGTGTTGGCATTTGTGATGAGGTGTCGGAGTCACTTATGAGGGAGTGTTGGAATGTGAGGGCATGCATCATCTCATGATCGCATGCACATGCATTAATAAGAGTATTTAAGAATGGGTGTTTAAGTTACTTTATCATTACTTATGATAGTGGAATTGATAACATGCGTAACTTAGAGTTAATGGAACCACTGAGTTGATCATTCACTCCTACTTTAGGACGGTGTTTCAAAACACCAACCAGGCGATATTATCGATATAGGTACTATCGAGATCTCAAACAGATAAGCTTAGAGTGACTTGCACCATTGACATTGTGTTTTAGAGGATTAGACAAAACTGAAAACTTATACTTTAATCATTTTGGGTATGTATATTATGGCTTCTATAATCCTCATTTGGGCGAACACCATATTTTAATTATACTTTGACTGTTAGCCCTTTTTTTTGTTATCTCTACCTCGCTTTAGATCCGCTAATTGAAATGCGTTACTTTGATTATTTATGTGTGAAATAAATGTAAATTTGAATCAGGACACATGTGAATTTTATTAAGTTAACACCTGTAAACTCGGGATCAGAGTCTATGTACTCGGGTGCCGATTTTCGGAGTGTTACAAGTTGTTTAACCACCATTTCAACCATTGCAACATCATAATTAGGATAATAATAATATGTCCCTACCGATGGATTATTTTGCCTCATTGACTCTTGAAGCAAGGCCTTATATCAAGACACATTTCTATTTAAATAGAAAGATCTGTGAATTCAGTTCCGAAAAACTTCTTTTAAAGCTTGAATTCCAGTCCATCTTGAGCCAATTGAACAAATTTTGCCTCGATTGTAACTACTTTACATTAGTTTTTTGCTCTTTTAAACTGAGCAATATAATTCTCGACTAATTCCCCTACTAATTGCTAAAAATGAGCAAGATCGGCCATGAAAATTTCTTTGTACTTATAAGAGAACTGATCATGAAATTTTTCTTCCATTTCTCACCAATTTTGTATGGAATTTGGTAGGAAATTAAAATACCAAGGTTACCCCAGTGAGTGAATGACCAAATAAAAGTAATTTATAACACTCATTATTGACCAATTCTCTACATTGTATAATAAATCAACCAATATGTTCTACAATAGATTGACCCATATCACCTGTAAATAATATAAAGTCAGATCGATAGTTCCTTGGCAATGGATATTGTCAGTCGATATAGTCAGGATATGGCTTATGATAAACTGGAGTAGTAGCTCGGCCAATAACTTAGCCTATTACTTCCTAAATCAGTTGAACAATTTGCTTACGCTCTCAGTATTGTTGTATAGCAACTGGAGGTACTTAAGGGTGATCTCGATATTGTTCTTCATTACACTATTGATTTCTAGGCAAGGGTTGCCCCCCAAGCATCTCTTGATTCCTAGCTTCATGAATTATGTTCCTATTTTCATGCTCGGGACGTTTGAAATATACCAGTGGTGGTGAATTTCGCATGTCCTAAATAGGAATCCGTTCAAGGCATCTAAAATCTATCAGTATCGGTGAATTTCGCACATCTTAGATTGGACCAGGGATAGGAACATGTGGTGTGTTTTCCTGTAATGGAAGTTTCTAGGGCATCAATTGGACTAGTGGAATAAGTTTCTGGTTTCCAACAGAACTTGCATCAGCCTGTTACTGAGGTACAATAAGTGCTCTATCAGTGAATAAAGCAACCAATTGATTCATGCTCTCGACGTGGCCAACTATGCACCTATTGAAAGCCTCTGCCTAAACTCACGATAGTTTCGCGATGTGTCGAATCACCCCTTACATATCAACCATCCCGACTACCATAATCTTAAAAAGTTTAACCCAAGATGTCGATGATCTATCTAAATTTGGAGGAACCGGCACTAGACTAGGTGGTGGATTTCCTTACTCAGGCATTTGTTGGACTTGCAACTCCTCCCAGTGAGTAGGAGGCTCGTTAGCCACAATAGCGGTTGTTAAAGAATTAAGACCAACCATTCAGCTCATGATTCCGAATGATTACTCCACCAGAAAATATACTTGTATCAATAAATAAATTTGTAGTCCCACCGAGCATGCCAAAAAATGTTTGACACTTGATTTGTTTTATGTTATGCGGGCGTGATACAATCGATATAGTAGCTCGATCCAAACTGATCAACTTTGACCCCAAGCACTAAAATAAGCAAATACATCCAATATATGCCCAGATTTTGAGAAGATCGGTCGTTTACTCATCCACTTGTAAATTTTGATAACGATCAGGCGTTAATTGGAGGGTGGGGTTCTTCCTCCAAAGATGGGTTACTTTGTGCCATCCATAAGAAAAGATTTTCAAAATACCAGTGCAAATCAAACAAAAAGAAAAGCTCACAATCAGTCACTAGGAGTAACTTCAAGAATGCGTCTCTTGAAAGAACTGCTTGATATTGGATAAAGAGAAAATTCAGCGTATGAGAGTAGATTTGGATTACAACTAAAGATTATAACTAAGAATTGTTGCTACTTGATTACCGTTATTTCTAAGATTGGCTCAGATAAAGTACATTGATAAATCTATTTGGTTTGATTGGTGTGAGACAATTTGCTATGTTAATTCCTCTATTATTTATAGATTTCTGTTGTGGCTTATTCTTTCAGATCCTTCTTCTATTACTGCAACGGATATTTTAATGCACTAATTTGTGCACCTTATCTGTCAATCACATGAGTTTATGTGCCATATATTTGGTTGAACCCTTGGAAGCTGAAGACTGAAGATACAAGTGGATATGAGCATTAAGGAGCAAAGAATGGGTATACAAGGTGCTTTGGTGATCCTAACCCTTGACCCAAAACAATCATTTAAACTCTATATGATCATTGTTGGGGGAAAAATAAAATGACTTATGGAATGGACCAACTGTACAAACTTGAACGGACCCAATAGGTCTAGACCACTTAAGAGGCGTCTACTGGCGAAGAAAGGTCGACCTTCAAGTAGGTAGATACAACTGCAAGTCCACTCAAATAAGATACAGTTGTAAGTCCACTCAAATGGTCGACCTATTAAATAGGTCGGCATAATCATACATCAGTTATAGGTCAGCTATAGGTCGGTTACAGGTCAACCCGACCATAGGTCGAATATAGCTCGGCCATACGTCGGCATAGCCTTTGACAAGATAAAAGCCAAAAGGCTCAGCATTATCTACTTCTACCGAATCTGGCACCTCTACTGCCTAACCTTTCCCCTAAATAATAGTCCGGGAATCCCTCCAGCGGCCTGAAGATCTCTTCGAAGATCTTCGGGAGATAAAATCAGATCCCGAGGATCTCAGACAACCATAATCTTGGGAAGATCCCTAGCAGATCTGGAAACCTATGCGGGAAGATCTTCGACATATCAGGAATCCTTAATGAGAAAGACTCCCTATGGTGTGATCTTTCCTCTCATATAAATAGGGGTGCTTCTAGCCAATGTAAGGTACGCATACATATCCTTATACTCATCCATATACATAAATAGTGACTCTTTTCCTTAAGATCATCTCCTACAAAGACCCAAGATCCTAACTTAGGCATCGGAGGGTCCATGTACTAGTCAGGGTCTCCTTTGTCTCTTACTTTCTTCTGTGTGGGTCCTAGAGGGTTAACCAAGGATGGTCTATTGGAAAACTGCATCAACAATCATGGCTTAATAGGTAAATCTTATTAATGATCCCTTAGCCTTAGTAAGGCTAAAAGAGCTGTGAAGCTATTGTGTAAACATATGCCCAAAACAACAGTTTTTTTATGATGTTTAATCCCATCGAGCGATCCTCGATCCCATCGACCGATCGGGCTCGATCGATTGAAGGTGCCCAGAAATGTACAATAATAAAATGACAAATTTTTAAAAACCAACCATCGATCCCATCGAAGGTAAATTCGATTGATTGCACCGATCGTTTTTTTCTCCTTTTTTTTTTTTACCGTTGGAAATTGGTTTTTATATATAAGGCATATGGGCCTTAAGCATTTGGATGGGTTTTTGCTGTAATAGAAACTTAGGTGATTCCATGATAATATCCTCCATCCCAAGCCTCTAAACCAATGAGTTCTAAGTCATCTTCCTTAAGATTAACACTCTAATGAAGATTCCAACCTCCACCTTAAAAATGTGCTTAAACTCCACCATTTTCTAGAAATTAAACTCAACATCTATAAGTATACCATTATTTAAATCCTCTATAAGACCCATTTAGGTGAATCTTTTAGAATTATAACCTTCCATTAGTTGTAGGAGATTTACCCAACCTCCCATCACCTTGGTCACCATAAATGAACACTACATGTAAGGTGCTTGATCCTCGAGTTTAAGCATTAGCAAAGCATTGGCATCTTGATCAGGGGAGAAAATGGAAGCTGATTGAAGCATGGGAGAGCATTAATCAAGAAACTCAATACGACACATCAACATTGTCACGCCCCAAACTTAGAAACCGTGCTCACAAAATTTCTGATCGCCAAATCTGGTGCCGACAGCCTCCGTAGTACCCCATTCTCGGCTCCCAGTGTTCATACGCTAAATTCTGATCCTGGAATCCTACAAGGAGGATTTTCCAACATACATTTATCTCGTAAGAAGTATAACCACAAGTTTACCCAAATCACAAAGGCACCATCATCATCACATATCCACTAATATAAACATTTGAATACAATGCTGAAAGGAAAATGCATATGTCAAAATCAAAGCTCCAGGAGTCCACTGCACGCTCCAAGCTCAATGCAGCTGCGACCTAACGCCACCTACACGCATCTATCATGCATAAGTTTATAGAAAGCTTAGAGGGTGGTGTAAGTGTGTGCGATGCACGTGCCAAGCATAAATCATACAATGTCGAAAATACTGGCAAGTCTATAAATCATACAATATCAAAGTATGCAATGCAGATCGATTATGCAATGCGGAGACATAGAGAGCCAAATATCAGATGCCGAGGATGCAATGCAATATACAATTCTTGATGAGTTCACGAATACTGTCAGCCGTATCTAAGCCATATAAATGCAGAAACATAGTAACCCAAAATGCCATATATCGCAGATGTAATGTAATGTGCGGTGCGAATGGAATGACCAAGCTGGAGTGTGAAGTGGGGATGATAGTACGTAGTATCGCAGGCTATGAGATCCATCACAAGAGACTTCAAACCAAACCAAACCCATACCTAAATTTGGATAGTCAGACTCAATGTGGTAGACTCCTAATCTCAGGTTAGTCACGCGCCCCAACCAAAATCTTGGTCATTGTGAAGGTACACAACAATTAGTTGTACACTACCAGCCCGAGTGGATAATGAATGAACGAATGAATTAGTAAAATGCTGGGTATACAATTTTTGCTCAATAAGTCCACATATCAATATTGTACATCTCTAGGATCATCACCGGGGTCTAGTACACTTAACGCCACCTGCAGCCCCATCAAGCGCACAACTGGGTAAGTGGAAGAGACCTCACTATCCGCCTGTCAACAGTATATCAATGCCTACCCGGCGCATCGATAGCGGACCCATTCCTCAAGATGGTCAAACTCAGCCTAACATTGCCTGCTCCCTCAGGCGGGTAAGGTCACACCCCCTCCCAACCGACCATGACACAGTGGGAGACTTGGCTTACTGATATTCGGCACTCGGGCGCTCATGTATCCACTCAGTCTAGACGTTGGGGCGTCCTCTGGTACTAAGAGGATTTAGGAATTTTCACTTAGGGACATCTATGGCTCCCCGATGCTAGTAACAGATTTTCGGTGTCCCATCTGGCCATCCACGATATGCCTGTGGAGGCTATGAACTTGATGTCACTAGGGCGTACGGTGGTCATATCATAAAATGCGAGATGCATGAGTCATATCATCTAGTCATGCATCAAACCTACGCGTACCGTGTGTTCATGTGGGACGACTCCGCCTATCAGGGAGTCCCATGAACAACCTGCCCTATGGCATATGCAATGGCCAACCACATCTCATAACAAGCATGTAAATGATGCTTATGGGCATGTATCATGATGCTATATTGTCACATACTCATAATCGGTATGGATAAGCGGCACCGATAATTAACATTGATAATTGGCCTCGATAATCGGCATTGATGATCAACATTGGCCTCAATAATCGGCACCGATAATCAGCATCGATAATCGGCACCGATACAACATCGATAATCGACCTAACAAAGGGCCTAAGGGAAGGTCACTATGTGGACATTCAACCATCATTGCCTATCAATGTGGACATTTAACCAACATTGCTCTCAAGGAGTGGCCCACATAGAGCCTAACATATTATATAGTGGGCCCATGGCCTCACACAAGGACCTAATATACATCACCATGGGCCACATACAATCTCAATGGGTCTCATGCAATCATAATAGGCCGCTTCACATGGGCTTCATATACAACACATCGGGCCTCATTATATGGGCCTCATATACATTAAGTGGGCCGCATTAACGGGCCGCACCAGTGGGCCTCATATACATCCCAATGGGCCACATCACATGGGTCGAAAATTCATCATAATGGGTCATGTGACATGAGCCCAATACACATCACAATGGGCCGCATGATATGGGCCAAATATGCATCAAGTGGGCCGCATCGCATGGGCCTCAAATACATAACAGGTGGGCCCTGCATATGGGCCATAAATACATCACATCGGGCTTCATTAGATGGGCCTCATCACTTGGGTCCAACATACATCACAATGGGCCTTAAACACAGGTTGCAAATACATCACAATGGGCCTCATATCTGAGCCGCATATACACCACAATGGGCCACAACCCATGGGCCCCGAATACATCACAATGGGTCACAACCCATGGGCCCCGGATACATCACAATGGGTCACAACCCATGGGCCCCAGATACATCGCAATGGGTCACAACCCATGGGCCCCGAATACATCATAATGGGCCTCTCTTACTAGCCCAATACACATCACATCAAGGTGGGCCTCATGGATGGGCTACAAATACATCAAGGTGGGCCTCATCAATGGGCCGCACCAATGGGCCTCATATACATCAAGTGGGCCACATCATATGGGTCGCAACATCTACACCATTCATCTATTTTAAGAGATCATTTTAGAGTATTAACCAAAAATGAATCATATCAAAAGATCATCTGGGCCATACCACAAACAGCAGTGGAGATAATGATTTTCACTGTTAACCATTCATCGGACCCACCATAACGTTTATTTTCTATCCAATCTGTTCATAAGGTCACATGGACCTGAATTAGGAGGAAAAACAAATTTCATATTGATCCAAAACTTCGGTGCTCCCAAACGGGTTTCAATGGTAGTCATTCAATCCTCCACTGATATTTATAGTGTGGTCCACTTGATAAATAGATCTGTCTTATTTTGAATCTCAAGCCTTAAGATGAACCCACCATTTGGATGGACGGTTTGGATGTGACATATACATCATATTGTGGCCAAGCAGATGGGTGGCATGGACATACAATACATACATCAACGTGGGCCCCACACCACCCTGGTCAGATGGATAGAGTGGATATAGAATAAATACATCAAGGGGGTCCCATGTCCCCAAACGGATGGACGTTGAGGATACAACACATACCTCATATGTAGGCCCCACAGAGACTTGCTGATGTCATACAGTGGGACCCACAGAGCTCGTTGGATGGACAGTGTTGATAAAAACACATACGTCACAGGGGTCCCACCGTCCTGGCATATGGACGGTGTGGATATAGAATAAATACATCAGGGTGGGTCCCACCCACACGTGTGCCACACGTGTGGGGTGGGCCCCCACACGTCCAGCAATGGAGGACGGCAAGGATAAGATACATACATCAAGGTGGTCCCACACCTCCTATCCAGATGGACAGTGTGGGATGAAAACATACATCATGGCATCACTCACAGCACCATCCGGATGGACGGTGCAAATCACCTACATCACGGTGGCCTGCACAGTGCCGTCCAGATGGACGGTGCAGATAACACACACATCACGTGGGTCTGCACAGCACCGTCCAGATGGACGGTGCAGAGGGCACATACATCACAGAGGGGCCCCACTTGGTAGGTGGGTCCACACATGTGGGACCCACCAGCTTAGAAGAAGCTGATATTTGTTTTCTCCCTTCATCTAGGGTCTGTCCAGGAAAGACGTCCTGGATACAACACGCACATGGGTGGGTCTCACCGACTAGATAGCTGGACGATGTAGATTTCTCACATATACCAAAGTGGGCTCCACCGTGATGAATGACATGGATATAACACACGCATCAGGTGGGCCACACGACATAGAGAAGAGAGAGAGAGAGAGAGAGAGAGAGAGAGAGAGAGAGAGAGAGAGAGAGAGACGTGACAAGGGGAGGGACCCCACCACTATGGGCCCTCCCTATACAATGCATACATTAAGATGGCTCTCACCATATGTGGGCCCTCCAATCACAATAAAAACAACGGTGGAAGTCATGAAATCACCCACCGTTCTTGCTTCTTCTGGGCTCCATGGAGTGCCTAACACCATGGCTACCACTTTGATGGAGGATGATGGAGATTGGAAGGTTGGATGGTGAGGATCTTGGGTAGGAAGTGGGCCACACTAGGCTCTCTCATGGAGCTTAGACGGTCTCTCATGGTTGCTTGGGAGGAAATGAGAGAGAGAGATGAGAGAGACAGAGGTTGTGAGAGAGAGAGGGATGGGTGAGTGACTGATGGGTGTACTTGAAAAGGGATGGGTGGAGAGAGAGAGTTGACTTTAAGGGTTGCTTGTACTTGGGGATGGGATATGTACTTGACATGATTGATGTGATTGATGAGACATGTTCTCTTGAGTTTGCAAATGTGCGACATTTTCCTCAAACTAAACACGGGCCCACATATCCTAGCCTGGGTATCGCATCAGCGTACGAGACGCGGCGTCGAAACTGCGGTGAAGGCGCAGTCACAAGGATATAAGTCTCAGGTTGAGCTGACTCTAAATATGGGATACAACTCAGAGTTGCATGCAAATGCCAATTATAGGTTGCGGGTTGTCGGAATTCGACCGAGAAGACCGCGGAAGCCTACGGAACGGTACAGTCTAGGATATGGGCCTTACAAATATAGCTCAATTCAACAAATTAGTGTCATTGAGTGATCCCATGTGTAAGACCCGTATCCTAGCCCGTACCGTTCTGTAGGCTTCCTCGGTCCTCCCGGTCGAATTTCGGCGATCCGCGATCTATTATCGGAAGTTGCGCGCGACCCTGAGTCACATCCTTTATATCTATGTCGACTCGACTTGAAACTTGTACCCCAGTGACCGCGTCGTCGCCATCGTTCCAACGCCGCGTCTCGCGTGCCGATGCAACACCTTGGCCAGAAGTTGTGGGCATGCATTTAGTTCGAGAAAAATGCCGCGTAAGAGAATCTCTAATCAAATCAATCTCATCAATCACATCACTAATCAAAGTACAACACCCATCCCTAAGTGCAACCACCCTCCCCAAAGTCAACTTTCTCTTACAACCAAGTCCACCCATTGTTCACTCCCCAAGTATAGGGTTGTAATGTAGTAATAAACTAGGTGAGACCGAGGTCGAATCCACAGGGACTGAAACCTATACATAATCTGAAAATAACCAGAACTAGAACTAGAATAAGATGAAACCTAAATCGAGTGAATATGAGAGAATAATGATGAAATAGTAAACTAAAATATCTAAAATTCAGAGGTAGGAAACTAGGGTGCCAAGGATCCACTTGTAGCAATTGGGAAGCTACCTTGCATTGATTCAAGGACACAACTGGAATCAGAGTCCTATCTTATCCAATTGATAAGAAGAGATTTGTCAGATCTCTGAACGTCTCATGGATCTAATCATCAACAGATACGATTGGTGCAAATTTGGAAGTGATTCCGTCACCTACCCATGCCCAGGAGACTATGGTAAACAACAGTAATTTACCAATCTCATAGCCAATCATGAGAGAATTATAAAAGTTATGAAGGGTTCCATCACCCAACCATGCCCATGAGACGATGGTGAACAACAGGGTTCCCAAGTTCACAATTTTATAATGAAAATAACATACTCGAAGCTATTGCAGATCTACTGTAATTTGAGTTACAATAAACCATTAAAAACTAAAAGTATTTCTTAATAATCAAACTAGAATCTATAAGAATTCAATAACCATGAATCAAAATAAAGTCACCTTCCTAATCACGCTACAAGCTTCACCTCTTAGCCCTAGCTAAGAGGTTTAGCCTAGCAACATCATTAGGCTAAATCCTTTAATTAAAGATAAAATAAACAAAAATAAAAATAAAAAAGAAAAAGAAACAATCAAATCTACTCTCCCTGTCTCTCTGCTCCATGTCTAGCCCCCTAATCAGATGATTCCCCTTAAGCTCTCTCTTTTCTCCTTTTATAACGAATGTAGGCTGGCTGGACGTTCACAACACGTTACGTTTTTAGCACTTCCTTCTTGCGCTGATGCTTGGTGGGGCCCATATTCTATGATTGTTGAAGAATCAGATCTGTCCACTAGATTCGTGGGGTTGATTTAGGCCACTTGTCCAAATTGAAGTGGATTCGAGCTGTGGGTGGACCACACCACTAATCGACGTGGTAGCTTGTTCCTTGTTGCTGCGTTTTTGAATGTCTACATGGGTGCATGAAAATGATTGGGTTTTAGTCGACGCCCTCCCCTGGGCATGATTGACTTTCGCTGCAACGCAAAAGGAAACTGTTCCCGTTTCTTTTGCAAATTCGTCGGCTATATGAAGTGGGGCCCACCTTGCTATTTTGATAATTATATCCCATTTAATGGGTTGGTAGGATTGTGTTGCGATATGGGTCAAAATATGGGGTGGATCCGAGTATTGGGTGGGCCACACCATCAACCGACGTAGAGAAATTTTCATTGTTTCTGTGGCCATGGATGCATGCATGGATGTATGAAAATGATTAGGGTTTGGTTGAAAACCTCGTCCAGTCAGGTTGGACGGTTCAGATCAACCATTTGGATGGCCATGGTGGGCCACAACACATTTAAAAATTTGACAGTATCAACCCTCTAACGTGTCTGTCGAGGCAACGTAACATTGGCAGATATTGGTGGTAGCATCAGGTGGGGTCCACTATGATGTTTGGTAAGCAATCCACTCCGTTCACCATCTTTGTCTCACTATGTTATGATATGGGGTAAAATATGAGGAAGTTTCGTAAGTTAGGTGGGTCGCACCATCTAAATAAATGGAAATTGGCAATGACTCTTAAATTTATTTGTTGAATAGTTGCATACATGGTTCTAGCCTTATTTACGGATTTGCCATCAATTCCTCAATCACCTTCTGGCGTCAGTTATATTAGAGTACACCGTCCAAACGCCTTGAAATTTGGCGGATATCCATCGTTTTTCATGTTCTTTCCATCGGTTCAGTTTGGGTCCCGATCTCCCAAGGACGTCCAAGATGCTTTCTTAATGGTTATTGTTTGATCTTGCCCATCATGTCACTTATATACTGATCCAAGGGCTGAATTTTGACGTGTACGATTAATTTATGGTCCTCAGGCCAGATATAAAGTTTCAAGCCGAACGGATGGTGGGAACCCTGTGATCTTGCATTTTGGACAACTTTCAGGTCCGTTTAACTCATCACTTGATCTTCTCGAATCTTTGGCGTGTAAATTCCTCAATCTTGGTCCCCTGGGGTCTATCCCTTGCCTTAGTGACTACAGAGTGTCAAATCCATGCTTTTAGTACCCTTTTTCAGTCTAACCTTGTAAATTCAACTTTCAACAAAAACACGATTAAAATAGGTCGTTAAACATTCTCATGTACGCAAAATCATGTGATAATTGGGGTCCAATATGCAATATTTGACCCTCAACACCCATCACTCACCCATCCCTCTCTCCCTTATATCAACCTCTTTCTCTCATCTCTCTCTCATTTTGCTCCTAAGCATTCGTCCATGACTTCCAAGGAAAGAAAGAAGCTTAGTGTGGCTCACTTCCCTACCCTAATCTCCACTATCCAATCTTCATCTTCCTCCATTAAAGAGCAAGCTTAGGAGCTCGGGAGATCAAGGAGCCTAGAAGATTTGCAATCGGTGGGTGATCCACCGTTGAATTTCATTTAGGGCCCACTTATGATGGGATCCATGTTGATGTATGTACTATAAGAAATTGAGGGCCCATAATAGCGGGGCCCCTCCCCTCTCTCTCTCTCTCTCTCTCTCTATCTCTTTCATACTTTGTGGACCCCACCTGATGGTTGTGTGGACTCCACCGTCCAACAATGGACAGTGGGGATCCACCTTAATATATACATGTGTCTGATCCTAGTCGTCCGTATTAGACGGGCCTGGATGAAGGAAACCACAAATACCAGTTGATTCAGAGCTCTGGTGGGCCACGCTGACGTGGACCTACCCTGATATTTGTATTTTATCCTCACCATCCATCTGTGGACGGTGAGATGGAGGAGGATTGGCTAGTGTACCTCAACCAGCTAAATAGCTGTTGTAACGTCAGCAGCTCTGTGGGCTGCCGTGATGTTTGTGTTTTATATATACACCGTCCATCTACTTTAGATGTTGGCCCACCCCACACGTGTGGCATGTGTGGGGGTGAGACCCACCTTGATGTACATATTCAGCGGCCACCATCCATCTACGTGGACTCTAACGGCTATAGTTGTTGATGTATTCCAAGCGTCCATATGTGGCACCCACCCTGCACGTGTCACATGTGCAGGTGATGGGGCCAGCTGTACATGAAATATCCAGGCTGTCCATCAATAGACGTCCAGGGCCTGGACGTTTAATCAAATAAAATAAATAAAACAATAATATACACATATATATATATACATACATATATTAATAATATTATAATGTTGTGGTTGGCCCCATGTGGGACCCACTTGCTGGACGGACTGGTTGGGATCCCCACACCAGCTATGTAGCTGTGTATTGACGTCACCAAATTCCGTGGGACCCACCTTAATAGTATGTGTTTCATCTGCACCGTCCATCTGGACGGTGCCATGTACTGCCCCACCATGATGCAGTGTTGTATCTGCACCGTCTGTGCAGTGGCCCACCTTGATGCTTGTGTCTATCACGTCGTCCATCTGTTGAAACCCACCGTGATGTATGTTTTGTATTCCACGCCGTCTAGTCCGCTGGACGTGCGGCCCACTCGATATATGTGTTGTATATCTAAGTTGCTCATTTGGAGGTGTAGACCCACCTATTATATGTGTAGGGCCACCTTGATGTATACCCATCTGTTTTGTCGGACCACGGGCTGCCCCATCATGCTCACTATAAATATGATGAGGCCCATCTAATGAAGCCCAATATGATGTATTTATGGCCCATGTGCAAGGCCCACCTATTATGTATTTGAGGCCCGTACGATGAGGCTAATGTGATGTATGTGCGGCCCATTGATATGGCCCACTTGATTTATATGAGGCCCATTGGTGTGACCCATGCGATGCGGCCTACTTGATGTGTAAGGCCTTGGTAGTGCGGCCCATCGTGATATGTATTAGGCCCATGAGACGCGGCCCATTGCAATGTGTAAGGCCCATGTGTTACGGCCCATTGTAATGTATTCGAAGGCCATGGGACGTGGCCCATTGTGATATATTTCCTGCCCATACGATGAGGCCCAACTTGATGTATATTAAGCCCGTGTGAGCGGCCCTTTGCGATGTATATTAGACCCGTGAGATGCGACCCACTTAATGTATATGAAGCTCATTGTTAAGACCCATGTGATACGACCCACTTGATGTATTTGTGGCCCATTTGTGCAAGGCCCGTTGGTACGGCCCATTGATACGGCTCACTCGATGTATATGAGGCCCGTTGGTGCGGCCCATTGATACGGCCCACTTGATGAATATAAGGCTCATTGGTGCGGCCCATTGAGCGGCCCATGGTGATATATGTTAGGCCCATGTCATGCAGCCCATCGTGATGTGTGTTAGGCCCATGTCATCAGCCCATGTCATGTGTATTAGGCCCATGGGACGCAGCCCATTTGATGTATATGAGGCCCATTGGTGCAGCCCGTTGATACGGCCCATTGTGATGTATATAGGCCCATGTGATGCGGCCTATGTGATGTGTATTAGGCCCATATGACGCAACCCATTGTGATGTATGAGACCCTTGTGTAAGGTCCATTATGATTGTATGAGGCCTTTGTGTGAGGTCATGGGCCCACTATACGTTTGGTCCTATGAGGGTCAATCCTTGGGAGTGATGTTAGTTAAATGTCTACATTGATGGGCAATGATGGTTAAATGTCCACATTGTGACCTTCCCTTAGGCCGATTATCAAGGCCGATTTCGATTACCGAGGTCGATTCCAATTGTCGAGGCCGATTCCAAATGTCGAGGCCGATTTCGATTGTCAAGGCCGATTCTGATTGTCGAGGCCAATTATCGAAGTTGATTCCGATTGTCGAGGCCGATTATCTAGGTCGATTCCGATTGTCGAGGACGATTGTCAAGGCCGATTATCGATACCGATTACGAATATATCATCCGATACCGATTATGAGTATGTGACAACATAGCATTATGATACCTACACATTAGAGCCCACCTTGTGTATAATGGGCCCCATAGGAAGTCTAGATTATTGCGCGATAGAGAGGGTAAAGAAGCCCACTTAATGCACTTAGACTCGGATCTGCCCTTGGTGGGGGATATTGTGATGCTCCATCACTGTGATCACATGTGGGTAGGTGCACTTGGGCGGACACTGAGTGGGGGGGGCATGAGGACCTGAGCGAGCTACCAGTAATTGGCAGGCTACTATGCTGGTAGGCTATTGTGCACACAATGAAGGCAGAACTTTATCCCACATCGGGAGCATCGTCCAATGTTGTGATGGCTATAAGTTGAATTCTTTCCTTAACTATCGTGATGCGTTTTAAATCAGTGAGCCTATCTTGATATTTAGACTAGATCCGCCGTCCTTCTGTGGACCCCATCATTTGTATGTATGTTGTGATGGATGATTGATTAAAGCAAATGCCATTGGGCTGAGATGTTTATGAGACTCCTTGTGAGACGGAATTATCCCCACATGATCTCACAATACGCGCAGGTTTGATGTATGGCCTATATGAGGTTGATGGTATTCGTGGCTCTTCAGGATTTGCATATTGCATTGCATCATCATCATCTGATATTTAGCTCTCTATGATTCCGCATTTGCATAGTCGATCCGCATTGCATATTCCGATATTAAATGATTTATAGACTTGCAGTATTTCCACTTACTCTGATATCTATATGCTTGGCACGTGCATCGCACACACTTACACCACCCTCTAAGCTTTCTATAAGCTTATGCATGATAGATGCGTGCAGGCGGCGTTAGGTCGCAGCAGTATTGAGCTTGGAGGGTGCAGCGGACTTCTGGAGCTTTGATTATCGATATATGTATTTCCCTTTCAGCATTGTACTCAATCTTTATATTAGTAAATATGTGATGATGATGCTGCCTTTGTGATTTAGGTAAACTTGTGGTTATGCTTCTTACGAGATAAACGTACGTTGAAAAATCATCCTTGTAGGATCCTAGGATCGGAATCTGGCGTATGGGCGCTGGGAGCCGAGAATGGGATACTACGGAGGCTATCGGCACCGGATTCGGCGATAAAAAATTTTGTGAGTCCGATTTCCGAGTTTGGGGTGTGACACCATATACACTCATTCCTTGTGTAGGATTGAGTGTGAGAGTTTGATTGTCAAACTTGATTAATTTCTTATATAGGACCTAAATCAAGTCATTCTTTAAGCCACTACACACAGGTGTGTACGTGTTAGTTTTCAAGAGAGCCTCTGACAATAGTAAACATATGTCCTTGGAGTAGGATTGAAGTTCGGGGTGAACCTATAGAAAACCACGTAAGTCTCCGATGGAGTCAATTCTTATATAAGATTGTAAAGGCTAGAGGTGAACTTGATTTAAAACCTCAGATAGTGAAATCTGGTACACTTATATGTTGAGTGCGTCTGCCGAGAGTAGAGTAGGAAAATTAAATCATTATATATGCTTGTATTTAGGATTATCTTTAAGCACATGTTCAATTATGATTATATGAGTGAATGTTTAATTATATACATGCATGATTAAATGAATACTAAGAGTTAATAGGTAACACATTCCACACACAAATGTACACTATCATATATAGACTAGTTGCTTCATTAGCATAACATTTGTAGTTTATGTGATTGGACCCACTATTGGCTTGGAAGTCTTAGTGTTAAATTGAATTACGTAATTTAATTTGTATATTAGTTTAAGTAATTATGTTTTAAAATGAAATAAATTTTATTTGGTCATAATCACTCCTCTCCAGAATATAGCCTTCATTCCTTAGATTTGTCAAGCTTTCGCACGTATAGCTCGAGTGGGCCAACACCACCTTGTGCAATTTCAATTGGTATTAGAGTGGGTTCCTCCTGAAAGGCTTAACCGCCCGAAGTGAGATCCAAGTGAGATTAAGAATGAGGTCTACTAACAAGAGGAAAGATAAAGTTACTCAAGAACATGAATTTATTTGTAAATTTAGTTTGAGTAAGCCTGTTAGAGACTTTAGAGGATTTAAACTTGATAGTCACATCATGATCAGGGGAGTAAAGGGGAGCTATAGCTAATTGAAGCATGAGAGAAAACATCGATTAAGCAACCCAAGATGATGTATCAACGGTGCTCAATTTGACAAGTAAGTGCCATTGAGTGAGTGCATGTACACTCCTTATGTAGGATTGAGTGTGAGAGTTTGATTGTCAAACTTGATCAAGTTCTTGTGTAAGATCTAAATCAAGTCCTTGTGTAGGCCACCGGACACAGGTGTGCACGTTCTAGTATCCGAGAGAGCATCCGACAGGAGTAAACATGGGTCTTTGGACTAGTACCAAGGTTCATGGCAGGCCTATAGAAAACCACGTAACTCGCCAATGAGAGTCGGTCCTTATGTAAGATTGTAAATGTTAGAGGTGAAATTAATTTAAAACATCAGATAGTGAAGTCCAATATACTCATAGGTTGAGTGCGTCCGCCAGTAGTGGAGTTAGGAAACCAAACCACTATACGTTCTTATATTCGGGATTGTCTTTGAGCATTTGTTTAATTATATTTATGTGATTGAATGTTTAATTATATGTATACATGATTAGATGAATGCTAAGAGTTGATAGGTAACACATCCCATACACACATGTACACCATCATATATGGACCTCGTCGCTTCATTAGCAAATCATTTGTAGTCTATGTAATTGGGCCCACTATTGGCATGTAAGTATTAGTGTTAAATTATTTTACTTAGTTTAAATTGCACATTAGTTTCAGTTAAGCAATTGTATTTTAAAAAGACATAAATTTTATTTGGTCCTAATCACCCCCTCTAAGACGTAGCCTTCATTCTTTAGATCTGTCAAGCTTCCTTATATATAGCCCGAGTGGCCCACCACTACCTCGCACAATTTCAGGTTACAATAGTCGAAATGTCTTTCTATATTCTTCTATTTTCTATATCATTCTTTTAATACATTTCCCTTTACAAAAGTTTCACTTATATCGACCAAAGCTTTATTGCCGTTAGTCACCTTTTATATCTTAAACAACTCGACGCATCTTTTCATGTCAACCATTTGATTGCGCTTATTGTACATCGACCACAATACTCCGTCGACCATCCGCTGACATATTAAACAAGATTTACGCCACCTATAATTTATAAAAATAACTCCAAATCTTTGAAGACCACTTTATCCATTTCCTACTACTCATGCAATGCTACCGGTCATTCTTCCATTGACTTTCTCATAAATGCCAAAAATAAGGTGTAACCGCAATAATCCATTTTTAAGCGCATGCGAGGAAGCCCAGCGCAGAGATCGTTGTTCACCAACTTCTCCGCTTATATTGTGGATGTGAAGATGGTTGGCGGGAGTCTAGCTAGTATTTCAAAACACGATTTTTCATAAATGCATTTTGAACTGTGTTAAGATTCTTACTAATATTATTGGATGTTTGGAGGATAGGTGCACATCTATTATCTGTGCACACTGCGTACACAAACTTCTCCCCAAATATTAAAGTGAAAAATTGGGAGTTACTCTGGCAGTGTCGACGATTGATGCGCAGGTACTAAAAAATAGTTAACGTGGATAGCTACACTAAAAAATAGGTTACTGTGGTAAGAAACACAGATAGGTCATCACCGTAGTGAGATTAGATAATTGAGCCTCGACTCTGATTTGTGGATAATGTTCTCTTGATTTCGGACCACTGGCTTCTTTGCATTTCAGCTGTCCATTAAATGGTTGTTGATCGGCCAGGTAAGAAGCTAAATCATTGCAATTTTTTAATTTCTGACCCATCTATATTTGGGCCCACAATACGGACGGATTAGTTTGACTTGCTCGGATGTCGTGTATGATCTCTGTGCCTTCATCCGTGTCAACCATCACACCCTGGGCGCGGATTGCGTCCTTCCCTCCCCTGGACAGACACAGTTCAGGCACGGACTCTGTAGGTACCGCCGTGATGTATTTGTTTTATCCACGCCGTCCATCCATTTTGAAATATCATTTCAGGAAGCAATGGTGATAACGATGCCCACCGTTGAAACCTTCTTAGATCCACCGTGGTATTTCTTCTCCATCTAACCTGTTCATAAGGTTACATAGAACTGAAAGAAGGGAAAACACAAATATCAGCTTCATCCAAGACTTCTTCTGCAGCAACTGTGAAGTTTTTAACGGTGAGCGTTTATTCTCCACTGTGTTGTCTAGTTTAGCATTGTATCTATCTCATTTTTTGACACACGGTCTAAAATGATACGTCAAAATGGATAGACAGAGTGGATAAAACACAGATCCCCACACCTTCCTAATCCCGCCGCACCCACACACACATCCAGATCTACCAATCGGCGTCAGTGAGGACATCCAATCCTTCTATCAGGTGGGGCCCACCACGTTGGTCATTTGTACAAGATTTAATGATGATCTACTATTAGGTAAGGCACACATGTAGGGGCAAAACTAACGGTCTAGAAAAAATTGAAATGTTTTAACGGCGTCAGTTGTTTTCTTAAATGTAGGGTCCAGATTGTAGCTGAGAGGACTGATCATTTGTCCATATGATATACACGGTGGGTCCTTCCCGATGTACGGTTGGATATCCTACAAAAATGAGAGGTTAGCACGACTAGCTGCGTGTAGAAGTAGGCAAGAGGAGAGCCTGTGGGGTTATCTTGTCATAAACAATTCCCTGAAACTATGGATGGATAAGAGTTCGTATTGCCTCTGTCGCGATTAGCGATTACGAATCCAGCGTATCTCGCCGCCCATTGGGGCCCACGTTCTAAGCAGTCTGATGATCTGAATCGTCCATGTTCTGGATCTATACTATAAGAGCCACTTTCGGAAACTATCTTTGAAGGGTGATTATGAGTAGCACTATCTATAATTGGATTTGTAACAATCGAAAGAAAATTTCCAATTGTTATCATTTAACTCTAAAAATCAAAGGTCCGTTTAATCCCTTTAAAATTGTAGCAAATGAATATGGACGGTTCAGATCATTGTTCTCTGTTAGATTATTGGTCTCAGTGGATGGCGATAGACAATCGATCATATATCGTGACGGAGGAAAAAGGAATCGTATATTAATGGCATTCACAGTCTAACGGTGACCATGCCGCTGATTCCGGTCCGTCCAATTTCTGGACCACACATGACATGAGCCATAGCCCAGAAACTGCAACATTTACATGATCCTGTCTAATCGATAGACGTCCATGTGGTACAAATCGTCAGAACTTTGCTCCTTGGACAAAAGCAGGCCATTGATCAGAAGGAATTTTATGATGCTCGACCGTCTTTTTAAACACTACAGGCCCGCTTTTAATTCTGACTAGTGGAGGCAACGGTTCGATCATCCAGACCAATGGCTTGTTGGGTCCCACCTTAGATGGTCGATACCCAAAAAATCTACTACATTGAAGATCCCAGTTGTCCACTGTGGATCACCTAATCTGTGGAGCTCACACGTGATGTATGTGTCTTATCCATGCCGTTCACCCGTTCTATCAGATCATGTTAGGTCATGATCCCAAAATTGAAACTTATCCAAAACTCAAGTGGACCACACCACTGGAAAGAATCATTGTGTCCACCATTGAAACCTTCCTAGGGTATGTTTATTTGTCATCTAACTTATTCGGAATATCACATAAACATTGATTGAAGAAGGGAAAACATAAATATCAAATTGATCAAAAACTTCCTTGTCGCTGGGAAGTTTTCAACGGTTGACATTCAATTCCAATTGTTTCCTTTGACGTGGTCCACGCTAGGAGGAGTTTGGTGAGGCTCTTACGTGGCCAGATTTAATTAAGTCATGTGCCGGTGTAGATGGCCACACAAGGCATCTTGGAAAGGAGTTAAGTTAAATATAATATAATTTATAACGATAATCCCAAGGTTTTATGAAACTTATGTTTTAGCCTTTCTTTTCTAAATCTTATTTTTTAAGCTTTAAATGCATTTTTACTATTTTTGGGACAAATGCCGTCAGTTTTTTTACCGTACTGAGACCGCATGTCTCACAAGTCCGAACGTCTTTTCCAAAATGAGAGTGTGCGCCTCACTAAAATAAAGATTGGGCCCAATCTTTAGCCAATCTGATCTATTCATTTTAACCAAACAGTCCTGAGCTACAAAATATTGTTTTTCTAATTTTCTTATAAAGCTCTCTGCGATCCACAATGGCATTAATGTTATTTCTTAATTCTAACATGTTTCCTCTAATGTGGTCTATTGATGATGATTTTTTTTCCCTCAAACTAATGCTAATTATATGAAATTAAAACCCATTTCGTTTGGACAAGTTGGATTTACTTGATGATATGCCCCTATAAGATGTCAAATGGGTTCTTAATATGGGGGCCTTGGTACTGGAAGGTCATTTGGCACTTTCCTTTTGAACTTTTTTTTTTTTTTTTTAATACGACGAAACCACACAATAAGCTCCGATTAACGACGGTTGGTAGTTGTACAGACGTGCCACCACCGCACTCTCCAAGGGACCACGACAAACGTCGGCAAATATCCAACGAAGCTCAATACATTGTCTAGGTGGAAAACGAGATTTTTTTTTATAGATTTTTAGCCACACTCTCCGACATAGAATCTATAATGCGTAGAGGTAAGTTTAATAGTGCCTTTTTATGTGTTGTTGTTATTTATATTGGTGAGCTTGTTATTTATATTGGTGAGTATTAATGGTAAGAGTCCGTAAAAGGAAGGAAGGTGTGGTGGTTCCTTTTATAGTCATTTTTTATTTTTATTTTTATTGGATATGAATGGTGGGAGTTTGTGAAACGGATGAGGGTATAGTAGTTCCCTTTATAGTTATCTTTTTTTTTTTTTTTATTGGATATAAATGGTGGGAGTTTATGAAATGAATAAGGGTGTAATGGTTCCCTTTATTTTATTTTTAATTTTTTTTTGTATAAATGGTGGGAGTTTGTGAAAGGGAGAAGAGTGTGGTGGTTCTCTTTATATATATATATATATATATATATATATATATATATATATATATATATATATATATATATATATATAGATATATATATATATATATATATATGGTGCAAGATTGTGAAAGGGAGGAGAGTGTAGTGGTCTAATTTTTCCAAGTAGATTGTGGATATTCACTATGAATCACGGATATTTACTATGGATAGCGGATATGCATTGTCGATCGTGGATATTCAATATAAATATCCGCGATCCATATTTAATATTTATGATCCTTTGTATTTCATGTACTACAGATATTGTCTTTGGATGAATTGGTATGACTACACTTAAATTTAATATTTTATCTCTCATACATTACAGAATCCTTTTGCGAGGTAAGAGAACCTGGTCCTTGCTTACATTATGGTAATATAAATTAAGGTCTCCTACAAGTGCTCAGTAAGATTTCTACCTATTCTGAAAGATGATTTCAATAAGTGCCCCGCCAAGAGAGAGATTTAGAAAAACCCAATTTAGATGTCATTATTCCAAATATGAAACCATGGTTAAGGTTAACCCCACCTTGGGTTTAGATCCATGACTTGGGTTAAAGGAAAAATACATTCACATCCAAACTGTGCATACAAAATAAAACTACTAAATCGTATTTGAATTATTCCAATTCATTAAATCCTTAATCCAAAACGTCCCAAAGTTAAATAACAAAATATTCAAAAATTCAGTCTAAAATATTTTTCCGGTCTGGTTTGCGATTTTTCCATTAATAAATAGTATGAGCAAAGCACGCGGTAAAAAGGTTTTGAATAATAATAGTTTTGCAAATATAAAAATTATAGTGAAATCAATTAGAAAAATGAAGAATTATATGCATTATTTATCAACTCTTAGGTATAGTTTATCAATTTACACCAGGACCAATTCTTTTTCAATTAGTCAAATCTCACTCACAACTCACTGCACTCAGCATCAATCATCATTCAGTATCACTTTGTAAAATCATTACTTAGCATGAATTGTCACTCAATATCACTCCGCATAATTTATCACTTAGCATAACATCGCTCATATTCAATCATTCAAAATTTGAAAAACAGATGCCTTCATCCTAGCCACGTTGAATGTCATAAAGAAATTATTTACTAATAGGGATTTACCCCAATGGACATATAGTCCTCTATATAATTTTCTCATTTAAAGCGTACCTCACAATCACTCACATCATAATCTTGCCATCACTCATAAATGTTTCTCATAAGCTGGCCATCACTCTTGGATCTCACTCTCAACAATCTCACAACCAGTCAAATAATCATCACCATCACTCATATCTTTTCAAAAAATATAGCACATAGCACAAGTACTTTCCAAATAACACATGTTGTTGGGGGAAAAAATCAACAACTCGATAAGTCAACTTATGGAATGGACCAACTCTACTGAACCAGCACGAGCCCAGTGAAACCTAAGCATGATAAGGCATCTACGTCCAAAAATAGGCTGACCTTCAAAGAGGGCGATACAATTGTAAGGACACTCAAAGAATACGGCTACGAGCTCATTCGAATAGCCGAATACCGACCTAACTCATAGGTCGGCATAGGTCGGCAATAGATTAACCATAGATCAACCCCAAATTGGTTATTACCCAGCCATATCTCAGTCATAGATCGGCCACTAGATGATCATAGCTCAGCCAACGTTCAATTACAGGTCGGCGATGCCCCTAACAAGGTCAAGAACCATTAGTGCCCAGCTGAAGGGGACACAGATCCTTCGACCCAACCATCGGTCGAAGATGGTAAATGTTAATTTGTCAAATAGATTGGTGTCACTTATTCCCGAGTCGTCACCCTCCTGTGGGAGCCGACTTAAATCCGAGCTATGGATTCGAGGAATCTCCTAACATCCCAGAGATCTCTCCCAAGATCTTTGGAGGATAAAATCAGATCCCGATAACTTCGGAAGTCGGTAATCTCATAAAGATCCCGGATCCGAGCGAATCTTCAAGATATCAGGAAAGAGTTCTCATGTAATTGTACTCTCTTCCCTATATATAGAGGTATATCCAACCATTCAAGGTACACTCATTCTTACCCTAGCACTCGATTGGTGTCTCTTTTTTGGAGACCCTACCCTACAACAAAAGACCCCGTTCCTGACTTAGGCATCAGAGAGTCCCCTGCACTAGCCAGGGTCTCCTTTGTTTCTCTTTTTCCATGGGCCGAGAATTCAAAAGCTGACATGACATACAGCGTCGCCCTGATTCCTAGCCAGACCGAGCATCAATGAAACCGAGCTCACGGTCGTGCTTTCGGTCAGCTCGGAATCAACCTAAATGGACCCGATCATCAAGTACCTCGAGAACGGCAAGCTACCTGAGGATCGAATGAAAGCACAGTGAATGAAGATCTAAGCTACCCGATATACCATACTCCATGGTATACTCTACAAGAAAGGATTCTACCTTCCTTACCTGAGATGCGTCCGACCAGAAGAAGCAGAATACGTCCTAAGGGAAATCCACGAAGGAATCTGTGGAAACCACTCTATAGGAAGAGCGTTAGCACATAAGGTCGTTCAACAAGGTTATTACTGGCCAACCATCTAACACGATACACGAAAGCTCGTCTAGAGATGCGATAAGTGTCAGAGATTCGCAAATATACCTTGGCAACCGCCGGAAGAGCTTACTCCTATGGCCGGGCCATGACCGTTTCCTCAGTGGAGGATCGATATCGTCGGTCCGCTCCTCATGGGTAAAGATCAAACCAAGTTCGCCGTTGTGGCCGTCGACTATTTCACCAAGTGGGAAAAAGCAGAACTGTTAGCAAAGATAACCGAGCAAAGGATCACAGACTTTGTTTGGAAGAATATCATATGCAGGTTCGGGATTCCTCGAATTATCGTCTCCGATAACGGGAAACAATTCGATAACAATCAATATCGGGAGATGTGCAAGAACCTCGGAATTCGTAACGTCTACTCGTCGCCACGACATCTGCAGGCGAATGGGCAGGTCGAGGCAGTCAATAAGATCATCAAGTATCATCTCTGTACCGAGCTTGAGAACGCTAAAGGAGCATGGGCTGAAGAACTCCCAAAAGTCCTCTGGGCATATCGAACTACTGCCCGAACAGCTACCAGGGAAACCCCTTTCTCTTTAGCATATGGAGCAGAGGCAATTACTCTCGTAGAGACTAGACTACATACAGCTCGGACAGACTCATTCGACGAACAAGTCGATACCACGCTTATGGCCCTCAATCTTAACCTCCTCGAGGAACAAAGGGAACAGCTCGGATTCGGATCATTGTTCGCCAACAGCAGGTATCGTGCTTCTATAATGCACGGGTCAAGGTCAGAAGGTTTCGAGTTAGAGATTTAGTTCTTCGAAAGACATTCCAAAATGCCAAGGAGATAGGATCAGGAACCTTAGGTCCGAATTGGGAAGGACCCTATGTGATATCAAGTACAAGCCGACATGGTTCCTATCGACTAGAGGATCTAACTGGCCAACAGTCTCCCGCACCCATGGAACGCCGAGCATCTGAAGATTTATTACCCCCAAATAGGTCGATATGATGCTCATTATCTGTTACTTGACTTTGAATTATATTAATAAAGCTTCGGCACATTATCCAATCAATTCCCAACTGAGATCTTATCAATGAATGATCCTGATCCGATCAACGACCAAACTACGTTTGAGCTAACTGGCTTGGATAAGTTTCCGTAATTCCCCGAGCAATATCCAACTGATGCACGAGCTATGACTTAGGCTTAGTCCGACCTACTCAAATGAAAAAAAACGATGTACTCAGCTCAGAAATTCAGAATTCAAGAAAAAAGAAGTGTTTTCATTGATGAGGCCCAAAGGGCATGATTACATCGGTTATATCCCAGAAAGATATATTTACATCGATCTACAAATGACTGAAGTGCTTGAAGCTAAAAAGGCATAAGCGGGTAGCGCTCGAAGTGCTTGAAGCCAAAAAAGGCATAGGCGAGCAGCGCTTAAAGTGCTTGAAGTTTAAAAAAGGGAAACGTAGAGTAGGATGAAGGAAATACTTCTTTGCAAAAGAAACAGAGCCTTAAGCCTCAGAAGGTTGCTCAGGAGCCACTTCGTCGCCCGACCTATCGGAACTCAACTCCGGCTCATCAAAAGCGGAGGGATTAAGCTCTGGGAAGGTCTCCTTCATCGCCCTCATACACTCAGCATAACCTTGACGATAGAGGTTATCCCTCTCATCCAGGAACGCCTGAGACAACTCGAACTCCTGGATAGCCTCCTTCCGTGCCAGAGCGATCACAGCCTTGGTCTCCTTCTTGAGCTTATCCAGCTTCGCATCGGTCTCGACGAACTGAGTGTGACACTCATCATACCAACCCTTGACTTCCTCCATCCACGCAACTACCTCGGCCTTCTCAACGAAAGCGCTTCAAGAGTCGTCTTCGCAGTCTTTAGCTCGGCTTCAGCAGTCAAAGCCCGAGCCTCCAACTAGGCCTCCTTTTGCTCAGCCTCCTCCGCTCGATCACGCATCCGAGCAAACTTGGCGCACGCCTTCAATACGCACAGGGCGAATTACAGAGAAAAGAAAAAAGGTGAAGACGAGCAACCAGAAATGAAAGTCAAATCAACTTCGGATGATGTACTTACTCCAAGAAGGTTCGTCGACACATGCGTGAGAGCCGTTTCCGTGGGAGGGTCGAACAAGTTGACGAAATCCTCCTCAGACGTATGACGGTCTGCCCAGGGGAGGATCCTCTCCACAGTCCTGCAAAGGCTCCCTCGCCTCTCTTCAGCCTCCTCCCTCCCCAAAGACCGAGCCTCGGCAGGAAGCTTAAAAGCCCCTTAGATCTCGGTGGGGGAGACACTTTCTAAAACAACTGTTCCCGCTGCTGTAGAGGGGGTCTCCACCTCCATTCCCTCTCCCTCGACCTCCAAGACGACAGGGCAAGAGGAGACGACCTTCCCCTTGGTCTTAGAGGAGGTCTTCTGCTTCTTCTTCTTCGGCGCCGCCAACTCATCTCAAGGGGGTGCACGAACCTTGGAGGGAGGACGGATGAAGGGCCAAGCTTCAAGCATCTCTGCGTCAACGCACAAGAACAATACGTTAGAAAAGTTTTTTAGAAAATTCTACGTTGTGGATCTCGGCTGAAGATCTTACCCAAGTTCTTACTAGTGAGTGCTGAGTCCAAGCCCGACTTAAGGAGTAGCTCGGGCAGGAGCAGTACTATACAAGACCTTTTCTACCCGTCAATCGCTTGTAAATCCTTGATCTGAGCGATCGATCCACTGCTGAGCAAAGGAGGATGCTTGGGTATGGCTACAACAAAAAACACATGTTACAAGGTCAAATAATAGCAAAAACGGATCAACTAAAAGACAAACGACTACCACAACAAAAAAATATTTACCTGGGTCAGAGAAAGCTTGGGGGACCAAGGGCTGAGTTGATTCTGGCTCGGTTATCTCCCAGCACCCAGAGGCCCAAAACCATTTGTCCCTCTAATTTTTATTGGAGGTCGGAGGGTTGGTTATAAGGGCCCCACCAGTACTCCGCCAGGCAGAAAAGTAGTACCAAACAGGCTGCAGCTTGTTCGGCACTAAAAGTGTAACTCATGGGATTTTTAGGATTGAAATATGGCCTAACTAAATCTTTCTAATAATTGATTATGGATCACCCCAAATTTTCTTATTAGAGTCCTTGGGCAAAATCCTTCAATTTAGATGTTTTCACATGAACATATATAATTTAAATCTTTGTGGCTCAAAAACTAATCATGGTCTAAATGCAATCCATATTGTTCAAATGGCTCATACATCAGTTCTAAAATGTCCTTAGAGTCAATTTTCTGAGATGCTCCAAAATACCAATTTGAACGCTTAAGATCAAGGCCCTAAATCATACATTTTATATAAGGAAAAATTTACACCGTTGAAAATGGTGATCCATATGGGCTCTTGTAAGCTCCACCCTGGCAAACATTATGGCCAACATGGCCTTTTGCACTACTACAAAAATGTCCAAATCGGTGTTCCAACCGGTCCAAAACAAGAAAAAAAAAAAAAAAAAAAAAAAAGCGAGACGTATGGGACGCCTAAGCACCATCCAAAGTGTCAGCGTGGGGCCCACTTACGGCCCACTTCGGGATCCTGTCATATGGTCCCAAGGACCCAAAACTCAAGAGTTTCCAAAAATTAAACATAGATACTATATTGAGCACAGTTTTCATCTTGTGCCAACATCAAGTTTAGTAGATTTTAAGCCATCGATTAGCAACATGCCAAGATCCACCTTATTTATGGCCATGATGGCCTTTTGGAATTTCCATTAATCAGCGCCCCACCTTAGTGAAAATCGGACCATAGTGGACAGCGTGGGGCCTACTTGTGACCTCATGTCTGGCGTGCTACCTGCTGTATTTTCTGACGTGATGTGAGTCCCACCCTATGATTAGTCCTTCATCAATGGTCCAAAATAGTTCAAAACAAGGCCATAGTAGGATACGAAACAGATGTCTCCACAAAGATGATCATTAGGCTAAAAAACTTATTCCAAGCATTTTTAACGACTTGGATTAAGACATGGTTTTGTGAATATCTGATTTAGCTATGGTCAGCCCTTAGATTGTCTTTTGGGTAAAAAGAAAACTCCTAATATGTAACTTGTTAAAATAATATGGACAATAGTATTTACATGATGAGAGATCCAATGGATGAGATGGATCAACACCCCACCCCGCCCAATAATGAGAAGGAAGTGTAGGGATCAATAACACTAAATCTACGTGGACTATTAGCCTTTTTTTCAAAAACACCGTAATTCAATTAAGTTAATCCTTAGAGATCATAAAAAATACAAGGGAGAGGAATTGAGTGGCCAACCTCCCTAATGCTATTACCACTTGTCCAAGGGTCTTCGTAAGTTAAGTTTTCTTCAAATTAAACCTATATTGAGTCCTTCCCAAGATCCACACTGGATTTAGAGATGCATCCCTTTAGTTTTCTAAGTGTGCAATATCTAAAGATGGTCCACATAATTTGACTTGACTTGAGTAAGTAGGCAAGGGCATTAATTTTCACATACACAAGATTTGAAACTTCATAATCAAACCTAGATTACATGGTTACCTTTATGGAAAGTACACCAAATTAGTTGGTAACACGCTAGTACTTTAAGAAAGTTCAAGATGTAGAAAATATACCAAATTAGTAGGTTTTTAAATTTAGCAAATTCAGTTATATAATAACAAGTTATTTTGAATATTCTATATATGTTCATCAAGCATGACAGAGTCAATAGGTATATCAAAATTAACAGTTTAGCATGCGATCCAAAAATAGCAGGTGTTGTGGGTAAAAATGGATTTACCCATGTGGCAAAACCTTGGGAAGTCGAAACGTACCTCAGCCCATTTATGCCCATACTCTATCCTCCACACGGCCGGTCAGCAAGAACAATCCGACCTCGAGGTTGAGCTCAGTCTCTCCAAACTTCAAGCTCGACGTCAACGTTGACCTCAACCCATCCAACCTCAAGGTCGGCTTTGGCCCATCCGACCTCGAGGTCGAGCTCAGTCTCTCCAGACCTCAAGCTTGACCTCGACCCGTCCGAGCTCAAGGTCGAGCTCAAACTTGAACCTCGACCTGGTCGAATATCGACCACCTGGAGATCTACTAGAAGGATCCTCTCCTAAATTTTCGCCAAGATTCTCTGGGAAATAGCCACAACATCCTCAGAGTTGGAATCCTAGTATGAAATGTTATCGGGCGGCAGATTCATTGCCATACCCGACACCGCCATTGGGAAACCTATATATATGCACCCCTACCATGAGGAAAGGTACACACAAATCACTCCTGAAAACTTTACGTTATACTAGACCCTGAACACCTATTCTAATTTTAGCATTGGATGGTCCCTTGCTATAGCCAGGGTCTCCATTCTTGTCTCATATTGCAAGTTCACCACGGTCTAGGAAGGACGCCCAGATTTCTGTAACAACAGTTGGTGCCTTCTGTGAGAAGACAGTGAAAGTCGTCCCCCTCATCTATAGTGCTCTGACAATGGCGAAGGGAAGAAAGAAACCTCAAACCACCACTGTTGTACCCAACCCTGCGCCACCAAAACAGTCTGTACACTGTCGGGACTCATCTTCCCAAGTTCAGGTTGATTCTGGGCTCACAGGCCCAGTACAACGGCCCCGAAACCGGGGAGGTTGGCTTGTTTCCTCGGAACAACAAGTGGAAACATTGACCAGCAACATCGATTTGATAAAACGAATGCTAGAGCAATAGATCCCTCCCCCCGACTAGGGGGCTGAGGAAGTTGTTGCTTAGGTAGCCACAGAAGTTTTCATATGAACTCGAGCACCTACTAGATCCCAAGGAAACCAACAGGTCGGTGAAGCACCGATACAAATGCCCTCTCATGTTTTGGGGACTGCCATGTTGGCTGCTTCCGACTTATGTCACAAGTTGGAGAAGAAGAGGCATGGCAAAGCTCCTGAGATCATGGCTGAAGAAGTAGCCAAGAACGAGGATCCCTGGGAGGCCAAGCTCAACAAACTTCGAGAGTAGATCGGCGACATGCGACATGCCTTCCGCAGGCACGCCCCAACCTTAATAGAAGCTATGTTGGAGGAAACCGAACCGTCGTTCACCGTCGACATCACGCATGCCCAGATCCCACCTAGATTTTGGATGTCGCAGATCTCTCCTTATTCCGGGACCACCGATCTGGCCGAGCACCTCGAGTCTTTTAGGGCATGGATGAAGCTTCATGGTGCGTAGACTATGGTTATGTGTCGAGCGTTCTCCTTAACTCTAACAAGAGCAGCTCGAAAATGGTTCCGACAGTTGAAACCATAATCCATCATCTCATTCACACAATTCAGTAAGGCCTTCATCACAAACTTCATCGAAGGAAAAGAAAGGATCAAACCAACAACTCACCTCCTCAACATCATCCAGAAAGAAGACAAGCTATTAAAAGACTACATCAAACGCTTCAACCTGGAAGCAATGCAAGTGGAAGGCTATTCGGATCAGATTGCCTTGTCCGCTATGATGGCTGGCCTAGGGGAAGGGAGATTTCTCTTCTCACTCAGTAAGAATCCCCCGACGACATTGGCTGATCTCCTCAACCAAGCCCAAAAATACTCCAACGCTGAGGAGCTTTTTAGTATGCAAAAGACTGCTTGGAATAAAGGTAGCTCAACCAAGGAGAAACGACCTAAGGAAGAATAGGCATTGCCTCCCAACAACAAGCGGAGAAGAGATGACGACTCGGCCAGAAGTCAGCGTATGAGCAGACGACCCAATCACAGATTTCACTCTTTCACTCAGGTCAACGCGATGCCCGAACAGGTCCTTATGGAAGTTTGGGACAAATGACTGCTAAAATGGCCAAACAGAATGAAGACTGATGTCGACAAGCGGGATAAAGGGAAGTACTACCACTTCCACCACGACCACAGACACTCCACTAGAGACTGCTTCGACCTTAAACAAGAGATCGAGGCCCTCATACGCAACGGGCATTTACAACAGTATGTCAATAGTAAGGAAGAACGCCCAGATCGGAAGAATGAGCAACCCATTAATAATAACGAGGCTACCAGAGAAATCCACACCATCTTTGGCAGACCAGCTGGAGGAGGAGATTCGAACTGAGCACGCAAAGCCCATGCTTGAAGTATCAGCCACAACAGTTCGGAACATCAAATCCAAGTCACCAACAGACCTCCAAAGGAGCATAAAGTGGCCTCCTGCGAGCTAACCTTCACCGAAGAGGATGCTCGAGGTATCCACCACCCCCATGATGATGCACTGGTGGTGACCATGACTATAGCCAACAGTTCGACCGACATCCTCTTCGTCAAAGCCTTCAACAAAATGGGAGTCAAAAGGTCCCAACTCCGACCTATCAAAACTCCCTTACTCGGGTTCACAGGGGACAAGGTCACCTTCGAGGGATCCATAAGCTTCTGGTTACAGCAGGAGAAGGACAGAACAAGACGACAACTATGATCGACTTCCTCGTAGCGACTATCATTTTGTCTACAACGTCATCTCGAACGACTGTCTATTAACTCCTTATGAGCAGTAGTGTCAACTTATCACCTCGCGATGAAATTCCAACCGAGCATGGAGTCGGGAAGGTCAACGGAGATCAGCAAGAAGCTCGGCAGTGTTGATCCATGACACTAAGAACACAGTACCACGCGAAGGCTATCAGCTCTCTCCATCCTCAGGAGGAATAGATCAAAAGAGGATGTTTAATGGAGGACCTCGTAACCATCCCGATCAATGAATCCGACTTAACTTGGATGGTATCGGTCGGCTCATCATTGGCTCCAGCTCTACAAGACAAGATCATGGATCTCCTCTGACGACATGCCGACATATTCGCCTGGTCCCATCGGGATATGCCCGGCATCGGCCCAATGGTAATAATAGTCCACAAACTGAATGTCGACCCTGACCACCAGCCAGTGAAGTAAAAACGACGGGTGTTCGAACCAGAATGGTATGCCATCATTGGTAAAGCGGTCGATAAACTTCTCGAAGCAGGTTTCATCGAAGAAATCTACTACCCTGACTGGATTGCCAACGTGGTTTTGGTATAAAAAAGTCCAATGGAAAGTAACGGGTCTATATTAATTACACTGACCTAAACAAAGCATGCCCTAAGGACAGTTTTTCCCTCGGCTCAACCAACTGGTCAACAACACAGTCGGGCACGAGCTCCTAAGCTTCATGGATGCTTATTCGGAATATAATCAGATTGACATGTATCCCCACGACAAGCAGAAGATGACCTTTGTCATCGACAAAGGACTCTACTGCGATAAGGTCATGCCCTTCAGGCTGAAGAACGTTGAGGCCACATACCAGCGACTCATTAACAGAATGTTCGTTCAGTAGATTGGACGCTCCATGGAGGTCTGTGTGGATGACATGCTCATTAAGAGCATCAAAGCTATAAGCCACATGTCGACCTCGAGGAGATGTTCACGATTTTGCGAAAATATCAGATGAAGCTTAATCCAAGCAAATGCGCCTTCAATCAACTTGGGGAAGTTCCTTGGCTTTCTGGTCAGCCAAAGGGGAATTGAGGCGAACCCCGACAAGATTCTAGCTATGCAAGAGATGAGCTCGCCCAGGACAACGAAAGAAATTCAGTGCCTCAAAGGAAGAATAGCTACCCTTAACTGTTTCGTCTCTCGAGCCACTGACAAACTCCTCCCCTTCTTTAAGTAGTTAGAAGGAAAACGGAAGATAGAGTGGACTGAGGAATACGAGCTTGCCTTTTAACAGTTCGAAAGTACTTAGGTTCACCCCCGCTACTTTCAAAGCCCGAGTAAGGAGAGTCACTGCTACTATACTTAGTTGTCTCAACAGCAGCAGTTAGCTCAGTCCTTATCTAAGAACAAGAAAGGAAATATCTACTGGTGTACTATGTCAGCAAAGCCTTGGTCCTAGCTGAGACCAGGTATCCAGGCATCGAGAAGCTCGCCCTAGCTCTGGTCGTGTCATCCATCCGTCTCCAACACTACTTCCAGGCCCATACAATCATAGTCCCAACTAACCAACCACTTCGTCAGGTACTCCAGAAGCCTGAGATGTCAGGGAGACTCACACAATGGGCAATCAAGCTCAGCAAATTTAAAATCAAATATCGGCCCCGTATCGCCATCAAGGGCCAAGCAGTGGCTGATTTTATTGTCGAGCTCGGGTACAGGCATAACCTGGAAGCCAGTTCAAGCAGTGAAACCGATCAACCCGTAGTGTAATATCCCGAATTTTCACAGTCAGAGTTTATATTCGTGCCCGAGAAAACTAGGTGTTAATAAGATGCTTTAAAATCGGACCCTATTTTTTTCATTTAGATCACATCCAGTCACATTCACAAGGTAATCATTCATGAGAGTAAAATCAACTGTATTTTTCATTCCATTAGAGTAAAAGAATTCAACCAATTATCAAATGCCCTCTCATTAGGAGCTTATTACATATTCAAGTTTGCATCGGAAAAACTAAATCATAAAACTATCTTCTTATTCATTCAATAATCTTTAATAAGGAGATGGTCCTCTGGGTCTTCAATCTGTACATCACCTACATTATGTACGATTGGAGAGGGTCAATGCCCTACTCATAGTTATGGTTATCCTTTAAGATTACAATAATTCAAGAGATTCATAAAATTAATGTAAGGGTTCTGATACGTCTCGTACTCCACCACTACGAGAGGTATCAGCATGTGCAACCAATCTACATGAATGCATGCCTAGCAAAGCGTGTGCGGCTCATCATACGTAGTGATCATCACAATGTATAATATAATTCATAGAAAATCTGGCTAGCCCCACATTCTCACACTACGGAGATTTGTCAGCATGTCCAACGCTACTGTGGATTTACATGAATACCTCGAGGCGGCACAACACATGAATCGGATGAATTAAGTGACATAATTTGTTCATGGAGTGATTATTTGTGACATCCAATCCTGGAAGTGATGTAACACTCATTGTGAATTACTTACATCGATTTGTGCACCACTACCTAAACCTATGGAATTACGCGTCGACCAAGAGGGTCTCTACCCAAAGAGCATTACGTCCATGAAAAAATATTTGAATCACTAGTTGTGATACCTTTAACATATCACTTGTATCGAAGAGGAAAATAAATTGAATCATGGGGGTTTTGGAATTCTAAGACACATGCCCAAGCCATAAAGGGAAATAGCACAAGGCTAACCTAATAAAGGAGAAGAGTAGCAATGGCTAACTCAACAAAGGAGAGAGTAGAAATAGCTAACTCAACTAGGAGGAGAGTAGTAATGGCTAACTCAACAAAAGAGGAGAGTAGCAAGAGCTAACTCAACAGATTTGGTAAAGGCAAGGGTAAGGCTTGTATCCATCACCCCACATAAAATAATAAAGATCACCTGTAATTAACATCTTACCATAATTCTCAAAGGGTAAATAATTGTTGGTGGTGAATTAAACAAGGGAGAGAATCATAATAACATGAAAGCATGTAAAAGACAAGAAATCATATCTACCTAAATCAAAGTAAGCTTAAAGGATTCCCTCACCTTAGCCTTATATGTAAACCTTAGGTATATGTCCATGTAGGAAAGTTTCTACGTGAAAAGCTTTCACATGAATCACAACATCGCTTGAGCAAGAGGGAGACACCATACATATGGAGAAGGAAGAGGGCATTTAGGCTTCTCTTTCTCTTTCTTTCTCTCTCTTTCTCTTTCTTTCTTTTTCTTTCTCTCTCTCTCTCTCTCTCTATCTTTCTTTCTTTCTTTCTTCTTCTCCTTGGGCGTTTGGGAGGTGGGCGTGCAAGTGGAGAGGTGATGCACACTCCTTTTATAAAGGAGTCGGCATGTGAGAGGGGTGTGTTCCCATCCCACTTCGATAGGATTTCTCCAATTTGCCCTTTTCTAACAATCTTTCTTTAAATCTAATTCGTCCATTGTGTCAAGGTCTTCACATAGAGTCAGGGTATATGATTTTCTTGGTGATTCGAGATTTAGATTAGCCTATCCTGAAAATTCTCCTAACGGGTGCCAAAACGAACTTGATCTCAATTAACGGTCCACACTTAATGATCAGGACCCAATTTTAGAGGAAATGTATAGTCAGGATAGGAAAAAAATTTGGACAAAATTTGTTGGTTGATCGATGGTGGAAAAAGCCTAAATCGGAACCGGCTTCAACCTTTAACGGTATAGGATGATAGATCATAACATAAATTTTGTATAACCTCATAGTCATATGAGACCAAAGTGTGGTCTAAATTTGAGTTGCAATGGATGGAAGGAAGTGGTTAAATCAAAATATCCAAATTTATAAGGAGTTGGTAGGCCTTAATAGAATAACTTCACGCCTAAGGAAAAGCCTACCAAAGTGGGGTCTTCATATTTCATGCTTGGCCCATATGATGGGCAATCTAAGCCGTTCATATAAAGGAAAATATCCTACTACAACAACCCACAAGGTTTCTTCACTCGATGGACACCAAAATCAACGGTTAAGGGGCTGATTTGTCAATTGGGTCACTTTTACAATGATTTAAGGGCCGAAATTTGATATGTATGGTTAATTTATGATACATAGGCATGGTATAAAATTTCACATCAAACGGATCGTGGGAATCATGTGATACGAAAGTTTTGGGAAATGACATCATAGTAATTATTATTGATATGAGAGTTTTGGAAAATCTAATGGTTCTATATGGTTATAGGCACGTTTCTACGTAATTCTTGAAAAAGAACTTATATCTAAATCATTATGAATAAGGAATTATTCACCAAACTAATTAAGAGAATGTACATATATCAACCAACATAATGAATGGTCAGATGACATGTTAAAAATAGAAAAACTTGATGGTTAGTGCTCTGATCTTGTATATAAGTGGGTGTACAGTCAGTTTTGAAAACCAATGTTCACAAGTGAGTTTTTGGAGTGATCAAGAGGTAGAACATGAATACCGTAAAATTCAAGTGACTTGTTCACATATATAAGTTTCTCAGATTATAGTTTTAATGGCGGATTAAGCATATTCATAGGTGATGAACAAGATGAACGAATCAGAATCTCAATTTAATATGTGTATAAGTGGATGTTGAGATCAAGTAGCTAGTTTACTATGATCAGGTGGTCCAAACTCAGAGTAGACGATCAGATATCTTTACTTAGCGGTGAATAGTTGACTAAACGGTTGGTTATGATGGACAAGTGAGAATACTTTGGTATATGATGATCCTATCTCAAAATCAACGGTCAGATGGCTTGATTTATGAATGGAGATTATTCCCGATGGTCAGATTCGTGTTGGAGAATAGATGTAAGGTTAGGATAGGTAGATTGGTATCGTACACATGTACATAATAAGTTAAATTTTATGGTAACACTCGAGAACTTTCAATACTCGGGTATTGAAAAGTTCGGGGTGTTACACGCAGAACAGGCGGCTAAGTCAGATCTACCAACCTAGACATTGTACGTCGGCGGTTCATCCAATTCTAAAGGCAGCAGGGCCATGGTAGTCCTTGAGGCTCCTGACCAAACCTGCGAACAGTATGCCTTAAGATTTAGATTTTGAACATTGAACAACGCAGTAGAATATGAAGCATTGCTCACCGGACTCAGACTAGCAGCACCAATGGGATCTCATAGCGTAAAAGTTCAGAGTGATTCGTAGCTTGTCGTCAACCAGATAGCCAACAAGTACCAAGCTAAGGAAGAGAGAATGATTGCCTATTTACAAAGGTCCCAAGAACTCATCATCAAATTCCTCAAGTGCGACGTCAACCTGATCCCCAGTTTAGAAAACTCTAAAGCAGATACTCTAGCAAAGCTGGCCACAGCGGCCGAAGATGGCATCCTAAAGTTGATCCCAATCGATTTTCTAACTGAGCCAAGTATTAACAAGTCCAACCCAAGTGCAGTTCTTCCATTAAGTTCGACGTCAAGCTGGATGGACCCAATAGTCACTACCTTCAGAAAGGGAAACTGCCCGAAGAACAACTCGAAGCACGCAGACTCCAATCCAGGTCGGCCCAGTACACCATGATCGGGGATACTTTATACAAAAAGGGATTCTCCCTACCGTACCTCAGATATCTCCGACATGTGGAGGCCGAGTACATCTTGAGATAGATACATGAAGGAATTTGTGGCAACCATTCTGGCAGTTGTGCCCTTACCCACAAGATCATCCGACAAGGGTACTTCTAGCCGACCATCCAAAGGATGCCAAGCAGTACACCTAAAGGTGCAACAAATGTTAGAGATTCGCAGCAATACCCCATCAGCCACTTGAGCAGCTGGCTCTCATGACCTGACCATGGCCCTTCACCCAGTGGGTGGATAGACATCATCGGGCCCCTGCCAACTGGCAAAGGTCAAACCAAATTCGCAGTCGTCACGGTCGACTACTCACTAAGTGGGCCGAGGCCGAGCCTCTGGCCAAGATCACTGAGCAGAAGATCACCGACTTCATCTGAAAAAATATCATATGCCGGTACAAAATTCCACACACGATCGTCTTAGACAAAGGGAAGCAGTTCGACAATGATCGATTCTGAGGCATGTGTGAAAACCTCATAATCTGAAACGCCTACTCATCACCTCAGCACCCTCAAGCTAATGGTCAGGTGGAGGCGGTCAACAAGATCATCAAGAACCACCTCTGAACTAAGCTCGAGAAAGCTAAAGGGTTCTGGGCCGAGGAGCTCCCCCATATCCTTTGGGCATATCAGACCGCTACCCAAATGGCCACATGAGACACTCCTTTCTCCCTGACCTTTGAAGAGGACGTCGTTGTCCCAAACAAGATCGGACTCCCTGCTGCGCGAACTCATTCCTACGATGAAAGTCAAAATGCTGAGAAGATAACACTGGAGCTCGATCTGCTCGAAGAAAACGCAGAGCAAGCCCAACTCAAGGTCGTAACTCAGCAACAGCAAGTCACCCAATTCTACAACTCCCGACTAAGGATGAGAAGGCTCCGAGCAAGAGATCTGGTCCTCTATTGAGGGTCAAATATTGCATATTGGACCCCAGTTATTACCTGCTTTTATGTACATGATAATGCTTAACATCATAATTTAATCGTGTTTGTGATGTAGGGTGTAATTAGAGGTGGATTCAAAAGTCCTAATGTTCTCCTTGAGTAAATTCTCCTTCTTCTTCTCAGTTATTTTTCATTGATTTTTGTTAGTTTACTTAATAACTAGCTAAACTATTTGTTGAATTAGTTAAGAAGAATCATAAAATTTGAATTGTGACAACCAGTCCTCGTGGGAACGATCTCGTAATACGTACCGTGTCTACACCTGATTCGTATACTTGCGAGTTTAAAATCAATTTAAATCAGGTTGGTTTAAATAAAACATCAAGTTTTTGGCGCCGTTGCCGGGGACTGTTTCGGTCCAATTGGATTTAGGATTCTCTCTTATCATAATTTATAGCCCTAGGATTTTTCTCACATCATTTCACAAATTTTAGGAAACTTAATTTATTTTTGTCTTAATTTTCTACAGGAATTGAGGAAGGAAGCTGGAAAAAAACAAATTGTCTTCAAAGTGAAGGAGGAGCTCCCAATTCTTCAGAAATCAATCATATCCTTTTCCGGGTTCTTTCTTCCAATTCTTGTTTGCATAGTTTCATCTTATTTTTAGGAATTCATGATTTTTTAGCTCTAGTTTTATTTCTCTTAGGTTGCATCTTAGTTTAGCTTTCTTTCTTACATTGCAATAACTCAGTTTATGCTAGGATGTAGATCTCTGAACATAGAACTAGCACCTTTTGATCCTGAAATAGAAAGAACATTTCGTAGAAGATTAAGAAATATTCTATTTGAAATGGCGGACGAGAATGGAATTAAAGCTCTTAGAGATTATTCAGCTCCTGTCCAATTTAATGCACCTTCATGCATAGTGTTGCCAGCCACCAGGGTAGCACACTTTCAACTTAAACCTGGGGTCATACAATTGTTGCCCTCCTTTTATGATTTAGATAAGGAGGATTCATATCATCATGTGAAAGAATTCCTAGACATTTGCTCTACCTTTAGGTTCCAAAACTTTTCAGATGATTCGATCCATTTGCTCATTTTTCCTTTTTCTTTGAATGATAAGGCGAAAGCATGGTTGAATTCTCTGGAAGTTGGGTCTATCACTACATGGGACCAACTGTCTAAGAAGTTCTTAAACAAGTTCTTCCCTGTTCACAAAACTAATGCTCTTCATAGAGAAATTACTAATTTCACACAAAAAGAGAGTGAGCACTTTCATGAATGTTGGGAAAGATGGAAGGACTTGCTTCTTAAATGTCCACACCATGGTTTTGAGAAGCGGCAATAGGTTCAATACTTCTATGGCGGTTTGACACTTCAAAACCGTCGCGTGGTTGATGCCACCAGTGAAGATTTCTTTGAAACCTTATGTGAAAACTCTCAACAATGGGACTATTCAAATAAAGGTGAAAGAAGTCCTCAACCACAAAAGAAAGGTGGTATATATGAGATAGGAGTCACGCCAGATCTTTATGCCAAAATTGATAGCCAGACAAAGAAAGTTGATGCTTTGATGTTAAATAATGGACCTCCAAAAATAACTCAAATCGAGTCATGTGCCATATGTTCCAGTCCCTCCCATCCTACGCAGTCTTGTCCATCTGGTGTAGCATTTCCAAAATTTCTCTCTAAACAAGTGCATGCTATGAACACTTTTCGGATAACTGAGAATGATCCTTACTCAAACACCTACAACCCAGGGTGGGCTACACATCCAAATTTTTCTTAGGTAAAAGGACCACAACAAGGAGCACCATCTGGAAATCCTCCTATGTAACCTTACCCCCAAGTTGGTAGTCAACAACTTCAACAGTTTCTGCAATATCAACAACTTCCTTCACAATCAAGGAAACCATCTCTTGAAGATACACTCAATCTATTTATGCAGAGTTCTCTTCAATTTCAAAAAGACACCCAACAAACTTTACAAGCTAACCAGCAAAGCTTACATGCAAATGCGCAATCCATTGCTAAGCTGGAAGTACAGTTGGGTCAACTTGCTAACACATTGAGTGAGAGAGAGAAGGGCAAGTTCCCTAGCCAACCTGTGGCAAATCCAAAAGGACAGTATGAGATTGGCTCTAATTCAAACCAAGAACAATATCATGAGCAAGTCAAATCAATCTTACCCTTTGGTTCGGCAAACAGATTGAGAACAAAGTAGAGATGCCTAGGGAAGAATCAAATTTTAAATCAGAAGACCAAAATGAAGCGGAGAGACACACTAGTGCATCCAAAGTCCAAAAGCACTCTGACTCTCCAGCAACCACTCCTATGACATCCTATGTGCCTAAATCACCTTTTCCTCAACGTCTGGTACCAGTTAAGAAAGGAAACAACTTTAATGATATATTGGACATGTTTAAGCAAGTGCGAATTAACATTCCGTTGCTTGATGCTATCAAGCAGTCCCTGCTTATGCTAAGTTTCTTAAAGATTTATGCACTCAAAAGCGTAAGCTAAAAGTCCACAAGAAGGTCTTCCTTGCGGAGCAACTCAACTCCATGATTCAACACAAAACCCCTCCTAAATTTAGGGATCCAGGAGCTCCCACCATTTCTTGTGTCATAGGAGATTATAAGATTGAGAAGGCATTGCTTGATTTAGGGGCAATCGTTAATTTGTTGCCATATTCTGTATATGAGCAACTAGGACTTAGTGAGCTGAAATCAACCAAAATAACACTACAACTAGCTGATAGATCTGTCAAGGTGCCCCGTGGTGTTATTGAGGATATGCTTTATTTTTCAGTGGATTTCATCGTTCTAGATACTCAGCCTGTCCAGAATCCTAGTAGTCAAATCCCGGTTATCCTGGGACATTCCATTCTTAGCCACATCCAATGCTATCATAAATTGCAGGAATGGAGTTATGAAGTTGTCTTTTGGTAACATGAAGATTAAACTCAATGTTTTTAATGCTGGACAACAATCGTCAGACTCGGATAATATATTTGCAATGAACATGATTGAGAGTCTAGTGCATGACTCTTTCCTTAAATCTTCTGAAGACGCTCTTGAGACTTGTTTAGCACATTTTGGCATAGATTTCGACATAGGAAGTTCCATCCAAGAAGTCAATGCATTGCTTGACTCTAATTTATAATGGATACTACAAAATGGAAAGCTAAAGTGGAACTTCCACCATCTGAGTCTAAACTGGTCCCATCTATTGAGAAACCACCCGAACTTGATGTTAAAAAATTACCTGAAACTTCAAGTATGCATTTTTAGGTCCTTCTAAGACCCTACCTGTCATCATAGCTTCTGACCTTGATAAGGAATAGGAGGGTAAGTTGCTTAATGTTCTTAGAGAACATAAGGCAGCTATTGGGTGGACAATAGCTGACATAAAGGGAATAAGCCCCACTATGTATATGCATCGTATTCATCTTGAAGAAAATGCAAAAATGTCGCGTGAAATGTAAAGGAGGGCTTAACCCTAACATGAAAGAGGTAGTTCGGGCGAAGGTGCTTAAATTGTTAGATGTTGGTATCATTTACCCCATTTCAGATAGCACATGGGTCAGTCCAATTCAAGTTGTTCCCAAAAAGTCTGGGATTACGGTGAAAAAAATGATGATAATGAGTTAGTGTCAACCCCCATGACTACGGGTTGGCAAGTTTGTATTGATTACCGTAAACTGAACCTAGTCACAATGAAGGATCACTTTCCTCTTCCTTTCATAGATCAGATGCTTGAGAGATTAGTATTGCATAACTACTATTGTTTCCTAGATGGCTATTCTGGGTATAATCAGATTCCCATTGCTCCCGAGGATCAAGAAAGAGCCACATTTACATGTCATTTTGGTACATATGCCTATCGGCGTATGTCATTTGGGTTGTGTAATGCACCTGTTACCTTTCAACGATGCATGATGAGTATTTTTTCAGACATGGTTGAGCATTTCCTCGAGGTTTTCATGGATAAATTTTCAATTTTTGGCTCTTCATTTGATGAATGTTTATACCATCTATCTCTTGTCTTGGAAAGATATTAAAAAAAAATGAACCTGGTATTGAATTAGGAAAAGTGTCATTTTATGGTTCAAAAAGGGATTGTACTCGGGCATGTTATTTCAAGTAAAGGCATTGAAGTTGATAAAGCAAAGATGGATTTAATTTATAGTCTTCCTCCACCCAGAACGATGAAGGAGATTAGATCGTTCTTAGGGCATGCGGGATTCTACAGGAGATTAATTAAGGATTTTAGCAAAATTTCTCGACCTTTATGCGATTTATTAGCTAAAGATGTTGCATTTGTCCTTAATGATGATTGTCGGAAAGCTTTTGATAAGTTAAACCATTTATTAACTTCTGCACCAATCATCCAACCACCTAATTGGAGTTTACCTTTTGAGCTTATGCGTGATGCTTCTGATTATGCTGTTGGAGCCATCTTAGGACAAAGATTAAACAAAATGTCTCATGTCATTTATTATACTAGTAGGACCTTAAATGATGTTCAACTTAACTACTCTACCACTGAAAAAAAATTATTAGCAGTGGTATTTGCTCTAGACAAATTCAGGTCGTATCTCATAGGATCAAAGGTTATAGTGTTCTCAGATCATGCAGCATTGAAATATCTTCTTTCTAAAAAAGATGTTAAACCTCGATTGATTTGTTGGATTCTCTTGCTACAAGAATTCGACATTAAAATTCGGGATAAAAAGGGTTCCGAAAATGTGGTAGCCGACCACTTGTCTAGACTTGTCTTGGAGTCCACAGTGGATCCTTTGCCAATGAACGAGTCTTTCCCTAATGAACAACTTTTAGTTATTTCTCAATTACCATGGTATGCGGATATTGTAAATTATATTGTTACAAGTTAATTTCCTTCTCATTAGACTAAACAGGATAAATCAAAATTTATTGCTGAGGTTAAACATTTCTTTTGAGATGACCCATACTTATTCAAACTTTGTCCTGATCAGGTTATTAGGAGATGTGTGACTGAGAGTGAGTTTCATAGTATAATCTCCTTTTGTCATGACCATGCATGTGGTGGTCATTTTGGTTCAAAGAAAACAACTGCAAAAGTTTTGCAAAGTGGATTTTATTGGCCTACACTTTTTCGAGACTCCCACGCCTTTTGTTCTACATGTGATAGATGCTAACGTACGGGTAATATTTCCCACAGGAACATGATGCCACTTACCAATATTCTCATTATTGAGATATTTGATGTTTTGGGTATTAACTTCATGGGTCCATTTCCCCCGTCATTCGGTTATATGTATATCCTTGTGGCTGTCAACTATGTCTCTAAGTGGATTGAAGCAGTACCATGTAAAACAAATGATCACAAAGTAGTGGTCCGCTTCTAGAAAGAAAATATCTTTTCTCATTTTGGTACTCCTCGAGCAATTATAAGTGATGGGGGTACTCATTTTTGCAATAAACCATTTAAATCTTTAATGAAGAAATATTTCATCACCCATAAAGTTGCAACGCCATACCAGCCACAAACAAGTGGTCAAGTAGATGTTTCGAATCGGGAGATTAAATAAATTTTAGAGAAAACAGTTCACCCTGATCGTAAGGATTGGTCACAACGTTTGAATGATGCTCTTTGGGCATATCATACGACTTTCAAAACCCCGATTGGAATGTCCTCCTATAAGATTGTCTTTGGGAAAATATGTCACTTGCCTGTGGAATTAGAACATCATGCTTATTGGGCCATCAAAACCTTTAATTTTGACTTAAACAAGGCTGGATCGCACCGTAAACTTCAACTCAATGAGTTAGAAGAAATTCGAAATGAGGCATATGAGAATACAAAATTTTATAAAGAACGGATAAAAATTTTCATGACAAATCAATTCTTCGCAAGACATTTGAACCGAACCAGAAAGTATTATTGTATAATTCCAGGTTACGCCTCTTTCCTGGAAAACTACGTTCACGATGGTATGGTCCTTATCAGGTAGTAAAAGTATTTCCTCATGGAGCTGTTGAGATTCAAAATCTAAAGGACAGGAATATTTTCAAAGCAAATGGTAACAGCTGAAACCATATTTAGAGGATTTGGTTAATCAAGATGTTGAGGAAATTTATTTGGAGGACCCAGGTTATCAAGATTGATTAATTCATGGTCCATGGTTGCTTTTATTGCTTGTCTGGCTAAAGATGTTAAACTTAGCGCTCCTAGGAGGCAACTCAACCTTTCATTTCATTTTTTTTCTAGTTAGTTAATTCAATGTTTGTGGGTAACATTGCTGCAAACCCTCACGAGACTACAACTCATCCACTAGGGGCAACCTAAGGGTTTAAAGGCTTGTTGCATACGCTAAATGCAATCGAGAGTACTTACGAAAGTAGTGTAGGTAGGATTTTATTTTTGTTATTTTTATTTTGCTTGAGGACTAACACAACTTCTCTTTCAATTTCATTGTCTCGTGTGCAGTGCATGCTCATATCTTTTACATTGATGACAATGTCTATTTTAGGTTGGGGTGGGAGATTAGGTTACCTAATCAGTATTTTCTTAGTCTTGAGCAAACAAAAAAAAATTGTGAAAATTTTTGAAAATTTTTCTGGAATTTCTTGTGAATTCGAAGTGATTTTGAAGGATAGTCGTGATTTTAGAATTATAAGATATAGAATGTTGGTAATTTATGACTCTTGGATTCAGTCATCTGTTAGATTTCACAGTTAAGTTTGAATTGTTAACCCATGATTAGAAGTTTTAAACATTGATTGAGTCATGATTTCACAGGACACATCTCGCTTACACATTAAGGTTTCAGTTCGATATTGAATTGTAACTTGGTGATCATTAAGCATGGAAGGAACCAACCTGGGGAATTTGTCCATCATGTTCAATAAGAAGAATGAAAGAAAAAGGTATTACCCAGCTACAAGATAGCTGCCTGTGGAAAGGGTTGGGCGATCGAACTTAACCATAGGTTTGCTCCCTATAGGTGTACATTCGATTCCCCATGGTTGACATTTGGAAAGAGTTAGGAGACTAGTTTTCACCATAGGTTTGCTCCCTATAGGTGAGGATGTGATTCCCCTCCATGGCGTTACTGTTCATGGAACTCAATGTTTAGAAGGCAAGTGTTGGTTTAGGTTTTGGTTGTCTTGAATTCCTTTGTTGGTTACCAATGATATCATGAAAATGACAATTGGATCTCTTAATATTGATAAGCCAAGATTACACTATACACTCATGGAACTCAATGTTTAGAATTGTTCTAATTACTGCATTAATATTTTGAACTTGATTATGAAGTTTACCGTGAGCTTGATTTTAGGAGAAAATACTACTCACCATTCATGAATCTTAGAATTCTCGCATCTCAATAATTTTTTCACAAGTCACTCGGGTTTACAGGAATTGTCTTGTATTTCTAAATTTATTTTTTATATACTTTGCTCGACACTAGCAAAATGCTAGTTGGGGGTTGTGTTGAGAGTCGAATATTGCATATTAGACCCCAGTTATTTCCTGCTTTTACGCACATGATAATGCTTAACGTCATATTTTAATCGTGTTTGTGATGTAGGGTGTAATTAGGGGTGGATTCAAAAGTCCTAGTGTTCTCCTTGAGTGAATTTTCTTTCTTGTTCTCAGTTATTTTTCATTGATTTTTGCTAGTTTACTTAATAACTAGCTAAACTATTTGTTGGATTAGTTAAGAAGAATCATAAAATTCGAATTGTGACAACCAGTCCTCATGGGAATGATCTCGTAATACGTACCGTGTATACACCTGATTTGTATACTTGCGAGTTTAAAATCAATTAAAATCAGGTTGGTTTAAATAAAACATCATCCTCCATAGAACCTTCCAAAACACCGAGGAGATCAGCTCAGGAACCCTAGGGCCGAACTGGGAAGGACCCTACAAAGTGACGGGCAAGACCTGACCTGGGAACTATTAGCTTGAAGATATGGAAGGACGACCTCTGCCCCACTCATGGAACGTTGAACATCTAAAGATCTACTACTCATGAAGATCGACCAGAGATCAAGTTGGAATATACATGTCTACTTATTAGAATCTACAATAATCAACCTACTAGGTCGGAATCTACATGTCTTATTCAGAATTTGGAAATAAAATCCCAAAGCCAGGAAATTTTAAATTCTACTCGCTGCCTACAAATATCCAATCGACATAGTCTACTAAGGATTTCATTTGATATAAGGAAAACTATCCTCTAACTAATCGTCCGACCCTTGGAGAAGAGGTTGGACCATTAATCGATTCTACTACATGGCCTACTGAGGGCTTCCTTTGGTATAAGGGAGCAACAGTCCTCGCCAGTTATCTAACCCTTAAAAGAAGAGGTCGGACCACTAATTAATAAAACTGGGATTAAGCAACCTACAATGAGGATCCCTTAATGCAAGGGAAGAAAATCCTCCACGGAACATCATGATAAAAGAACCCTCCTCAGGTTGGAGGAAAATTTTCTTTCAGAATCTACTATCTGAGCTGCATGACCGACCAAAAGGACCCCCTAAAAGAGGGGAGGTCCTCTGAGATCGACTTACAAGGATGAGTAGCTAGGAGGGCAAGAACCACCTGAGAAACTATAGAGAAAAGAGAAAAGAGTCAAGAGCAATTCAGAAACCTACCTTCAAAAGGGAGATCGACACTTCCCGCAACACATCCTTCGGGTGAAGGGTCAATAGGGCAGTGATGTTATCCTCAATCACATGGTGAGATGCCCACTCAGCAAGCTTCATCAAAGGGCCCGGTGCAGAAGTCGATTAGCTACCCTCAGCCTCATGAGCGGGAGGAGCTCCAATTTCATGAGCTGAAGCATCTCCTTCCTTAGCTTTATGAGCAGCGGAAGCTCCTCCCTCAGCCTCGTGAGCAGCAGGAGCTCTCCCCTCAACTCCATGAGCAGGAGACCCTCCGTCTCTGCGAGCATACTCCGGCACAGGGACAGCAACAGCAGGGGTAGAGGTCACCTCGCCTGCAGTAAGCCCGAGCTGCTTAGCAGGGGTCGGGATCCCAGGCAGAGGATTGGCCACAACCCCACCAAGCACCTTGCCCGGACGAGGAGGCCCCTCTTTCACTACTTTCCTGAGCTGCTCCACCTCGGTCAAGGAAAGCAGCTTCATCTTCTTCGAGGGGTGGGGGTTGCCAGACATGTCTGCAAAAAGAACCAAGCAAGAGTAAGCAAAAAAGAGACTAAGGAGAAAAGGGAAGCCTAACCAAGTATGCCCTACCTAATAGCCTGGGAGCAATCTTGGAGATATTGGCCTGAAAGAGAGACTGAGGGGTAATCAGCTTCTTCCAATTCCTCCTGTTGGGCTTTAACAACCTTGTACTAGTAACACATTAAAGCTGTAAGGGAGAGAGCTCGAGTTGTACGAAAGGAAGGCTCGTTGCACATGAAACAAAAAAAAAAGTTAGCAAACAGGCTCATGTTATAACCGATCTAGTTTGATTCAACAATTTCTGACCTAGAATCATGAATTCAGTAGGGACACCAATCGTCGGGTCTGCCCACTCCCCCGACACAAAGAACACTTATCTTTCTACCTTTTGTTGGAAGAAGGGTTGTCGGTGATGAGGGCATAGCCCCCGATATGCCCAAGCAGAAAAATAATACCATCTCAAGTTCATAAAATTGACTTTCACCCTGTGCAAGTACAAGAATTCATCCACAAATAGCTCGGGGTGACCGAGCTGCTGCCAAAGAATGCAATTCTCGACCGGTACCCTCTAGGCATTTGAAAACAGCTGACATGGGGGCCAGCCTCAGAGCATTGATGACCCTCTGAACTACGGGATGCAAAGGTAGCCGAAGACCGCATTTCAATGCTACAATGTAAACAGCTAGCTCGCCCTTGCGAGGCTGGCCCGACACCTCCCCTATCTCAAGTACCCAAAGTACCATCGAATCAGGGATCTGATAATCCCTCCTTACCCTTACCGGGTCGGCATTTTTCATGGTCGACCTAAAAACGCCAACCTCTCAGGACTCAGTTGTTGAGTCCTCCGATCTGGGCAGAGCTCCCTCCTCCTCACCAACCCCTTGGAGCTCCTCCATCTCTTCGCCTTCCGACACTGGAGAGGAAGGAACAGGCCTATTCATTCGAGAGTCCTCGATGGTATGAGAGGACTCACCGTGAAAAGCTCCTAACACCAACCAATTGCCAGACAGGCCTGACATCTCGAACAAGCCAAAAAAAAAAATGCAAAACGGAGAAGGGGAAATGCAAGTCGGAAAAGGGAATATAGTCGAAGAAAAGGATAAGCAAAGGGATTTGCTACTTACTGGAAATTGCCTAGTCTGGTGAAGAAAAAAGCAGCAAGGAAATGGATTGAGGAGTCAGGTGTCCCTTCCCCTCTTTATACCTATACCTGGCTCGGCGCCTTTATGATCTGCAATCAATGCTTTAACTCGAGAAGCTACAACGTCGCACACAATCACCCCCTACGGACCACATGGTGACCTCCCGATTCATGAACGAGCTTGAGCGCTGGGTCATGGATAGGTGTCACCTAACTACATGTCTAAAAACCAAATGACGTCATCGCTCACACTGCCTCTGAGATACTCGACTATCATTGCCGAATATGCTTAAATTCCCACGCTCGCCGCCTTCCCATCAATTGTTATGACGACAAAATGGTCGAACCTCCTGCCCTCCTCGGTGCTAGGCATCAGTCAGTCCATAATAACTTGCTTCCTGAGCTCCTAAAGAACGCTCAGAAGCAAGGGGGGCTACTGTTGTAGGTAAAAATGGACTGACCCATATGGAAAAACCCTATGAAGTCGAAACATACCTCAGCATATTTATGCTCGTACTATATCCTCTGCATGGCCCGATCAACAAGAACCATCCGACGTCATGGTCGAGCTTACTCTCTTCAAACCTCAAGCTCGACCTCGACCCATCTGACCTCAACGTCGACCTCAGCCTATCCGACCTCAAGGTCGAGCTTGGTCTCTCTAGACCTCAAGCTCGACCTCGACCCATCCGAGCTCAAGTTCAAGCTCAAACTTGAACCTCGACCTGGTTGATTACCGACTGCCTAAAGATCTACTAGAAGGATCCTCTCTTGGATTTTTGCCGAGAATCTCGGGAAGATAACCGCAACATCCTCAGAGTTGGAATCCTAGAATGAAATGTTATCGGGCGGCAGATTCATTGTCATACCCGACACCACCATTGGGGAACCTATATATATATATATATATATATATATATATATATATATATATATATATATATATGCACCCTACCATGAGGAAAGGTACACACAAATCAATCCTAGAAACTTTATGTTCTATTAGACACAAACCGCATATTCTAACTTTGGCATCAGAGAGTCCCCTGCTATAGGCAGGGTGTCTTGTATTGCAAGTTCACCACAATCTAGGAAGGACGCCCAGATTTCTGCAACATCAACAAGTATTCCAAATATGGGAAGTCATGAAAAAGACAAAAAAAAAAAAAAAAATCATTTTTTTAGGATATTACATTCTACCCTCTTTAGAAAACCTTCGTCCTCTAAATTTCACTTACCTAATCAGCGAACATGTGTAGATATTTTTTCTCATTTCTTCCTCGCATTCCCAAGATGCCTCTTCCTCTCCATGACGCCCATATTGGACTTTAACCAATGGTATGACTCTTGTCCCAAGGGTCTGCTCCTTTATATCCAAAATACACACCACCTTTTCTACATATGAAGGTTCGTGTGAATCTCTAGAGATTTTCAATCAATCACATGTGACACGTCTCTCTCATACTTCCTCAATATAGATACATGAAATAGGTTGTGCAGTGACGATAGCTGAGGTGATAGAGCCAATCTGTACACGATAGGCCATATCTTATCTAGAATCTCAAAAGGGCTAATGAATATGGGTGTAGCTTCCCCTTCTTCCCAAACCTCATTACTCACTTCATCAGCAATACTTTTAAGAACACATGGTCGTCCATTTCAAATTTTAGCTTACTCTGACAATTATCAACATAGATCTTCTATTTATTCTGCGATGGATGCATGCGTTCTCTAATAATGGCCACATTTTCTAATGCTACCCGAATTAAATCAAGACGCAAAAAAGTTCCTTTCCTGACTTCTATCTGACAACTCCATGATCTACATGGCCTCCATTATAATGCTTCATAAGGAGAGGAAACATCTCCGACTGAAAGTACCAATATCTCAATAACAAGGTCAATGACTACTCAGATGAAGATGAAATCAACACCCACTGATGTCCTACGATTCCCCAGAACAAGTTAACAAATCCGATCAATCAAGGAATAGGACCCACAATTAATTCTTCCATTTAAGTTCCAAGGCAAGTTACAACATTAAGGACAAAGAAAGAGAAAGTGTAAGTGCTAATGTTTTAAGTACACAAGTAGTTGTCAAATTTCATAAACAAAATGTATACGGTATGGAACTTCATCACACTTCAACTCTCTTTGACGCTTCAAGACTAGAGCGCGACTCAACATCTCTAGAGTAGAACGTTTGGAACAATTTTAAGAGAAGGATAAATTGTATGCTAACCTACAGGTAAAGATGACCTTAGAAAAGACCTTAGGATAAATTGTAATATTATTGTTTTCCAAACTTTAACTTGTGGCTAATTTTACTTTAAAAATCAATGGTGTTTGGCCAGCCCAACCACACGTTCAGCCAGCCCAACCATCTCGAGTCAACTTAAGATCAGCCTAGGTCAAGTTTCTAGCAACTAAATTTTTTATATCTTATGGAGCTTCAGCCAGCCCGACCCACCCTTCGACTAGCCGAACCCAGCTCAAGTTAGCTTGTGGTCAACTTAGGTCAAGTTTATAGCAATGTACATTTTTTTATTTTTGGATTTTTAAGTCAGCCGAAGATTTGCTTGGGCCAACCTAAGTTTTGATAAAATCAAATCCCACGAAATATGTTAGTAATTTAAACAATATCGTGGAAATCTGGCCAATCGAAGGGATTCTTATGCTAATCAAATATCCAAATTTTTTTTTTATAAACAGAGACCATTTCTCATTGTTTAAAACATAAAAATTTAGAGAGAATTCTTTCAAAAGAAAAAGAGAAAAAATCTAGTCTTTTCAAGCTTTTGCTTAGTCATTCTTATATTTATTTTTTAGCTTATTCAATTCTCTTCTCAAGTAGATTTAAATTCAATTAGAGAGTGCGTTATACTCAACTTGAGATTAAAGAATTGAATCTGCATCTTTTACGGTTTTATTCATTGAGAAATCATACTTTTTGGTTGAGCATACATTGGTTCTCATCTAAGAAAAAGGATAGCTGCATTTATTGAAGCATCTACTTCTAAAAGATTTCATAAGTTATCTTCGCATCGACATTCATCTAGAAGAATATAAGTGTTTACTTTCGGTATATTACTTTCATTTTGGGTTTGTTGAAATTGCTCGAAAATCTCATCGGGTTGTGAAGTGGTTAGCCCGTGAAAATCACTTGAGTTTTTATTATAGTAAGCCTATGAAAATCACAAGAACTATAATAGGTTATTGAGGTGATCTTGTAAAACCGTTCATGTGAAATTGGTTTTAATTTCAGGCCATCGAACAAAGTTCGAGGGTAGAACTCATCACGAATGGATCACAATGGTGGAAATAGTTCAGAATTAATGCAGAGTGCTCATGCAATTATGGGCCGCATACAACTCAAAAAAAAAAACCCTACTATGGGTTCACAACCGTCAGATTAAAGTGAAGAGATCAGATTGGTCGAGGGGTGTCCCCATTCATTGATTTAGTAGGACTCACACCCCCATTCTTAAAAGGCCCTCTTGACTTCCGTGACACACTCATGTTGTATGAGGGGATGGCTGACCGAGGGACATTTTTGTCCTTCAAAAAGCCAAAAGGATCCTGGGGGCTAAATAAATAATGACCTCAAATGTTGAGACGTCACCTTAGTTATATCATAATTATGGGTGATTTTAATTAATTTTTAAAAGTAAGGATGGGATTGGATACTACCTGCAGATGCGGGAGGGTGAATTTCTCAAGGGACAGGAGATCGACTCTCTTTTCCATTACTTGTCTCGCTCAAGGGATTTTGTTTGGGGGTAAGAGGGTGTTATGTTTGACAAGAGTCGCTACTAACCAATTATTACGATCCTACAGTCGGCTAGACCCTATATAAATGCTTAGGATTATAAACCCGAATATTCTTAAACTTAAGATGACTCGTGAATTTGTGTTCCAAACATTTCAAGTAAGGGACCACGGTTTCAGAGAGGGAAGGTGTTAGGCATCCACTCTACCCGTACAGGTGTACGAACTTTACTTGACATGATCTGACTAATTTCTGAGGAATAAGACTAGTTCTCGCATGCAGAAAATGTAATACAATGTAATGGCAATGGTGATCGATCGATACAAATTTTTTAATGGTAGGATCCGATTATATCAGGAAGCTGCAGAGCATACATTCCAAACGATCAAGTGTAGGGTGCATAATATGATATATGGGATGCTTGATGTTATATTAATGCCTATGATAAAACCACGACCAACTGGCTAAGGTTTATGGTGGTCTGAAAAAGGGATATTCCACATGCTTGAGGGACGCCACCCTAAAGAGGGAGAGTACCGGGTAGCTGGCGGTAACCTGGTCACCTCTAGTCCCCACTTGGGCTCCCTACTTTGGGAGACAACCTCCTTTAAGCATGTGAAGGCTCTGCTGTGAAGGTTATTGCTTTGAAGTTTTGCATATTTCTCTGATTGGGCTTGCTTTTAGGCTTGCGTTTGGGCTTGGTTTGGACTTAATTAGGTGAGTTGACTAGGTTGTCGGATTAGGTAGGCAGACTGGATGAATTAACTCAACGAGTTGACTGGGTAATTTGACTTGTCAAGCTGACTCAAGGCTCTAGGGTTTTAGTTTCCTAGGGTTTAGGCTAACTGGGTTTACTGGGTTGAATGGGCTGAGTGTAAGGTTTAGGACTGGGGTTCCTAGGGTTTAGGCTTTCTAGGGTTAGGTTTGATTGACCATCCATTAGTTCAAACTCAATCAGCTTATCAGTCGAGGTGGGGTGTCTACAGATGCCCCTCTTTGCCAGAGGTTGTATGCAACCAAATGTCAAAGGGAGTGGACACCCCACCTTTGCCAGTCAGTCATGAATTGTGATCTAAATTCATTGTTTGCTTTTATGTTTGTGTCAATTGGTCGTTGGAAAATAGATAACTCGCACATATCATGAGGGTTTGAGGAAAACGTTGTGATTATCATTACATAGGCCACCAACCGTAACCATTTCACTCCTGATCTGTACTAACATCGAAAAGGTACGGTAGATCCCTTACGCTTTTTGTAGCCTTACGAGGATACTGATCAGTACTGGATTATTCATTACTTCCCAAATCACCTCAGGAGTACTTATTTAATTTGATCATCAAAGTGGTTAGCTACCCTGCACTTTCTGCAGCCTTATGGAGAACTCACTACGCTGAGTTGGACTCGATCAAATTCCGCAATCATCCATGCTTAAGTATGTGCGGGTGACATTTTTCCACGCAATCTTCTGGTTTTGACACTTAGGTTATAATTTATCTTTTTCACCATTTAGATGAATTTTTCTAACCAGTCTTAGCCTATCATCTCGTCTTAGCATTAGCATTTGATATGATGGATCTGACAATAGAGTTCAATCCGATCATACTTTGATGTGCATTCGGACCTGATAATCTCTGGGGAAACTGCGAGATATCGGATCTTATTTAATTTCGTGCTTTACTTTAAAAATATTTTGTGATTTTGAAAGTCACCCCACTCTGGGGAGTGATAATCCTTGTGGGTTTTTATTGCAAAATAATTTAGAAATGTGTCCAACTTACTGGTTGTCTCCACTAGGGATGCCTATGGGACTTCAACTAAGCTAGTTTTTATTGAAAATATATAAGGGGCTAGTGCGTGTGATGGTTGCAATTCGCATTGACTTGGCTGGGGATTATGGATTTGTAGGATTTGGTACTTTATTGCTTGTTGCAATCGGGACTGAGATCTGTTGGGGATTATTTTTTTATGCAAGTCTGATTTGTGGTTGTGATCAAAAGTTAGATCATCAAGGATGATTGATCAATCCCATCGTCTCACAGGGTAATCAGACTTAATTGTTTTTGGGTTGATCCGGATTGTTGCTTGTGATCAAATCCAAATTTTATTATGAATGGTGCAAATCTGTTCATAGATGGTGGCAAGGATTCTAATTTGTGACTAATCAAGTCTGTCATGCCGCTGGTTGTGTGGTAAAGAATTCGATTTGTGTCAATTCCATTGTCCCGCAGTTTGCGGTCATGATTCCAATCCATGATTGATCAAATCCATCGTCCCACGGTTTGTGGTCAAAATTCTAATCCATGATTGATCGGATCCGTCATCCCACTATTCGTGGTCAAGATTCTGATCCATAATTGATCGGATCCGACATCCCATGGGTTTGGGATCAAGATTTCTATCCGTGATTGATTTCATTGTCCCACGGTTTGTGGTCAAGATTTCGATCCATGATTGATTGAATCCATCATCCCACTATTCATGGTCAAGATTCCGATCCATGATTGATCAGATTTGCTGTCCAATTATTTTGTGGTCAAGATTCCTATCCATGATCGATTCCAATGTCCAACAGTTTTTGCAGTCAAGATTCCGATTTATGATGAATTTCGTTGTCCTGTGGTTTGTGGTCAAGATTCCAATCTATGAGTGATCGGATCCGTCATCCCACTATTTGTGGCTAAGATTCCAATCCATGATTAATTGGATCTATCATCCCATGGGTTTGCGATTGAGACTTTAATCCATGATTGATTCCATCATCCCGCTGGTTTTGTGGTCAAGATTTTGATTTGTGATTGACTCTATCGTCCCGTGGTTTGTGGTTAAGATTCTGGTACATGATTTATCGGATCCGTTATTCCACAATTTTACGGTCAAGATTTCGATCCATGATCGATTCCATTATCCCACAGTTTTGTGACTCTCTGGGGAAATATTTTTGTATTTTCAAAAGATGATGACTGTTTTTATTAGAAATAATATTTAGTGTTTTTCAAAAGTGAACCAGTCCATTGGATCACAAATTGACGATCACGATCGATGCTAGTTTTTATTGGAATGTTTTTATGAAATTTGAAAGATGATCCAGTCCATCGAATTGCGAATTGATGGTCGCGATCGATGCTGGTTTTTATTAGGAATGTTTTTGAAGATTTTAAGAAGGATCCAGTCCACTGGATCAAGAATCGATGGTCATGATCAATACTGACTTTTATTGGAATTTTTTTGTTTTGAAGGTTTTGAAAATGATCCAATCCATCGAATCACGAATTGACTGTCGCAATCAATGTTGGTTTTTATTGGAATATTTTTTGAAGGTTTTGAAAATGATCAAGTCCATCGAATCACGAATTGATGGTCGATATCAATACTGGTTTTTATTGGAAAGGTTTTTAAGATTTTGAAAGTGGTCTTATCCATTGGATCGCGAATTGATGATCACGATCAATGTTAGGTTTTTTTTTTGGAAATGTATTTTGATTTTTAGAATGTCACGCCCCAAACTCGGAAACCGAGCTCACAGAATTCCCGATCGTCGAATCTGGCGCCTACAGGCTCCGTAGTACCCCATTCTCGGTTCCCAGCGCCCATACGTCATATTCTGATCCTGAGATCTTACAAGGAGAATTTTCAACATGCATTTCTTTGTGGACAAGCATAACCACAAGTGTACCCAAATTACAAAGGCAACATCATCATCACATATCCACTAATATAAACAGTTGATTACAGTGCTGAAGGGGAAATACATATATCGATAATCAAAACTCCAGAAGACAGTTACATGCTCCAAGCTCAACGTTGTTGCGACCTAACGCCACCTGCACGCATCTATTGTGCATAAGCTTATAAAAAGCTTAGAGGGTGGTGTAAGTGTGTGTGCAAGGTAAGTGCCAAGTATGCAATACCAGAGCAATACGAAAACATGCTGGTAAGTCCATACATACCATCAGCCTTATCCAGGCTATGCAATGCAAATATATAATAAGCCAATATCATATACTGAGGAAGCAATACAATATGCAAATCCTAACGAGTCCATGAATACCGTCAGCCGTATCTAGGCCATGATCAAACTTGCGCGTATCACGTGATCATGTGGGAGAAACTCTGTCTCACAAGGAGTCCCATAAACATCTCAGCCCAATGACATATGCTTTAATCAATCATCCCTCACAACATGCATATGAATGATGGGGTCCACAGAAGGACGGCGGATCTAGTCCAAATATCAAGATAGGCTCTAAACAGTGGATACACCCAACCTGATACTGCATATCCTTCTGTCTACGGCAAGGGATGATATAAACTGCTTTGTCGAAGCTCACTGATTTAAAACGCGTCACGACAGTTAAGGAAGAAATCCAACTTATAGACACTACAACATCAGACAATACTTCCGATGTGGGATAAAGTTCTGCCTTCACTATGTGCATAGTAGCTTGCCAGCACAGTAGCCTGCCAATCACTAGTAGCTCACCCAGGCCCGGTAGGTCCTGCCCACATCAGCGTCGCTCACATGTGATCATAGTGATGAGGCGTCACAATATCCCCCATCGAGGGCAGAGCCAAGTCTAAGTACAATGAGTGGGCTTCCTTACCCCTCTATCGCATTGGGCCTCACACAAGGGCTTTATATACATCGCACTGGGCCTCACTCATGGGCCTCATATATATCACATTGGGCCTTATACTTGGGCCTCAAATACATCACAATGGGCCTCACTCATGGGCCTCAAATAAATCACAATGGGCCTCAAATACATCATATGGGCCTAATACACATCACAATGGGCCGCAAATACATCACAATGGACCTCACTCATGGGCCTCAAATACATCTCATTTGGGCCACAAATATATCACATTTGGGCCTCATACTTGGGCCTCAAATACGTCACAATAAGCCACATCCCATGGGCCTCAAGGTGGCTTACACATACCGCTGGTGGGCCTTATATACCTTAGGTGGGCCTGCATCACCTGGGACTCCTATACATTAAGATGGGCCTCATCACAGTGGGCCACATGGATGGACGGACTACATGAAACAGATACATCAGTGGGTCCCGCGTCCGGCCTTTGGACAGCGTGAATGTACGTACAACACATATATAATGGTGGCCCCATGTCCCACGTGGCCGGACGGAGTAGATACAGCACGTACATCACGTGGGGCCCATGTCCCATGTGGACAGTGCGAACACAACACATCATCAAGGTGGGCCCCACCCGTCTAGAAACAGATGGACGGTGCGGCTGTAACACATACATTAAGGTGGTGTCCCACCATCCAAAGTGTTGGACGGTGAGGATCAGACCCATATGTCATGGAGGTGGGTCTCACGTCCATCTCACGGACGGACGGCGTGTATGAAACACATACATAAAAGGTGGGTCCCACCGTCCAGACCACTGGACGGTGTGGCTGGACGGTTGGGATATAACACATATCTCATGATGGGATCCACAAAACCTGTTGACGTCCAAGCAATGGGATCCACCGTCCCAGCTCTGCTGGACGGACGGCTTGAATATATAATACATATATCTGGTGGGCCCCACCCTCACACGTGCCACACGTGTGAGGTGGGTCCCACGCCCTAAAAACGGATGGGCAGCGTGAAGGTAAACCACATACATCGTGGTGCCACGTGGATGGGCCACAACGGTTTGGATCAAGCTGCTATTTGTATTTCCTCACGTCCAGGCCTGCTGGACGGCCTGGATAAAACACATATCATGGTAGTCCCATGATCTGGACGGTGTGGATCAAAACCACACTTCACAGCGAGTCCCACCGTCTAGGTTTGGACGGTGTGAATACAATACATAAATCACACTGGGGTCCACGTAGATGGGCCACCCAACTCTTGACCAAGCTGATCTTTGTGATTTCACTTCATTTGGGCCTGTGTGACCGACCGATCACACAGGCCACAACCCGGCAGCAAGTGGCTGCTGGCTGGTGGTTAGCGTGGTGGCACACTGAATGGACAGCATAGATAAAGTACTTGCATCATGGTGGGCCGCAAACAAGAAAGAGAGAAAAAGAGACGAGCGGTGATGGAGGGAGCTCTGCCACTATGAGCTCCCTTCTATGATACAATGCATACATCATGATAGGTCCCAAATCATGTGGGCCCTAAATCAAAAATCAAGATCTAATGCTATGAACTCCCACCAATTTCACTTCTTCTAGGCTCCTTGATCTCACGAGCTCCTAAGCTTTCTCTTTGATGGAGGACGATGAGATTTGAAGGGTTGGATGGTGAGATCTTGGGGTAGGAAATGGGCTATACTTGATTCCTTGCTCTCCTTAAAGCTTGGACGGTCCTCTCTCTTGGAATGGGTAGAGAATGAGAGAGAGAGAATAGGATTTGTAAGGGAGATGGGATGGGAGGAATGGGTGTTGTAAGGAGGGTATGGGTGGAGAGAGAGAGAGAGAGAGAGAGAGAGAGAGTTGACTTTGGGAATGGTAAAGGGATGGGCTAGGTAAGGGTTGAGATGGGATGTGTACTTAATTGATTAATATGATGTTTGGGTAGAGATTCGCTTGGAATTTGCAATGCGCGATGTTTTCTCGAAATATACATAGGCCTACAACTCTTGGCCTGGGTATCGCATCGGCGCGCGAGACGTAGCGTTGGAACCGCGGCGACGGCTCGGTCGCAAGGGTACAAGTCTCAGGTTGAGTCGACTCGGGTTGACAGGGTGCAATTCAAGGTTACGCGCAAATGTCAACTACAGGTCGCGGGTCACCGAAATTTGACGGGGAGAATCGAGGGAGTCTAAGGAATGGTACGGACTAGGATTGAAGTAATTGATCAGGGGAAGAGATACTTACCTTTTAGAGATTTCAACTAGGACTGAGATCTTATTGCTTGGTCTTTGGATTTATTAGGTCGTCCGTACGCACTTTTTGAATGGTACGAAAATGGTGAAAAGCATTGTATTTAATTTTTATAAGCAAAGGAAAGACATATACATGTAAAGAAAATATATGATGAAATGAAAAGAAAGCTTTTGAAAATTGTGTGCCTTGTGTTGTCTGTGTATGCTTGATTTGTACTTGTTATACCCATAGATATAGGTATTAGAATGTTGACTTAGCTGGATGTCATAATCACTTTTCTAATCATTCAACAAGGGTCACGATCCCTTCAAGGTAGTGTGCAATGGTATCCTGCCCCTAGGAATTGGGAAGAGTTTAAAAGAATTTTAGACCCATTCCTACAATCTTCACATCTATTGAATCTTCGTGTTGCCTTGGATCTTCCATGTACCTGCTTTTTTCTTCTTTTTTAAGATTTTCACTACGTTCGGCTTGCCCGTCATTTTTACCTATAGCACCCTTTCAGGTTTTTACCATGCCCCGGGTATTTGATATTGACTGCCCATTAGCAACTTTACTATTTTTACCCTTGGCTCCCTTTCGAGTTTCACCAAGTCGGCTACGTGCCCACTGTTTTTACTCGAAGCGCCATTTCGGGTTTTTACTTCGTCCATTTTGCTTAAGCATGCTTTCTTCTTCTTCTTTTTTATTTCTGCACCGATGAAGGGGTCAAACTTTCATTCTTGTCAGCCGGCTGGTTGCTCTTCCTTCCTTGTCTTGAGTCACGATGGCAAAACCGTTGACTCGAGCTGAGATCATCCTGAGGGGATGTGAGTGGGGATGGGCTTCTTTGAGTGGATTTTTTTCTTTTCCTATTTTTTCTTCTTTTTTTTTCTTTTTCCTTCTCTTTTTTTTAAACTTTCTTAGACCATGCGCTCTTATTTTGTCCTCATTTCTTTATCTCAAACCGCGCGCTCTTATTTTGTCATCATTTCTTCTTTTCTCTCTTTTTTTTTTAATTCTTTGACCCTTCTTAATGAAGCACTTATATAGGGACGGGAGGGAGTGATTCTCAGGATGACTAGCTTTGGTCAGTTGACTTCAGCTTTTCTATTATAAATCTTGACGTGGTTAGATAAGCTCACCCGTTATCAGCATTATTGGGCTCCAGAAGATCCTAGCCCCAGGTTGGTGAGTCGGGGGGCGCCTTTCGGAAGAACTCTTCTGATCATTGGGCCATATCATGTGATCTCTGAACTTGCCCCTTGAATTTGACAGATGCAGTGATACTTGTTATAAATCCAATATGACTTTTATTTCCTCGGCTTCACTCTTCATGAGATTTTGACTTGAACTTGTAGGATTGCTTCCATCTCGTAAGTTAGCTTATAAAGAATTTCACATGTAGTTGTGTGTATAAATGTCTGATTAGCCCATAGTGCATACGAAAGCCAATGTCTTTTAATTTTCTCTTGGAGTTCTTCCATCTTTGGATTCATGAAGGGTGTCCAATCGTCGATGATGACGACATGTGGGTTCCTATAGTGACAGATGATTTTGTTATTCAAGAGCGTCATCTTGTCAGATGCGAGATTCTGTCGTCATTCACTCTTTGCGAAGTAATTAATCATCAAGAGTACGAACTCATGACCATTAAATGTTATCGGGCTAACTTTTTAGCTAATGTTGATATTCTTTGTAGAGGATGTCTATGAAATTGTGGTGAAGACCGCTTTAGTTGAAGTCGGGATATGCCAATATGTCCTAAGGGGGGTGAATAGGATTTTTAAAAGTTTTTAAGATTTAATTAAAATCCTATTACACTAATCCTAATAATAGGCACATATTAGGATTACTCAAAAATAACTCTACTAGCTTCTAAGCCCGGTAGAGGATCCAATCACAAACTGTTTAAGAAGTGAACAATGTACAAACTAGTTTATGATAGATATGACTGTGTAAGTGTGTGAGGTGTGATCTCAGATATTCAGTGTAACGCCCTGAAAATCGGGGGTCGAGCAAAGCTCAGCTCCCGAGTTCCAACGCATCACTTATGCAACACAGATAATGATGATTATGATGAGAGCATGGAAACATGAATGGGATTATACCAAAATAGCATATCATACTCCAGAGACAGTTAAATTTGCAAGCGGAAGACTGTGATAGATATATAAAATATATAGACTGTGGTGAGTCTCCAGAGTGTGATAATGTTACCAGGTTAATTCATTACAAGTACAATTCCAAAATATACCAAATGTGTAAGGTCCTCTAGTCGACATCCCTGTAACCCCGTCGATTAAGGCACGGCTCACGTGAAGCCGCCAGAAAATAGCATATATGAGAAAACATTCTCGTCGTCACAAAAGTCCGGCTCTGCCTCAGGAGTAGCGTCGCCATCTGTAATCAGACAAAGTCTGGTGGGTGTCCGGAACATCGTCCCGTAACGTGGGAGTGAGTGATCAACTCAGTGGAATAATAAAGCATAGGTTAACATGTTATCAATTCAGTCAAGCAGTAATGATAAAGCACTACAATCAAACACTCCTAAATACTCTTATTAATGCAAGTATGAATGCAGTCATGATGCATGCCCTCGCCAACATACTCCCTCGTGCGACACCATCTTACGTCCGCGGCATGCTTTCATCCCTCGGTGCTCCACATCTTCCAGGCACATGCAGTGCGATGATGAGCATGATTACCGAGTTGTTATTAGTCCTTTTCATACAGCAGTATTGGAAAACTAACATACCTTCCTTATATCATTCCCAAACAATGATCCATTCTAGGGTCGTCATTCCTAGATAATCTCATACGATAGTGTGGTTCTACGTCGCTGCAAGGGCTGTCAGAGCTGTTACACGGAATTGTTGCACCACTCCACCATCACCTTATCAATACAGGCCTAGTTTATACTCTGTTTACTACGGGAAGGCTCGTCGCCTCTCCGCAGATTCAGAGTATGCTCGAGGTCACTACACCGGGTACGGTCAAGGCTGTCAGGGCTGTTACACGGAATCGTTACACCACTCCCCCATCACCCATCAAAGCAGTGTAGGCCGACAGCTCGAATACAGTGTCTCATACCACCGTATTCGGCTCACGAGTCTGGTTGCTCAATGATCACTACGGGGAGGCTCGTGGCCCCAACGTATGCCGACAGCTCGACCACGGTGTCCCATACCACCATGCCTGGCTCATGAGTCTTAGCGGATCAAGGTACCAAGGTTAACGGGGTTGCACTGGTAAGTTCGGTACCTTAGGTTCAAGCATAACGTCCAAACATGGTGAACATACATTAGACAAATCGGGTTACTTGATGAGCTCGACTAGCTCGAGTGCACGACAAGTTGAACGACATGAAGTGCATAAGCACTTCGCGTGGCCAACCACTATTACCAACCGAAGTACGACTCGGGTTCGTCGAACACATCTCACGTGGCGAATGAATCTCGGCCACGAATTCAATCCTGTTACTGATTGTCTGGACTATACAATAGCCCCAATCACATTTAATTATAGAACAGTTAAAGCAGTAATGGATCAAGATTTCAAATCATACAATCAAATATCCAATATTGTCCGCTTAGGGCTGTCAGGTCTGTTGCAAGGAATCGTTACACCACTCCCCCATCACCCTTCACGGATTTTGTGGAATACAACTTAAACATATGAAGTAGTCAGAGCAGAATTAAATAAACAAGTAATTCAAACATATTAACAAGCATGTTATAAAACATAATGCAAACAGGAAGTCCAAACACATACCTTTCATAAACCAGTAAGTGATTAAACTAAACAACTTATATGAAGGAAATCATACACATCACTAAGGTAGTTGAGAATCCTATCTCAACACCTACTCAAGGCACTACTAGATTAAGTACATATTTATACAAGCATTTTCACAAACACTTAGACTACACATTCCAACATGCCTATAATATACTAGTTAAAACACAAGTCGTAGCGAATCCTTTCACAAAGGATTACCACATGAACCACGATTATGCATTCACGACCAATAGTCATGGCAAGCATAAATCATAGTTCCATATTCATTTGAACATTTTTGCAAACACTTAGGCTACAACTAGTACATACACAACGTATGTTAATATAACAGGTATTAGGCTAATCCGTTCACCAAGAAGTTGATACACATGTATCTAACATACCTAGACAACAATTAATCATGGCAAGCACAAATCCGTATTTCATACGTATACAGTATTTTCTACAAATACGAGGAATACAGTATATTCAACGAAGTTAACGTATAACCGAAAAATGAAATGGAAGCACTTTGTACATGTGCAATAGCATCCAGATCATGAATCTATCATTATCTGACATTGAAAGCGTTGAAAACCATAACCTATACGTCTAAAGTCCGCACCTTTTGTCGTAGAATCGTAACGAATACGCAAGAATCTCTAAGCCTTCGTCTACAGCAGTATATCAACCTATAGCACGGGATACGTTAGCTATTTCGCTACTTGAATCAATTTAAACTCTAAAACAGGTTAGAGTTAGGTTTTCTTACCTAGAAATGAAGACAGAATCGCCAAAATGGCAATTAGATCTTGATGGTTAAGCATGTATGATGGTAGGATAGAGCACCAGGATCCTTCACCCACTACTCCCACACTTTCTCTCTCTTTTCTCTCTTCTCTCTCCTAGGTTTTCTCAAATTCGTATGGAATGGGAGAGTGAGGGTTTAAGGTCCTTATATAGGTCCAAAACTCACCAAATTAGACTTAAGGCCAAGGTATACTTAGGTTATGTCCAAATACGGACAGTTCCGTCTCAACAGAGCGCTTCTGGAAGCCACCCTTGAGCCAAAGGTCGGACTTAAGCTCACAGACATTGGATCTAGGTCGAGTTACATTTTCGATCCAATCGGATTTACAAATCACCCGTGGCGGACCAGTTTCAGTTCAACGGTCACTGAGACTCAATCAGGATTACAAATACATAAACATGTATGGAAAATATTTCCTGATCCGAGGGTGTATTTGGGTCAGATTCCGATGGTCTGATTGCTTGTATTTGGCTCGCAAACATCAAGTCTCAGATTACTTAAATTGAATTTAATTTCTAAAGAAAACTAGGTTTTCTCACACTCCTCGTTCCGGCTCAAGCGAATAACACTGGGACACTATCTGAATTTGATTTCCGAGATGGTTGTCAAGCCCAGCAAGGCGGTCCTAACCGTTTAACTTCGCGTTAATCGGACTTTCGATGTGCGGTCTAGATCTGATACGGAGTTTCATGATGCTCCTAAGAGCAGCCGGGTAATGAGATTGATCATAGATTTTAGGGTAACCTAGCGTCAATGATTCTACAAGTTTTGGGTCTTGCAGATTGTATTTAAAGTGGATCAAGCGGATTTCATAGCTCATCTAATTTAGCACTTAGTTACTTTTGAAGGATAAAGTAGTGAAATGTGAGATTTGTGAAAGAAAATGGTTTAAAAGTGATTTTAGACTGTGGGATTGAGTTCTGACAAGTTAATAAGGTGTTAGGAGCGACCCATTGCCTAAGGACGTCTAATTCCAGGTTGGCAAAAATCTGGGATGTTACATTCAGATATGCAAATATTAAAGTAAATCACACAATCAGAAGAATAGCAATCTCAAACACAGCCATTTTTATAGTGGTTCGACAACTTGTCTATTCCACTCCCGGTAACCGCACTCAACCCTTGAGTGTACCGGATTTCACTAAGGAGGTTTCATAGCGGTTCACCTCTAACCTAAGGTTTTAAATCAGGTTCACCTTCAACCTTTACAACCTACACTGAGACTGACTGTTTATGCTCTCACGAGCAAGGGTCAACACAACGAACCCACTTTTAGGCACATTGGCCAAGGATCTTCCATAAGACCCTACTGGAGGTTTCTACATGGTTCACCTCAAACTCGAGGTTTCATAGCAGTTGACCTCAAACCTAAGGTTTTGCTAGTTCACCTTCAACCAGATGTTTATGCTCTCCATAGAGCAAGGGTCCACACAACGCACCCACCATGTACACTCCCGCGGGAGGCCTCCTTGAGGACTTCAAAGGGTGAGAACCACTTAAGACTCAATCCTACAAAGGAATGATCATAAGTGTCCTCTTGGACTCTAAATACTTACAAATAAGTTGATGAGTCCCGTTTAGCACAATGCCGAAGATCTCCTCCTCCTTGTTGATGAAGAGTCTTCGGCTCCCTTGATCCGCAACACAAAATGATATACTAATAATCAGCTTCGGGTTGGGTCAAGGTCAAGATGGAATCCTACTCTCAAAATAATTTCCTATCAGGAAGATAGAGCGATTCCAATCTTATGCATTCAAGGCGTCCCAGCTTAATGATTTGTCATTAAGGTAGTAGCTGGAGGATCCTTGAATGCGAAAGTTCATTCCCCAATCCACTCTATTGAATATCAATGATGAGGGTGGATTGGAGGATGAACTCCCTTGAGAGAAAGGGCTTTGGATAGAAGATATAAGTTGAAACACACAAAAGTACTCTCTACTTTCTCTCCCAGCAACAATAGACAAGTCCTCTATATATAGGCAAAAGGTTCCAACGGATATAAAACGGTCACATTTATGACTGAGTTCGATATCATCGAGCAGGTTCGATATCATCGAGTGTGTACTCTCGATAACATCGATGGTTTGCTCAATGACTCGAACTCAAAGTCATACGCTTTTGAAACCTTTTGCCAGCTGGTCGATGAATCGAAACAATTGTCGATGTCATCGAATTTTGAATTCCGATTCCATCGATGATCTATTCGATCCATCGACACTTGAAAAATGAGAGAGACTTGACTAGAAATATTTCAGGTTTTTAGGATATGATCGAGAGTCAACCGATGTCATCGAAATTTGCATATCGATGCTATCAAAGGCAGTGTCGATGGGATCAATAAATCCTATAGATTTACCAATAAACTCGTTGGACAGATTGTGTCCAGTCTCAATCCAATCGACCCGACCTTGATATCATCGATATATGAATATCAATTTCCTCGAATGGCCCCCAATCAAAGTAAAAACCAACCTGAAATATTTGCTGGAAGAAATGCGCGCTCTCGATCGATATCATCGATGGACTCTCGATCTTATCGATATTTGATTTTAGATCATATCGGAAGGAGCATCAATATATCGAAGGAATTTGAAATTTTCTTTAAAAAATAGGGGCACCGAAAATCTGTCTGTCGATAATATCGAGTCAATTCGATAGACTCGAGATTTGAATATCGATGATATCGATAAGTGTATCGATACATCGATAATTCGTCTAGATATGTTATTAGGTTGCTGGACATTTTTGGTCCTCTTTTCGATGGTATCGATGGAGCATCGAGGACTCAACAGTGCAGGTCGATCATATCGAGATGTGTATCGATACAATTGACAAGGCAAGAAAAACTTAGAGATTTTTCTGTTTTGAAAGAAGTTTTCTCACCTTAAAACCCTATGATTTTCTAACTTATTTTTAAGGGTTTTCTTCACCTGGTGTTTTGGGACATGGGATGTGAGGCTTTAGATTTACCTGTGGCGAGCTTGCACACATCCGGTTGAGGCAGACGCTTGAATTGATCTTCCTATCAGGCTCTGTAGGTGAACTGACTCAACATTCACGTAACTTGACAAACCAAGGCACTTTCAGTCTAGGACCTTGCCAGGTTGTAAAGTTTCGACACACACACATGGATCCAATATGCGCACTCCTGACACTTGAAGTACTTTCTAACATGGAATGTAAGCATGGTCTTCGCAGCTTCTACTTGATATGCTTCATTTCAGGCTTTGTTGAAAAGTTTTCGATCAAATCCGGAGAAGTGTTCATAGGATGTAAGACTGGGTAGTTGTGACTTCAAGAATTCGATCATTCTCTGCTCATTTTCTGAGGACAAAGATTGGCAATGCGCACTTCCTTAAGAGTTTTGGGAGATACTAGGTTTATGATTTCAAAATTTTTGGAATGACATTAGCTTTTGGTTTTGAATTTTCTAAGGAGACCGTCTAGTTTGAGAGTTGATTCATCATCGACTTCGTCCTAACCTTTGAGTTCAAAGTCCAACTCTGGATCGAAATAATATAAGTTGGCTTCACACTCAAGTTCTTTGACTGACAGACTTGGCATTTTATTGCTTGTGATTTTTTTAAAGCATTTCTAGATTTTTTAGGGTTTTGAAACATTTTTAATTTTTAAAATTTTGTAAATATCTTATTTTTGGAAATTTGGTGTTTTGATTTTTTTTAAAATTCTGATTTTTTTAGATTTTTTTTTGCTACCCTGAGCGAGACTATGATATGAGCCAAGGGTTGCCTGATCTAGCTCAGAGATCCAAGCACTATTCACACTGGCTTTTATTTCTGTCTGAGGGCTACGAACATGTTTTTGCCCTACACTCCTTCCCCTTAAGAGGCAGGGCTGAAGGAATCAGTGGGTGGGCCCTACTGTTGTGCCTAAACATCATAATGAATTTTGGATCGAGCCCTGAGTCGATGTCGGATGTGATTTCTCTGGGTTCATCCTTGATGAATTGCGGCTCCTCAGGTTCTTCTAACTCAGGCGGGACCAAGATTGCGGTCCACTCAATCGGTAGCAATTCCTACCCCTTGCCTGAGTCCTTTGTATTAATGGATTCAATTGTTGTGCAGGTGAAGGGATTGCCCTCCTTTTAACGACCTTGTCTTCTTCTAGTGCCCCTATGCTTTGGTTTCTTACCCGGAGGAGGTTGATATCATATTCTTCTCACGTTCGCATCTCTCAATCTTCAATGACTTGGGTCGAGTCTTGATATTCGAGCTAGTATTAGAAGATTTAGTGCTCGCCAAGAATGAAGACATAGTCTGATCTGATGGGACATGCAAGAGGAATGTAATTCGCGGTCTCAAATTAGAGACAATGGTATGAGATGTCCTCATCGGAGCATTGTACGTCTATGGTTGGGATGTCCTCATCGGAGCACTGTACTTCTATCTCTTGTTGTTGTTGATAGATGGTGGGGAGTTTTGTCCTTAGTTGTAAGCAGTGCATGTAAGGCATACCCCTAGTTGATTGATGCTAGGATGGGTAGGTTATGTCCCTGGCTAATTGCTTAAGCGGGAAGTTGTCCCCTTGATTGACCAATGTTGATATGGGCAGGGTGTGCCCCTTGTTGATCGCAAGAGTGGGGAGATTGTGTGACACCCTGGTTTCCAGAACCCGAGTACGAGACTCGTTCCAAAACTCAAGTGTTAATAGATCAAAAAACTAGTGAAATACCAAAATCAGAGTGCGATAGCATAAGCAAGCAAAGATGGTATCATATAATCTGAATATTTGGCCAACTCAGCTGGGGGGCCATAATTACAAAATTCATAAGTTTCAAAGTACCAAAACAGCTATAAAGAAATACTGCGTCTACTAATTAAGCACAAAATATTCAGTCGCTTCCTGCTGCGGTCATCTTCATAATATCCATCTTCAAATCTCGCCATCGTGCCCTCAGGGCCGGTGCTACCATCATCTCCATCTACACCTGCATACTTTGTACGGTTGGATATTTGATGAATGAGTGGCCAGCTCAGTGTGAATTTCCCTCAAGATTACACACCGTCGCCTTAGCAAACTAGTTTAAAGAAAAAGCAATGAAACATTCCAAAACATATAGGATGCAATCTTTTTAAAATGCATGGATGTATGAATGCACATCGACCTGGGGATGCTCATCCAGTTGGACTTGGGCTCGTCACCCATGCATAAGACTGGTCACCAGCGTAGCATATCTCATACAGCATGGTGTCAAGTCATCAAAATAGGTCGATAGTCGGTGGTCTGGGAGCTAGCGAAACGATACCCCAATAAACCTGAGGGCACGTGCTACAGCATCCAGAATTAGTCACCCGTCATCGCCAATTATTATTCCAATTATAATCAGTCAATTTAAGTAACTCAATGGTCACTACGGGAGGCTCGTCACCCAGCGTAGGACGACAGCTCGGGCATAGTATCCCATGACCACCATCCCCGGCTCATAAGGTTTCCCACCTTAGGATGTTTAATAGAATCTCTCCATAAGTGGTCGGTCAAAAATAACTTCAAATCGAGGGTCCTATTTCCCACATCATCTATCTGGATGCATCCCAAGTGTGGCTCACATGCACTAGTGGAATTTTTCCACAAATAATGCTGTGAATTGAATCTTATGGGCGACTCAAAATAATTCAATTAACGTGCAGAGTACATAAAATTAAATAATGGCAATAGAATTTGTAACAAGGCATCATGAAATTAAAGTACGAATTATCAAGTAATGCGATGTTAAAACATGGAAATCAATGATCATTGCATGTGAACAACATTTATGAATTATCAACTAGTATTTGAACCTAGCATGTAACCCATATTTCATGTGAACATGGTTTATCAATCATAGATCAAGATAGGACCACTAATCAAATTTTAACATAAATAATCAGAACCTTAAACTAGCGAGTATGATTTAAATGGATACTATGTAAGACCCATATCCTAGACCGTACCGTTTCGTAGACTTTCGCGATCTTCCCGGTCAAATTTTGGCAACCTTCGACCCTTAACCGATAGATTGCGCGCGACCCTACTTCACACGTCGTCAACCCGAGTCGACTCAACCTAAAACGTGTATCTTTGCGACCGCGCCATCGCCGCGGTTCCGATGCCGCGACTCACGTGCCGAGTCGATACCCTGGTCAGGAGATGTGGGCCAGCGTTCGATGTAAGGAAAACGCCGCACGTTGCAAAACCGAAGAGAATCTCTACGACTTGTCACATCAATCCATCAATCCATCAATCTCAACATGTCAAGTACACATCACCTTTCACCCTTTCCCAAATAAGCCCCAAAAGTCAAAAAGTTCTTGCAAAGCCCATACCTTTCTTACACCAAGCAACCACAAAAGTCAAAAAAAGGTCTCTTACACCCATCACCACCACATCAAACATCACCCATCTCTCTCTCCCTTTTACAAACCTCTCTCTCATTTTCAAACCTCATTCCAAGCAACCAAGAGCACCATACATCCAAGCCTCTCCCATTTCTCCAAGAGAGCCACAAGTGTGGCCCACCTTTCCCACCCTTTCATCTCCCATCTCAACATCCAAATCTCATCTCATCCGTTGGAATCAAAGCTAAGGAGCTACGGAAGCCTAAGTGCAAGTAGAAGCCGGTGCGTGATCTTGGATCTCCACTTATTATTTATTTTGTGAATCAAGGGCCACTTTTGGTGAGACCCACCTTGATGTAGTTTTGTATCAAAGAGGGGCCCATAGTGGCAGGGCCCCTCCATCTTTACTGGTGTCTCTCTCTCCCTCTCTCTTTTTATGATCTTGGCCACCCATGATGTGTGTATTTCATCCATGCCATCTACCGGTGGACCCCATCCATGTGGGACACACCAAGAAGTTTATGTACCATCCCAACCACCCATTCGAGGTCCACCTTTGAGGTGGCTATTAGTGGGTGTGGCTGCCAGTGGAGTGTGATCCAAAGTGGGCCCCAACTCCACGGCTCACGTGGTAAGCCGAGTGAAAGATACTCCGTTTCAACGTTGGGACCCACCCAGATCCACGGCCCAAGTGGCAGACCGAGTGGAGATGCCTCGTTTCAACACAGGAGGTCTTGACATCGGTCCTGTGGAGCGGCTAACATGCAGCAGCAGAGAAAGATTTTAGGTGGGCCGCTCATGCAGGCCCCACCTTGATATATGTATTCAATCCACGCCGTTCATCTTATTCCTTGCCTCATTTTAGGCGTTGAGTCGAAAAATGAGGTGAATCCGATAATCAAGCGGGTCATACCATGAAAAACCCTGTTTCCTACCGTTCAAAGTTTTTAGGACCCACCTTGTTATATCTACACACCAAACATGCTGTATATTGGACTCGTTTGGTTTGTGTTTTTGAGCCCTAGAATTCATTAGGCGGATTAGATTTCTCTGATGTGGGCCCCACCTGTGAAAAACCACAGGAAAATCGATTTTTTTCAAAAAAAAAAAGGAAAGGAAGCAGCAGCGCCTGCTGCTGCTGTCAGAAGGCGCAGGCGTTGCCTGCGCCCGGCGAACGGTCGGGCTAGCAGCCACCCACGGCTCCTGTCGTGGGCCCCACCATGATGCTTATTTGTCATCCAAACCGTTTATTTGGTGGACCACCTCCTGAGGTGGGCCCCCTCCAAAGATCAGGCCGATCTGAGTCTCAGATGGCCCACACCAAAGGAAACAGTGTCAATTGAAGGTCTGCCATTGAAACCCTTTTTGGGCCCACAGAAGTTTTGGATCAAGATGAAATTTGTTTTTCCCCTCTATCTAGGCTTGCGTGACCGTATGGATGGCCTGGATGGCTTGTAAACATTAAGGTGGGCCCCACATGGGACCCACAGTGATTTATGTGCGGACGATGGAGCCCACTGAGATGCATGTGTTCTATCCCCACCGTCTAGGGGACGATGTGGGTGTGTGCGTGGGTGCATGCGTGTGTGTGCGTGTGGGTGCGTGCGTGTGCATGCGTGTGTGTGCGTGTGGTGTGTGTGCATGTGTGGCTGTGTGTGTGTGTGTGTGTGTGTGTATTATGTAATATATATACCTGATGGTGGGCCTTCTTGGGACCCACCATGATGCATGTGTTGCGTCCAAGCTATCCATCTATTTTGCAAGCTCATTTCTTGGCGTGAGCTAAAGAATGAGTCAGATCTATAGTTCAAGTGGACCCCACTTTGATATATGTATGAGGCCCATCTTGGGCTATTTGTGGCCCATCCGTTGAGGCCCACCTGGATATGCATGAGGCCCATATGATTAGGCCCATCTTGATGTAGTTAGGGCCCAACTATTGAGGCCCACCTGATATACTTAAGGCCCATGTTATACGGCCCATTTTTTGTACCTAAGGCCTATGGGTCGAAGCCCAATTAGATGTACACAAGTCCATTTAGATGTATGACCCTACCATGGTTTGTGTAATGATGTTATGACAGTCGTGCCTTGGAAGCAATGTTGGTTTGACGTCCACATTGTAGAATAATGTTTATTAAATGTCCGCATTATGATTCTCCCTAGGGCCCATTGTTAGGCCCGTACTTGTAGGCCGTCTAGGCCCATCTTCGTTATGAACAACATCTATCCCATATGACATGTGCAGTATAGTTCCATGATTCATGATCATACGCATCATATGTATGCTTGATATGAGAAGTGACTGATCATAGCAAATGCTTTCGGGCAGATTGTTTAGGAGCTCCCGGATAGGCGGTGTTGCCCTACATGATCGCACGATACGAGCATGATTGCTGCATGACTAGATAGTGCGATTTATACATTCGCATTGTGTGATATGGTACTGTACGCCTTAGCGACATCAGGGACATAGCCGTCACAGTCATATCGTGGTTGGCAGGATCGGATACCGAAAATCTTATTCTACATGGGGTGCTACAGATATCCCTGGGTGAAAGTCCTTAAACCCTTATGGTACCAAGAGGTTGCTTCAACGTCTAAACCGAGTGGGTGCATGAGTGTCGAGTGCCGATTACCAGAAGGTCGCGCTTTCCACTATGTCATGGTCAGTTGGAAGGGGGTGCGGCCTTACCCGCCCGAGAGGAGGGGCAATGCTAGGCTGAGTTTGACCAGCTCGAGGAATGGGTCCGCTATCGACAAGCCGAGCCCGATATTGGCTGGCAGATAGTGAGGTCTCTTCCACTTACCTTATTGCGAGCGATAGGGCCGCAATCTGGTTTAGAGTGTACTAGACCCCGGTGATATCCCAGATTTGAGCTGTATAGATATATGGATATAGATGAGGATTTGTATGCTTGAGTTGCACTCGCATCGTGATCAGGGTCAAATATTGCATATCAGACCCCAGTTGTCACGCCCCAAACTCGGGGACCGGGCTCACAAAATTCCCGATCGCCGAATCCGGCGCCGACAGCCTCCGTAGAACCCCATTCTCGGCTCCCGGCGCCCATTCGCCAGGTTCCGATCCTGGGATGCTACGAGGAGGATTTCTAATATCAGTTTGAATCGTAATAAGCATAACCAAAGGCATAACCCACAAACCATAACCAAAAACTCCATCACATTTCCACTATGATCAAAAACTTTACAAGTACAATGAGCATAAAGGGAAATACAATGAGGATGAACAAAAAAAGCTCCAAAAGATCTGCTCTGCGCTCCTGTCTCAGCGCTGCTGCGTCCTCGCGTCATCTGCACGCAACGGTCGTGCATAAGCTTATAAAAAGCTTAGAGGGTGGTGAAAGTGTGTGCGCAAGGTAGTAATGCAGTATGGAGTATCAGAGTAATGCGGAACATGCTGGTGAATCCAGAATACTACTAGTCGTACCAAGGCTATGCAATGCAAGGCATGAAAGATGTCGGCCATACCAAGGCCATGCGATGCGAAATGCAACTCAAGCATACAAATCCTCATCTAAGTCCACATATCAGTATAGCTCAAAATCTGGAATATCACCGGGGTCTAGTACACTCTAAACCAGATTGCCGCCCCATCGCCCGCAATAAGGTAAGTGGAAGAGACCTCACTACCCGCCTGCCAATATCGGGCTCGGCTCGTCGATAGCGGACCCATTCCTCGAGCTGGTCAGACTCAGCCTAGCATTGCCCCCTCCTCTCGGGCGGGTAAGGCCGTACCCCCTTCCAACCGACCACGACACAGTGGAAAGCGCAGCCTCCTGGTAATCGGCCATCGGCGCTCATGCACCCACTCAGTCTAGACGTTGGAGCAACCTCTTGGTACCATAAGGGTTTAGGGACTTTCACCCAGGGATATCTATAGCACCCCATGTAGAACAAGATTTCCGGTATCCAATCCCGCCAACCACGATACGCCTGTGGAGGCTATGGCCCTGATGTCGCTAGGGCGTACACTAACCACATCACACAATGCGAATGCATGAAACACACTATCCAATCATGCAGCAATCATGCGCGTATCGTGCGCTCATGTAGGGCAACACCGCCTAACCGGGAGCCCCTAATCAACCTGCCCAAAGGCATATGCTATGATCAGTCACTTCTCATGTCAAGCATACATATGATGCGTATGATCATAAATCATGGAACTATACTACACATGTTATAAAGTAATGAACTACTCTTGCAACGCAGATGACCTAGACATGGACGGCCTACACACAACCAGTACGGGCCTATCGATGGCCCTAGGGAGAGTCATAATGCGGACATTTAACCAACACTATACGTGCGATGTGGACGTCAAACCGACATCGCTCCCAAGGCATTATCTGTCGTAAACATCATTACATAAACCATGTAGGGATCACACATTGCAAGGGACCTTAGGTACATCCCATTGGGCCTTAAATACATCGAATGGGCCGTGTCACATGGGCCTTATATTCATCAAGTGGGCCACATCAATGGGCCGCACCAATGGGCCTTAAGTGCATTGCAATGGGTCGTAACCCGTGGCCTTTATAGTACATCAAATGGGCCTAACCTCATGGGTCATATGTGTATCAGATGGGCCACACCAATTGGGCCCCATACGTACATCGAATGGGCCTTAACCCCTAGGCCTTGACACATCTCAATGGGCCTTAACCCATGGGCCTTTAAGTATATCAGGTGGGCCTCAATGGATGGTCCACAATCAACAGAGGTGGGCCTAATCATATGGGCCTCTATAAATACAAGGGTGGGCCTCACTCAGACATCAAAGTGGGCCCACAGAAGGTTAGATCTGCCCCATTCTTAACTCACGCCAAAAAAATGATATTTCAAAATGGATAGTCAAATCGGACGCCACATGTACATCAAGGTGGGGTTCTCATGCGGGCCTACCAAAATGTATATTTATATACGTATTTATACCCAATATAATATAGATATATAGTATATATATAATATATGTGAAATATAACATATATATATAAGTATATATATATACTCACACACACAGCACACGCACAACGCAAACACACGCACGCACACGCACAACGCGCACACACCTCACATGCACACACGCACGCACACACCGCACACCCACCGTCCACTGGACGGTGGGAAAACACAAACATTACACGGCTCCACCGTCCAGCGGACGGTGGAGTACAACACATACATCACCGTGGGCTCCCACGTGGGGCCCACCCCATTGTTTTTATACCATCCAACCCGTTGATAGGGTCGCCCTGGCCTGGGTGAAGGGAAACCACAAATTTCAGCTCGATCAGAAACTTCGGTGGGCCCCAAAAATGGTTTCAATGGTAGACTTTCAATTCACACTGTTTCCCTTGGTGTGGGCCACCAGATCACTGGATGGGCCTGATATTTGGAGGGAACCCATTCCATGAGGTGGCCCACCTTATGGACAGAATGGATGACACATAAACATCAAGGTGGGGGCCCACAGCAAGAGCCGTGGGTGACCCTGCTCGTCCGCCAGAGGCAGCGCAGGCGCTGCCTGCGCCCTCCTGACACCGCAGAGGCAGCGGCCTCTGCCCCGTTTCTTCTTCTTTTTTTTTTTTGTTTTCTTACTGGAAACGGCGTGTGGGACCCACAGACTGAAGATCCAGCCCGCCCATTGCATTCACGGGCTCGAGGTGCACCAAACAAGTCCAAAGTTCAAATTTTTTTGGTGTGTAGATAAGGCAAGGTGGACCCTAGAAGCTTTGAACGGTAGAATACACCATTTCCTATGGTACGGCCCGTCTGAGTGTTGAATCGACCTCATCTTTCGGCTCAACGCTTAAAACATCCTTGTGGAGGGGATGGACGGCATGGATTGAACACATACCACAAGATCGAGTCTCTACACATGACTCCCTCAAAACCCAAAAAAAACAAAAACGTGGCTGTGAGTACTCCTCACTGTCGGTTCACACAGTGAACACGTCCAGCGTCCAGGGACGCTGGACGGACGGTGTTCACGAAAATTTCCAAGGTGGGTCCCACACAATCGTGGCCCACTTCATCTTGATCTTTGTATCTCCTTTCATCCGGGTGGCCCACGATTTGGATGGCCCAAACCAAAAATATGAAAATGTAAGGTGGCCCACCATTTGGATGGTATGGATGAGATACATACATCAAGTGGGCCCAAATCATCATACACAAAGGAAAATGAAGAGAGTGAGGGAAAGATCGGTGAGGATGGAGGGACCCCGCCACTATGGGCCCCTCATATAAACATACATCAAGGTGGGTACCACATATATGGACCATTGATCAAACAAAATGAATGTAGAACAACTATCTAAGATCACCCACCGGCTCCTTCTTGGTCTCAAGGCTTCCTTTGCTCCTTTGCTTCGATTCTGACGGAGGAGATGAGGAATGGATGGTTGAGATGGAAGATGGAAGGGTAGGAAGAGGTGGACCACACTTGTTGCTTGGGAGAGGTGGGAGAAGCTTTGGACGTGTGAAATTTTCTCTCTTGCTTGGGATGGAATGAAGTTGAAAAAAATGAAGGAGAAAGAGGGTTGTAAAGGGAGAGAGATGGGTGATGTTTGATGGAGTGATGGATGTGGTGGTGATGGTGTGTGTAAGAGACTTTTTGACTTTGGAGGCATTTTGTGTAAGAAAGGAATGGGCTTGTAAGAACTTTTTGACTTTTGTGGTTGCTTGGAAATGGGTGAAAAGTGATGTGTACTTGACATGATGGGATTGATTGATGGGTGATTGATGTGACATCTCATTGAGATTCTCTTCGGTTTCGCAACGCGCGGCGTTTCCTCGCACCGAACGCTGGCCTACATCTCCTAGCCAGAGTATCGCCTCGGCGCGCGAGTCGCGGCATCGGAACCGCGGCGACGGTGCGGTCGTAATGGTACAAGTCTCGGGTTGAGTCGACTCGGGTTGACAGCGTGTGAATCAGGGTCACGCGCAACGCCGGTTAAGGGTCGAAGGTTGCCGAAATTCGACCGGAAAGATCGCGGAAACCTACGGAACGGTACGGTCTAAGATGCGGGTCTTACACCAGTAATTGCCTAAATTTACGTATATGATAATGCTTAATGGAGTATTTTAACTGTATTATTGTTACAGGATGAAATCAGGAGCGTTGATTGAAAAATGATGTTAAAAGCGTGGATTTTACGCTCCGAAGACACCAGAGCAAGAGACGGACTCCAGAAAACCACGATCAACGGAGTTACACGCTGGGGATCCAAGGAAATCAAGCCGTTCACGTTAAAGAGGCCCGAAATTGGTCCAGAATGCAAGATCACATGTTTTCCGCCATCCGATCAGTTCAAAACTTCATACAAAGGATGAGGGCCATAAATTAACCGTACATATTAAATTTCAACCTCTGGTTATCTCGGGAAGTGCCCCAACGGACAAATCAGCCCACAAACCATCAATTTTAGGCCCACCTACAATCTGGATATGCCTCAAATTTGGTCTCATCCCGTCTTATGAGGTGAGAAAACAGACGGTCGGATTAGATTTTTGATAACTATCAAGGTGGACCCCACATGAGTTGAGAGTGCACAATGCACAAGTGCACTCGGTGTGCACTGGACCGAACCAGCGGTCAAAAGCCGGTTTGACCGACTTCTTCCGCAAAAGAGCTCCGCAAACGCTGTTGGAAACAGCGTTCGAACGCCGTTGTTTTCGGACGTGTTGTGGGCCCCATATAAAGTCTACACAAACAATCCAAACCGTCCATTGGCTTTCTAAGAACCCCTCTTACCAACACCTAGCTGATGGAATTGAAAACATCCGGTGTTTAATTTTCTAGCCGTTCAAAAACGGAATGGACGGTGAAGCAGAAATTCAGGTGGACCTCATCAACGGAAAGAGAAAAACACATGCATTCCCAACCGGAATTTCCTCCTCCACTCAATGGACGGAGTGGATTTCCCAAAATATCATCACAGTGGGCCCCACCATTTTCGCAGCGAAACTGCGTCCCGTTCCGCGTCAGCGAAGGAATGGCGCTGGCTGTTTTTGCGAACGGCTGTGGGCCCCACACATCGCCCGTACGACCGATCCGAGCCGTCCATCTTGTAGAGGGCCGCGAGCACTACAAACCCATGCTGATATTCCACTCCCATGCGTACACACGTGCATGATACAGAGGCCACAAAAGGGCTGCCTTGCAACGTTCAAAACTGATCGCTTCGTGTTTTCTTCTCTGGGCCACGTTGATAGACGTTCGAAACCACCCATTCTTGACTGAAATTTCGTCCTGAATCCAATGGACGGGGCGGATTTTTCAGAAAATACTTCGGTGGGGCCCACCGATCATGGCTGCGAAAATTTCCATTCCATGTCCTGTTACAACTCTGCCACTGATCCAACTTTCCAGCAACTATAAAAAAGGAGTCTTGGACATGGGAAAAACATTCAGAAACAGGGGGAGCTCCAGATCCACAGCAAGGGAGAGAAGAAAAGAGAGAAGAGAAGAAGAAGAGAGAGAGAAATTGGTTTGAAATTCCTTTTATGAATTTTTATTTTTATTTATCCATTTGTTTAATGGAGTTTATGGGTAACTAATCTCTCAGCTAGGGCTGAGATGAAACCCCTAATTTGAATAGCCTTTGTTCTATGTTGATTTACTTTAATTAGATTGATTTGTTTCTTTCCTTAGTGTGCTTGATTGTTTTAAATTCTATACTTCTCCATCTATGAACTTGATCAGAGTCTATGGATGGATATGGTCTGGATGCTTATTCTAGGTGCTTGTATCTTATCATGAACAGGTTCCTGTAGAGGAAGAAACATGGTGCTTTACTGAACTGCATATTCCATATGCCCGATTTGGACATGGGATATGTTATTCATGGCATTGCTTGAAGGAATTAGACAATCTGTATGCCCGATTAAGGACACAGATTGTGCTTTCTCTAGATAAGTTAGATCAATCTAATTTAAGGTGAATTAACAGACAAAACAAAGGTTAGGATAATTAGGGGTGGATTCGAAAGTCCTTGTGCTCTCTCTCTGATTGAATTTTCTTCTTTATTCTCAATTGTTTTTTATAGAATTGTGTTAGTAAATTGCTCATTATTGTTGAATTAGTTAAGGAGAATTGTGAATTTGAATTGTGACGACCAGTCCCTGTGGATTCGACCTCGGTCTTACCGAGTTTATTACTACATCACAACCCTATACTTGGGGAGTGAACACATCGCATGGCCTTGGTATGGCCGACATCATTCATGCCTTGCATTGCATAGCCTTGGTATGGCTAGTGGTATTCATGGATTCATCAGCATGTTCCGCATTACTCTGATTCTGCATATCTGCATTACTACCTTGCGCACACACTTTCACCACCCTCAGCTTTCTATAAGCTTATGCACGACCGTTGCGTGCAGGTGACGTTGGGACACAGCAGCGCTGAGGTTGGAGCGCATAACAGATCATTTTGGAGCTTTTTGTCTATCAGTATTATATTTTCCTTTATGCTCATTGTACTTGTAAAGTTTTTTATCATAGTGAAAATGTGATGGAGTTTTTAGTTGTTGTTTGTGGGTTATGCCTTTGGTTATGCTTATTACGAATTAAACTGATGTTGAAAATCCTCCTCGTAGCATCCCAGGATTGGAACCTGGCGTATGGGCGCTGAGAGCCGAGAATGGAGTTCTACAGAGGCTGTCGGCGCCGGATTCGGCAATCGAGAATTTTGTGAGCCCGGTTTCCGAGTTTGGGGCGTGACATACTATGTTTGGACTAACTTAGAGATGGAAAGCCCAAGGGAAAAGCCATCACCTGGCGGTTCATAGCTTTTCCCTTGATTCGGATTTCTATGGTTATCTAACAGTCCAACACCGTATGATTGATTCCCTAGAATAATTTTCAACCCAAGAGTTTGTATTAGATAGTGTTCTCAAGACCAATAATCTATTTGAGCCATAGCAAGTGAGTAAGCTTCTAAGGGCCTTTTAACATGTGAATTGGGCCAGATTTGGCCCAACGGTCAAGGCTTGAACTAGGCCTAGTTTGGCCCAGTCTGTGTCATACCATCAAGGCCCATTCCGTTCAGTCCAAATGGATCTGAGCTTATCGGACTGGCCCTATTGTGCGGCCACAATGGGACTGGGCCGACTGGCCTGGCCCATTTGTGCGGCTGGCTTCGCACAGGCCCCCTATTACTTTGGCCTAGTATTTGGCCTAGATTTGGGCTGATTTCAACCCGTTTCTGGGACTGATTTCGGCCCAGTTCCAGGGCTGATTTCAGCCTAGCACATGGCCCAAGCTAGTGACTGCCCTCGGCCCACACCACGGACCAACTTGGGCTGATCTCGGCCCACCTTTTAGCTAGAACTCGGCCTATTCTTAACCCAATTCTATGGCTGGTTTCGGCCCAGAACGTGGGCTGATTTCAACCCACTTCATACACCAACTAAAGGCGGTTTCACGGCCCAGCTAAAGGTAATTTTTAGTCCTAGTCACGGCCCAACTGAAGGTCATTTTCCACCCAGGTCTGGGACTATTCTTTGCCCTCGACATAGCTTGGTTTGGTGGCTGTGACCGAGCAAATAAATGGTCATAAATGAGCTTGGTTATGCCAGCCACTTCTGCATATCAGAAGATGGCAATAGCACCCATCATCGCAATAACATAATATTCTTCACGGCTCATTGAGTTGGATCTAAGCCGGCCCAGCACGTCTTCTGCTCAACTCACATCTCAGCTGAAAGTCTAGCTCGGTCCAGAGCTTCTGTTGGAAGTCTGGATCGACCCAGGACATCGCCTTATGAACGCGCTGGATGACATATAAATATCACAGTGGGCTGGGAACGTTTCGATGGCGGCGTTTCCATTCCCATTGCTTCCTCCGGTTCTCATTTTTGGGCTCACATGACCTTGATCTGGTGAAACTGATGGACGTCTGGCTCGGCCCAAAATGTCTGATGGACTTCTCTCAGATGATTTTAACCATCTGCTGAAATGGACATTGACGACCAGTGATCCATCATCATCTATTTTCATTGACTGTGCAGCTAACGGAAATGGGGCACTCGGCCTTACCTGAACCTTGAGCTTGTTTGGTCGGACTAGCAAGTAACCCAGTTGTTTTAATGGCTTGGGATCGACCTACACAGTGAGTTAACTCAATATTACGCCGAGTCTGGGAGACTGCTAGAGTCTACTCGAGCTCGAGCTGACTCGGTAACTGGTGCGACCGCACTCCTTCCTCCCTCTCACACTCTTTCTTGGCTCTACCTCTCTTTCTATGTAGTGCTTCTAGTCCGCACTGACCCAACTCGGCCCGAGCTAGAACGATCCGGGTTGGTGCAGTGCGACACCGAGTCCACACTTTGCCTCTCTTTCATCTTTCTCACTCTCTCTATCTCTCTCTCTCTCTCTCAACGAACTCGAGGTGAGAATCCCGAGACAAATGGCCTGGCTTTATAGGGCTGAGGCACGTGTGAACGGCCCATCCAATAGCCATGATTCGATGGCCGATTGCATGCATTTTTCTCAGGTTTTTGCATGCATGGAATCCATCCATCAATGAGGATGGGTTCTTGCTGCTATGGCCCATAGGAAAAGCAAATTTTTATCTTCAATGGGGCCCATATCATGATGGTGGGTTTTCAGCTCAACGAGGAAGATGATGCCGCCGATCATGGTCGATTTTTGTTCACAATGTATTTTCGTGATCTGGTCCATTTGAACGGATCAGATGGGTCCCTTGATCATGATGGGGCCCATTTTTACCACCCACCATCGTCGTTTGCTTACACCCGGCGATATTTTCCACCCCATCCGAATTTCTCACAAGATGAAACTTCTCTAACAAGAAAGCAGTTGCAGCCCTAGAGGGGACGGATGAGATCCTTGCACGGAGCCCAGGGGACTGCTTGGATCACGCCAGCTGAGATTTTCAAAGAAGGAAATGTCTCCTGCGCCAATCGATGCTACACGTGGTTGCCTGTCCATTTCTATCAGCGAATGGAAAACGTGGATTTCTACCCCAAGGGACGGCTGGGATCAAGGGAGAGCTGTTGACGCAGATTACTTACGTGGAGGACTCCACAATGGCTAGATTTTTGGAGGACGTTGCTGCCCTTCCGGACTGCCTGTTGTACGTACAAGTGCACGTATGCATGGGGGATTTCGAATGACATGGTTTTGGTCGTCCGAATCTCACCAACGTGATGAATGGCCTGGATTCCTCAGATAGTGATCGAAGGTGGGCCATAATTTGCTCGAATAGGCATCACCCAGTCCTGCTTGCTGTAACGGGAGGATGAGAGGGAAATCCCTATTTTTTGAAAATCCATCGGGTCAGCGTTTATTTGACCGACCCGACGTCCTGGTGCACGTTGTGCACATAGGCCCGTGGTGCATGTGCACTCTGTGTGGACCCCACCGTGGTGGGATCTTGCAATCCACTCCAACCATCCTCCTTGGTGGTCCCACTTGAGGTGTTTGGCCATTGCTCAAGACGATCCAACACTTGGGTGGTCCCCAAGTTGTGATTGGAGCATTATTTAGGAAGTTTTCCAGCAAATCCGAGGGCCAGATTGCTTTGAGTTTGAGTGTTAACGGTCCAAAAAGAGTCCTGGCCCTCCTAGGAGACTCTGGTGTCATGTCTTAGGTGTTGATAGGTAGTTTTGATACGTAGGTCTATCCCTTGTCTTTGTTTTGGTTTGAATCTAGGCTTACCATTATATTAGCAATGTTTATTAGTAACACCCATGCACTAAAGATGTGGGGTGTTACGGGTTGTCCCATCGATTGACTGATGCTAAGACATGTAGGGGCGTGGCCCCTGGTTGGTTGCTTGAGTGGGGAGGTTGTCCCCTTGATTGATTGATGTCGTGACAGGCAAGGTGTGCCCCTGGTTGGTTGCTAGAGCAAGGAGGTTGTCCCATTGATTGATTGATGCTGAGACAGGCAGGGTGTGCCCCTGATTAATTGTCGGAGCGGGGAGGTTGTTCCCTTGATTGATTGATGCTAAGACAGGCAGAGTGTGCCCTTGGTTGATTGCTGGAGCGGGGAGGTTGTTCCCTTGATTAACTGATGCTGAGACAAGCAAGGTGTGCCCCTGGTTGATTGATGGAGTAGGGAGGTTGTCCCCTTGATTGATTGAGGGTGTGAAGATTGAACTAACTGGAAATGATGAGGGGTTTGGGGTTCCCTTTGCAGGATGAGGGGTTCAAACTCTGAATGAGAGTCAATAGTATGGACAAATTAGATCGGATGGAGAGGAGATTCTTCCCTAATGATATTGATGGTATGGGTGACCAATGTACTAGGACCCGCTTGTTGTTGTGGTAGGAGATTTTGGAGTATGTTGTTCACCGCCGCATTAGAGGCCTTGATTGAAATTATTCCTTGATTGATCAAGTTTTGGATTACATGTTTTAAGGTGAAACAATAATCCATTGTGTAACCCCTGACTTGATGTTACGCATAATAGTTGTTGTCATTGAAGGTTGGTGATAAAGGATTTGGTGGGAGCCTAGGTGGCAGTGGGGTAAGAAGTTGCCCTTAGACTAGAGCAGTTAACATTTCACTATAAGTTCGGTCTATCAGTGTGAACTGCCTAGGCTCCCAGTTTATGCCCATTTGTCACCCATGATTGGGGTAGTGCTAGTCCATCTTGGTTGTTGTTGTTGATGATGATGTTGTCCTTGCTGAGGGGTGAATAGTGCGTCCTCATTAGAGGCGACAAGATCGTTTTCTTCAATTGGATGAGGGATAGGAATTCTTCCATTACCGTTCTCACATTTAGTAGGCCTTTCTTCCACAATTGGTTGTACCGGAGAGGCCTGATGAGGCCACCAAGGGGAGATCACCCCAGCCCTTATTTTGATTTCGACTTGTTCACTGACGCGAATGAGTTGAGTGAAGTTGGCATATGGATGTGAGACAAAGTATCCATAGATACTCAGGTTTGCCAAGTGAAAAATCATGAAGATTTGCTTCTCGTCATCAATGGGTGTCTTCATTTTGGAGGTCATGGCCCACCACCGTCCAACATAAGTAGACTCATTATCCCTTTGCCTTAAGGCAACATGATCCGCTCTTCTCAGTACTACATTAAAATTGTACGCGAAATGATCAGTGAATGCTTGAGAAATTTATTCCCAAGTTTTAATTTGATGGTAATCTAATAACGTGTACCAATCTAACGTGACTTCTAAAACAATGGATCAGTTGTAAGACCTGTACCCTAGTTCGTATCTTTCCGTAGGCTTCCGCGATCCTACCGGTCGAATTCCGGCAATCCTCGACCCATTTCCAACATTGCGCGCGATCCTAAGCCGAGTCCTG
>JAJHSJ010000010.1:24088870-24149717 GCA_021015155.1 Magnolia officinalis | reverse complement strand
GTTCCTGACTTAGGCATCAGAGAGTCCCCTGCACTAGCCAGGGTCTCCTTTGTTTCTCTTTTTCCATGGGCCGAGAATTCAAAAGCTGACATGACATACAGCGTCGCCCTGATTCCTAGCCAGACCGAGCATCAATGAAACCGAGCTCACGGCCGTGCTTTCGGTCAGCTCGGAATCAACCTAATGGACCCGATCATCAGTACCTCGAGAACGGCAAGCTACCTAAGGATCGAATGAAAGCACAGTGAATGAAGATCTAAGCTACCCGATATACCATACTCCATGGTATACTCTACAAGAAAGGATTCTACCTTCCTTACCTGAGATGCGTCCGACCAGAAGAAGCAGAATACGTCCTAAGGGAAATCCACGAAGGAATCTGTGGAAACCACTCTGGAGGAAGAGCGTTAGCACATAAGGTCGTTCAACAAGGCTATTACTGGCCAACCATCTAACACGATACACGAAAGCTCGTCTAGAGATGCGATAAGTGTCAGAGATTCGCAAATATACCTTGGCAACCGCCGGAAGAGCTTACTCCTATGGCCGGGCCATGGCCGTTTCCTCAGTGGGGGATCGATATCGTCGGTCCGCTCCTCATGGGTAAAGATCAAACCAAGTTCGTCGTTGTGGCCGTCGACTATTTCACCAAGTGGGAAAAAGCAGAACTGTTAGCAAAGATAACCGAGCAAAGGATCATAGACTTTGTTTGGAAGAATATCATATGCAGGTTCGGGATTCCTCGAATTATCGTCTCCGATAACGGGAAACAATTCGATAACAATCAATATCAAGAGATGTGCAAGAACCTCGGAATTCGTAACGTCTACTCGTCGCCACGACATCTGCAGACGAATGGACAGGTCGAGGCAGTCAATAAGATCATCAAGTATCATCTCTGTACCAAGCTTGAGAACGCTAAAGGAGCAAGGGCTGAAGAACTCCCAAAAGTCCTCTGGGCATATCGAACTACTGCCCGAACAGCTACCAGGGAAACCCCTTTCTCTTTAGCATATGGAGCAGAGGCAGTTACTCTTGTAGAGACTGGACTACATATAGCTCGGACAGACTCATTCGACGAACAAGTCGATACCACGCTTATGGCCCTCAATCTCAACCTCCTCAAGGAACAAAGGGAACAGGCTCGGATTCGGATCATCGTTCGCCAACAGTAGGTATCGTGCTTCTATAATGCACGGGTCAAGGTCAGAAGGTTTCGAGTTAGAGATTTAGTTCTTCGAAAGACATTCCAAAATGCCAAGGAGATAGGATCAGGAACCTTAGGTCCGAACTGGGAAGGACCCTATGTGATATCAAGCACAAGCCAACATGGTTCCTATCGACTAGAGGATCTAACTGGCCAACAGTCTCCCGCACCCATGGAACGCCGAGCATCTGAAGATTTATTACCCCCAAATAGGTCGATACGATGTTCATTATCTATTACTTGACTGTGAATTATATTAATAAAGCTTCGGCACATTATCCAATCAATTCCCATCTGAGATCTTATCAATGAATGATCCTGATCCGATCAACGACCAAACTACGTTTGAGCTAACTGGCTTGGATAAGTTTCCGTAATTCCCCGAGCAATATCCGACTGATGCACGAGCTATGACTTAGGCTTAGTCCGACCTACTCAAATGAAAAAAAAATGATGTACTCAGCTCAGAAATTGAGAATTCAAGAAAAAGAAGTGTTTTCATTGATGAGGCCCAAAGGGCATGATTACATCGGTTATATCCCAGAAAGATATATTTACATCGATCTACAAATGACTGAAGTGCTTGAAGCTAAAAAGGCATAAGCGGGTAGCGCTCGAAGTGCTTGAAGCCAAAAAAGGCATAGGCGAGCAGCGCTTAAAGTGCTTGAAGTTTAAAAGGGAAACGTAGAGTAGGATGAAGGAAATACTTCTTTGCAAAAGAAACCGAGCCTTAAGCCTCAGAAGGTTGCTCAGGAGCCACCTCAGGAGCCACTTCGTCGCCCGACCTATCGGAACTCAACTCCGGCTCATCAAAAGCGGAGGGATTAAGCTCTGGGAAGGTCTCCTTCATCGCCCTCATACACTCAGCATAACCTTGACGATAGAGGTTATCCCTCTCATCCAGGAATGCCTGAGGCAACTCGAACTCCTGGATAGCCTCCTTCCGTGCAGAGCGATCACAACCTTGGTCTCCTTCTTGAGCTTATCCAGCTTCGCATCGGTCTCGACGAACTGAGCGTGACACTCATCATACCACCCTTGACTTCCTTCAGCCACGCAACTACCTCGGCCTTCTCAACGAAAGCGCTTCAAGAGTCGTCTTCGCAGTCTTTAGCTCGGCTTCAGCAGTTGAAGCCCGAGCCTCCAACCAGGCCTCCTTTTGCTCAGCCTCCTCCGCTCGATCACGCATCCGAGCAAACTCGGCGCACGCCTTCAATACGCACAGGGCGAATTACAGAGAAAAGAAAAAATGTGAAGACGAGCAACCAGAAATGAAAGTCAAATCAGCTTCGGATGATGTACTTACTCCAAGAAGGTTCGTCGACACATGCGTGAGAGCCGTTTCCGTGGGAGGGTCGAACAAGTTGACGAACTCCTCCTCAGACGTATGACGGTCTGCCCAGGGGAGGATCCTCTCCACGGTCCTGCGAAGGCTCCCTTGCCTCTCTTCAGCCTCCTCCCTCCCCAAAGACCGAGCCTCGGCAGGAAGCTCAAAAGCCCCTTGGATCTCGGTGGGGGAGACACTTTCTAAAAAAATTGTTCCCGCTGCTGTAGAGGGGGTCTCCACCTCCATTCCCTCTCCCTTGACCTCCAAGACAACCGAGCAAGAGGAGCCGACCTTCCCCTTGGTCTTAGAGGAGGTCTTCTGTTTCTTCTTCTTCGGCGCCGCCAACTCATCTCAAGGGGGTGCACGAACCTTGGAGGGAGGACGGATGAAGGGCCAAGCTTCAAGCATCTCTTCGTCAACGCACAAGAACAATACGTTAGAAAAGTTTTTTAGAAAATTCTACGTTGTGGATCTCGGCTGAAGATCTTACCCAAGTTCTTACTAGTGAGTGCTGAGTCCAAGCCCGACTTAAGGAGTAGCTCGGGCAGGAGCAGTACTATACAAGACCTTTTCTACCCGTCAATCGCCCGTAAATCCCTGATCCGAGCGAGCGATCCACTGCTGAGCAAAGGAGGATGCTTGGGTATGGCTACAACAAAAAACACATGTTACAAGGTCAAATAATAGCGAAAACCGATCAACTAAAAGACAAACGACTACCACAACAAAAAATATTTACCTGGGTCAGAGAAAGCTTGGGGGACCAAGGGCTGAGTTGATTCTGGCTCAGTTATCTCCCAGCACCCAGAGGCCCAAAACCATTTGTCCCTCTAATTTTTATTGGAGGTCGGAGGGGGGTTATAAGGGCCCCCCCAGTACTCCGCCAGGCAGAAAAGTAGTACCAACAGGCTGCAGCTTGTTCGGCACTAAAAGTGTAACTCATGGGATTTTTAGGATTGAAATATGGCCTAACTAAATCTTTCTAATAATTGATTATGGATCACCCCAAATTTTCTTATTAGAGTCCTTGGGCAAAATCCTTCAATTTAGATGTTTTCACATGAACATATATAATTTAAATCTTTTGGCTCAAAACTAATCATGGTCTAAATGCAATCCATATTGTTCAAATGGCTCATACATCAGTTCTAAAATGTCCTTAGAGTCAATTTTCTGAGATGCTCCAAAATACCAATTTGAACGCTTAAGATCAAGGCCCTAAATCATACATTTTATATAAGGAAAAATTTACACCGTTGAAAATGGTGATCCATATGGGCTCTTGTAAGCTCCACCCTGGCAAACATTATGGCCAACATGGCCTTTTGCACTACTACAAAAATGTCCAAATCGGTGTTCCAACCGGTCCAAAACAAGAAAAAAAAAAAAAAAAAAAAAAAAAAGCGAGACGTATGGGACGCCTAAGCACCATCCAAAGTGTCAGCGTGGGGCCACTTACGGCCCACTTCGGGATCCTGTCATATGGTCCCAAGGACCCAAAACTCAAGAGTTTCCAAAAATAAACATAGATACTATATTGAGCACAGTTTTCATCTTGTGCCAACATCAAGTTTAGTAGATTTTAAGCCATCGATTAGCAACATGCCAAGATCCACCTTATTTATGGCCATGATGGCCTTTTGGAATTTCCATTAATCAGCGCCCCACCTTAGTGAAAATCGGACCATAGTGGACAGCGTGGGGCCTACTTGTGACCTCATGTCTGGCGTGCTACCTGCTGTATTTTCTGACGTGATGTGAGTCCCACCCTATGATTAGTCCTTCATCAATGGTCCAAAATAGTTCAAAACAAGGCCATAGTAGGATACGAAACAGATGTCTCCACAAAGATGATCATTAGGCTAAAAAACTTATTCCAAGCATTTTTAACGACTTGGATTAAGACATGGTTTTGTGAATATCTGATTTAGCTATGGTCAGCCCTTAGATTGTCTTTTGGGTAAAAAGAAAACTCCTAATATGTAACTTGTTAAAATAATATGGACAATAGTATTTACATGATGAGAGATCAATGGATGAGATGGATCAACACCCCACCCCGCCCAATAATGAGAAGGAAGTGTAGGGATCAATAACACTAAATCTACGTGGACTATTAGCCTTTTTTTCAAAAACACCGTAATTCAATTAAGTTAATCCTTAGAGATCATAAAAAATACAAGGGAGAGGAATTGAGTGGCCAACCTCCCTAATGCTATTACCACTTGTCCAAGGGTCTTCGTAAGTTAAGTTTTCTTCAAATTAAACCTATATTGAGTCCTTCCCAAGATCCACACTGGATTTAGAGATGCATCCCTTTAGTTTTCTAAGTGTGCAATATCTAAAGATGGTCCACATAATTTGACTTGACTTGAGTAAGTAGGCAAGGGCATTAATTTTCACATACACAAGATTTGAAACTTCATAATCAAACCTAGATTACATGGTTACCTTTATGGAAAGTACACCAAATTAGTTGGTAACACGCTAGTACTTTAAGAAAGTTCAAGATGTAGAAAATATACCAAATTAGTAGGTTTTTAAATTTAGCAAATTCAGTTATATAATAACAAGTTATTTTGAATATTCTATATATGTTCATCAAGCATGACAGAGTCAATAGGTATATCAAAATTAACAGTTTAGCATGCGATCCAAAAATAGCAGGTGTTGTGGGTAAAAATGGATTTACCCATGTGGCAAAACCTTGGAAGTCGAAACGTACCTCAGCCCATTATGCCCATACTCTATCCTCCACACGGCCGGTCAGCAAGAACAATCCGACCTCGAGGTTGAGCTCAGTCTCTCCAAACTTCAAGCTCGACGTCAACGTTGACCTCAACCCATCCAACCTCAAGGTCGGCTTTGGCCCATCCGACCTCGAGGTCGAGCTCAGTCTCTCCAGACCTCAAGCTTGACCTCGACCCGTCCGAGCTCAAGGTCGAGCTCAAACTTGAACCTCGACCTGGTCGAATATCGACCACCTGGAGATCTACTAGAAGGATCCTCTCCTAATTTTCGCCAAGATTCTCTGGGAAATAGCCACAACATCCTCAGAGTTGGAATCCTAGTATGAAATGTTATCGGGCGGCAGATTCATTGCCATACCCGACACGCCATTGGGAAACCTATATATATGCACCCCTACCATGAGGAAAGGTACACACAAATCACTCCTGAAAACTTTACGTTATACTAGACCCTGAACACCTATTCTAATTTTAGCATTGGATGGTCCCTTGCTATAGCCAGGGTCTCCATTCTTGTCTCATATTGCAAGTTCACCACGGTCTAGGAAGGACGCCCAGATTTCTGTAACAACAGTTGGTGCCTTCTGTGAGAAGACAGTGAAAGTCGTCCCCCTCATCTATAGTGCTCTGACAATGGCGAAGGGAAGAAAGAAAACCTCAAACCACCACTGTTGTACCCAACCCTGCCACCAAAACAGTCTGTACACTGTCGGGACTCATCTTCCCAAGTTCAGGTTGATTCTGGGCTCACAGGCCCAGTACAAAGGCCTCGAAACCGGGGAGGTTGGCTTGTTTCCTCAGAACAACGAGTGGAAACATTGACCAGCACCATCGATTTGATAAAACGAATGCTAGAGCAATAGATCCCTCCCCCCAACTAGGGGGCTGAGGAAGTTGTTGCTTAGGTAGCCACAGAAGCTTTCGTATGAACTCGAGCACCTACTAGATCCCAAGGAAACCAACAAGTCGATGAAGCACCGATACAAACGCCCTCTCATGTTTTGGGGACTACCATGCTGGCTGCCTCCGACTTACGTCACGAGTTGGAGAAGAAGAGGCATGGCAAACCTCCTGAGACCATGGCTGAAGCAGTAGCCAAGAACAAGGATCCCTGGGAGGCCAAGCTCAACAAACTTCGAGAGTAGATCGGCGACATGCGACATGCCTTCCGCAGGCACGCCCCGACCTTAATAGAAGCTATGTTGGAAAAAACCGAATCGTCATTCACCGTCGACATCATGCATGCCCAGATCCCGCCTAGATTCCGGATGTCGCAGATCACTCCTTATTCCAGGACCACCGATCTGGCCGAGCACCTCGAGTCTTTTAGGGCATGGATGAAGCTTCATGGTGCGTAGACTATGGTTATGTGTCAAGCATTCTCCTTAACTCTAACAAGAGCAGCTCGGAAATGGTTCCGACAGTTGAAACCATAATCCATCATCTCATTCACACATTCAGTAAGGCCTTCATCACAAACTTCATCGAAGGAAAAGAAAGGATCAAACCAACAACTCACCTCCTCAACATCATCCAGAAAGAGGACAAGCTATTAAGAGATACTACATCAAACGCTTCAACCTGGAAGCAATACAAGTGGAAGGCTATTCGGATCAGACCGCCTTGTCCGCTATGATGGCTGGCCTAGGGGAACGGAGATTTATTTTCTCACTCGGTAAGAATCCCCCGACGACATTGGTTGATCTCCTCAACCAAGCCCAAAAATACTCCAACACTGAGGAGCTTTTTAGTTTGCAAAAGGCTGCTTGGAATAAAGGTAGCTCAACCAAGGAGAAACGACCTAAGGAAGAATAGGCATTGCCTCCCAACAACAAGCGGAGAAGAGATGACGACTCGGCCAGAAGTCAGCGTTTGAACAGACAACCCAATCACAGATTTCACTCTTTCACTCAGCTCAACGTGACGCCCGAACAAGTCCTTATGGAAGTTTGGGACAAATGACTGCTAAAATGGCCAAACAGAATGAAGACTGATGTCGACAAGCGGGATAAAGGGAAGTACTACCACTTCCATCACGACCACAGACACTCCACCAGAGACTGTTTCGACCTTAAACAAGAGATCGAGGCCCTCATACGCAACGGGCATTTACGACAGTATGTTAATAGTAAGGAAGAACGCCCAGATTGAAGAACGAGCAACCCATTAATAATACAAGGCTACCGGAGAAATCCACACCATCTTTGGTAGACCAGCTGGAGGAGGAGATTCGAACCGAGCACGTAAAGCCCATGCTTGAAGTATCAACCACAACAACTCGGAACATCAAATCCATGTCACCAGTAGACCTCCAAAGGAGCAGAAAGTGGCCTCCTACGAGCTAACCTTCACCGAAGAGGATGCTCAAGGTATCCACCACCCCCATGATGATGCACTGGTGGTGACCATGACTATAGCCAATAGTTCGACCGACATCCTCTTCGTCAAAGCCTTCAACAAAATGGGAGTCGGAAGGTCCCGACTCCGACCTGTCAAAACTCCCTTACTCGGATTCACATGGGACAAGGTCACCTTCGAGGGATCCATAAGCTTCTGGTTACAGCAGGAGAAGGACAGAACAAGATGACAACTATGATCGACTTCCTCATAGTCGACTGCCATTTCGTCTACAACGTCATCTCGAACAACTGTCTATTAACTCCTTATGAGCAGTAGTGTCGACTTATCACCTTGCGATGAAAATTTCGACCAAGCATGGAGTCGGGAAGGTCAAAGGAGATTAGCAAGAAGCTCGGCAGTGCTGATCCATGATACTAAGAACACAGCACCACGCGAAGGCTATCAGCTCTCTCCATCCTTAGGAGGACTAGATCGAAAGAGGATGTCTAATGGAGGACCTCGTAACCATCCCGATCAATGAATCCGACTTAACTTGGATGGTATCGGTCGGCTCATCATTGGCTCCAGCTCTACAAGACAAGATCATGGATCTCCTCTGACGACATGCCGACATATTCGCCTGGTCCCATCGGGATATGCCCGGCATCGCCCAATGGTAATAATAGTCCACAAACTGAATGTCGACCCTGACCACCAGCCAGTGAAGTAAAAACGACGGGTGTTCGAACCAGAATGGTATGCCATCATTGGGTAAAGCGGTCGATAAACTTCTCGAAGCAGGTTTCATCGAAGAAATCTACTACCCTGACTGGATTGCCAACGTGGTTTTGGTATAAAAAAGTCCAATGGAAAGTAACGGGTCTATATAATTACACTGACCTAAACAAAGCATGCCCTAAGGACAGTTTTTCCCTCGGCTCAACCAACTGGTCAACAACACAGTCGGGCACGAGCTCCTAAGCTTCATGGATGCTTATTCGGAATATAATCAGATTGACATGTATCCCCACGACAAGCAGAAGATGACCTTTGTCATCGACAAAGGACTCTACTGCGATAAGGTCATGCCCTTCAGGCTGAAGAACGTTGAGGCCACATACCAGCGACTCATTAACAGAATGTTCGTTCAGTAGATTGGACGCTCCATGGAGGTCTGTGTGGATGACATGCTCATTAAGAGCATCAAAGCTATAAGCCACATTGTCGACCTCGAGGAGATGTTCACGATTTTGCGAAAATATCAGATGAAGCTTAATCCAAGCAAATGCGCCTTCAATCAACTTGGGGAAGTTCCTTGGCTTTCTGGTCAGCCAAAGGGGAATTGAGGCGAACCCCGACAAGATTCTAGCTATGCAAGAGATGAGCTCGCCCAGGACAACGAAAGAAATTCAGTGCCTTAAAGGAAGAATAGGTACCCTTAACCGTTTCGTCTCTCGAGCCACTGACAAACGCCTCCCCTTCTTCAAGTAGTTAAAAGGAAAATGGAAGATAGAGTGGACCGAGGAATATGAGCTTGCCTTTTAACAGTTAAAAGTACTTAGGTTCACCCCGCTACTTTCAAAGCCCGACCAAGGAGAGTCACTGCTACTATACTTGTTGTCTCAATAGCAGCAGTTAGTTCAGTCCTTATCTGAGAACAAGAAGGGAAATAGCTACTGGTGTACTATGTCAGCAAAGCCTTGGTCCCAGCAGAGAGACCAGGTATCCAGGCATCGAGAAGCTCGCCCTAGCTCTGGTCGTGTCATCCCTCCGTCTCCGACACTACTTCCAGACCCATACAATCATAGTCCCAACTAACCAACCACTTCGTCAGGTACTCCGGAAGCCTGAGATGTCGGGGAGACTCACACAATGGGCAATCGAGCTCAGCAAATTCGAAATCAAATATCAGCCCCGTATCGCCATCAAGGGCTAAGCAGTGGCTGATGTTATTGTCGAGCTCAGGTACAGGCGTGACCTGGAAGCCAGTTCAAGCAGTGAAACCGATCAACCCGTAGTGTAATATCCCGAATTTTCACAGTCAGAGTTTATACTTGTGCCCGAGAAAACTAGGTGTTAATAAGATGCTTTAAAATCGGACCCTATTTTTTTCATTTAGATCACATCCAGTCACATTCACAAGGTAATCATTCATGAGAGTAAAATCAACTATATTTTTCATTCCATTAGAGTAAAAGAATTCAACCAATTATCAAATGCCCTCTCATTAGGAGCTTATTACATATTCAAGTTTGCATCGGAAAAACTAAATCATAAAACTATCTTCTTATTCATTCAATAATCTTTAATAAGGAGATGGTCCTCTGGGTCTTCAATCTGTACATCACCTACATTATCTGTACGATTGGAGAGGGTCAATGCCCTACTCATAGTTATGGTTATCCTTTAAGATTACAATAATTCAAGAGATTCATAAAATTAATGTAAGGTTCTGATACGTCTCGTACTCCACCACTACGAGAGGTATCAGCATGTGCAACCAATCTACATGAATGCATGCCTAGCAAAGCGTGTGCGCTCATCATACGTAGTGATCATCACAATGTATAATATAATTCATAGAAAATCTGGCTAGCCCCACATTCTCACACTACGGAGATTTGTCAGCATGTCCAACGCTACTGTGGATTTACATGAATACCTCGAGGCGGCACAACACATGAATCGGATGAATTAAGTGACATAATTTGTTCATGGAGTGATTATTTGTGACATCCAATCCTGGAAGTGATGTACACACTCATTGTGAATTACTTACATCGATTTGTGCACCACTACCTAAACCTATGGAATTACGCGTCGACCAAGAGGGTCTCTACCCAAAGAGCATTACGTCCATGAAAAAATATTTGAATCACTAGTTGTGATACCTTTAACATATCACTTGTACCAAAGAGGAAAATAAATTGAATCATAGGGGTTTTGGAATTCTAAGACACATGCCCAAGCCGTAAAGGGAAATAGCACAAGGCTAACCTAATAAAGGAGGAGAGTAGCAATGGCTAACTTAACAAAGGGGAGAGTAGAAATAGCTAACTCAACTAGGAGGAGAGTTGTAATGGCTAACTCAACAAAAGAGGAGAGTAGCAAGAGCTAACTCAACAGATTTGGTAAAGGCAAGGGTAAGGCTTGTATCCATCACCCCACATAAAATAATAAAGATCACCCGTAATTAACATCTTACCATAATTCTCAAAGGGTGAATAATTGTTGGTGGTAAATTAAACAAGGGAGAGAATCATAATAACATGAAAGCATGTAAAAGACAAGAAATCATATCAACTTAAATCAAAGTAAGCTTAAAGGATTCCCTCACCTTAGCCTCATATCTAAACCTTAGGTAGATGTCCATGTAGGAAAGTTTCTACATGAAAAGCTTTCACATGAATCACGACATCGCTTGAGCAAGAGGGAGACACCATACATATGGAGAAGGAAGAGGGCGTCTAGGCTTCTCTTTCTCTTTCTCTTTCTCTTTCTTTCTTTTTCTTTTTCTTTTTCTTTTTCTTTCTCTCTCTCTCTCTCTCTCTCTCTCTCTCTCTCTCTCTCTCTCTCTCTCTCTCTCTCTTTCTTTCTCCTTCTCTTGGGCGTTTGGGAGGTGGGCGTGCGAGTGGAGAGGTGACGCACACTCCTTTTATAAAGGAGTCGGCATGTGAGAAGGGTGTGTTCCCATCCCACTTCACTAGGATTTCTCCAATTGCCCTTTTCTGACAATCTTTCTTAAATCTAATTCATCCATTATGTCAGGGTCTTCACATAGAGCCAGGGTATATGATTTTCTTGGTGATTCGAGATTTAGATTAGCTTATCCTGAAAATTCTCCTAACAGGTGCCAAAACGAACTTGATCTCAATTAACGGTCCACACTTAATGATCAGGACCCAATTTTAGAGGAAATGTATAGTCAGGATAGGAAAAAATTTTGGACAAAATTTGTTGGTTGATCGATGGTGGAAAAAGCCCAAATCTAAAATTTCACTTTTTGTACCAAAAAGAAGGAACCGGCTTCAACCTTTAACGGTATAGGATGATAGATCACAACCTAAATTTTGTATAACCTCATAGTCATATGAGACCAACGTGTGGTCCAAATTTTAGTTGCAATGGACGGAAGGAAGTGGTTAAATCAAAATATCCAAATTTATAAGGAGTTGGTAAGCCTTAACAGGATAACTTCGTGCCTAAGAAAAGCCTACCAAAGTGGGGTCTTCATATTTCACGCTTGGCCCATATGATGGGCAATCCAAGACGTTCATATAAAGGGAAATATCCTACTACGACAACCCACAAGGTTTCTTCACTCGATGGACACCAAAATCAACGGTTAAGGGGCTGATTTATCAATTGGGTCACTTTTACAATGATCTAAGGGCCGAAATTTAATATGTATGATTAATTTATGATACATAGGCATAGTATAAAATTTCACATCAAACAGATCGTGGGAATCATGTGATACGAAAGTTTTGAGAAATGACATTTTCGTAATTATTGTTGATATGAGAGTTTTAGAAAATCTAATGGTTCTACATGGTTGTAGGCACGTTTCTAAGTAATTCTTGAAAAATAACTTATATCTAAATCATTATGAATAAGGAATTATTCACCAAACTAATTAAGGGAATGTACATATATCAACCAACATAATGAATGGTCAGATGACATTTCAAAATAGAAAAACTTGAGGGTTAATGCTCTGATCTTGTATATAAGTGGGTGTACGGTCAGTTTTGAAAAACGATGATCACAAGTGAATTTTTGGAATGATCAAAAGGTAGAACATGAATACCGTTAAATTCAAGTGACTTGTTCACATGTATAAGTTTCTCATATTATAGTTTTAATGGCGGATTAAGCATATACATAGGTGATGAACAAGATGAACGAATCAGAATCTCAATTTGATATGTGTATAAGTGGATGTTGAGATTAAGTAGCTAGTTTACTATGAGCAGGTGGTCCAAACTCAGAGTAGACGGTTAGATATCTTACCTAGCGGTGAGTAGTTGACTAAACGGTTGGTTATGATGGACAAGTGAGAATACTTAGGTATATGATGATCCTATCTCAAAATCAACGATTAGATGGCTTGATCTATGAATGGAGATATTTCCAACGGTCAGATTCATGTTGGAGAATAGATGTAAGGTTAGGATAGGTAGATTGGTATCATACACATGTACATAATAAGTTAAATTTTATGGTAACACTCGAGAACTTTCAATACTCGGGTATTAAAAAGTTCAGGGTGTTACACGCAGACCAGGCGGCTAAGTCAGATCTACCAACCTGGACATTGTACGTCGGCGGTTCATCCAATTCTAAAGGCAGTAAGGCCATGGTAGTCCTTGAGGCTCCTGACCAAACCTGCGAACAGTATGCCTTAAGATTTAGATTTCGAACATTGAACAACGCAATAGAATATGAAGCATTGCTCGCCAGACTCAGACTAACAGCATGTAACATCCCGGATTTTTGCCAACCTGGGATTAGACGTTCTAGGGCAATGGGTCGATCCTAAGACCTTATCAACTTGTCAAAACTAAATCCCACAGTCTAAAATCGCTCCTGAACCCATTTCCTTCACAAATCCCACCCCTTTGCTACCTTGTGCTTTCAATTTTCAAAGCACTTTCGCCCTAGACACTAATTAAACTAGCTAAGTAGTAAAACTTGGATCACTTATATACAAACTACAAAGGCCTAAGTACCATCTCAACCAGAAAACAATTAGGATTAAATCCTTTAGAAATTTAACAAAGTTAACTAAGTGCAAACTCGACTAGCCATGAAATCCGTTGGGATCACTTTAAATACGATCTGCAAGACCCAAAACTTGTAAAACATGTGACTCTAGGTTACCTAAAGTCTAGAGCCAAACTCATTTCCCGTCTGCTCTCGGGAATGAAACGAAATTTCGTATTAGGTTTATATCGCACATCGGGAGTCCGATTAACACGAATCTAAGGAACTAGGACCGCCCCACTGGGCTTGACAATCATCTCAAAAATCAGCTCCGACCGATGTCCCACGGTCATTTATTTCGATCCGGAGCGAGAGGGTGTGTGTGAAAAACACTATTCCTTTGAAAAGAAAATATCTGGAATAGTGATCTGGCACCTTTCGCTTGCGCATCAGTATTAAGCAACCTGACCGTCAGAATCAGACCAAATTACACCCTCGGATCAGGAAAAATTTCAGGAACATTTACATGTACTTGGAATTTCGGATCGTGGCCCACTGACCGTTGAACTGAAAGTGGTCCGCCACGTGCGATCTGGGAATCCGATCGAGTCGAAAACGTGATCCCTCATAGATCCATGTGGGGTGAGCTTAAGTCTGACGTTTGGCTCAAGGAGGGCCACCAGAACCTCTCTTTTGAGCTGGAAAAGTGGCGAATATCCTATATTAGCAGTAACCTTGAACAGGAGTCTATTTCGGTGAAGTTTTAGGCTATATAAGGACCTTAAACCTCTCCCATTCCAGCCATACGAATTTGGATTTGAGAGAGGGAAAAGAGAGAGAAAGTGAGGGAGAAGTGGGAGAAACTCCCTGCCGTCGTTCCCTGCCACCACACGGGCTGCACCATCTCGTTCTCATCGCTTTCCCGGCGATTCCAGCCCCTTTCTAGGTAAGAAAACCTAACCCTAACCTGTTTAGGGGATTTGATAGTTGTAGGTTATGAAATAGCTAACCTATTTCCTTCTCTAGGTCGCCTAGTTGCCGTATACGGAAGCTTAGCAAACCTATCGTCTCCGTTACGATTCTACGACCAAAGGTGAGGACTTTAAGCGTATAAGTTACGTTTTTCAACGCTTTCAATGTCAGATAATGATAGATTCATGATCTGTATGCAAATGCACATGTACAAAGTGCTTTCCGTTTCCTGTTTCGATTAGCGATAAAGAATATGGATTTTCACATACTCTAGATATACGTATAAATACCGTATACATATTTTTCTTGGGAAAATGTTTGACATGTTTATTAATGTTTGATTATATCATGTGTGGATAAAATGTTAGTTTGGCGAAAAGAATCGCAAAAATACATGTTCATGTGTAAACGTCATGTATGTTGAAATTGCGTATTTTAGAAATTCCGCATACGTGCGGATTTTGGAAATATAATTGTCATGATTAATTGTTGTATGAATATGGTATACGCGGATAAAATAACCGCTTAGCGAAAGAATAGCCCTAATACATGTTTGCTAACATACACTAGGTATGTTGGAATAGTGTATTCTAAGTGTTTGTGAAAATGGCTGAATGAGTATAGCATTCTCATTCGTGCTCGCCATGACTAATTGTCATGGATATATGATTGTTGTAATGGCGATATCCCTTTGACGAAAGGATTTGCCCTAAATCACGCCACGGCCAGTATACACTATATATGCTAAAATGTGTGGCCCAAGTGTTTGTGAAATGACTGAATGGATATGGAACTTGGATTCCTGCTTGCCATGACTATCCGTCGTGGGTGTACGCGTGTTATGATTGGGGCAACTCCCTAGCGAAAGGATTTGGCCTAATGCCTATGTGATCGACATATGTCATGTATGTTGATGTATGGTTGTTTAAGTGTTTCTTGAAATGTCTGAATGTGTAGTAGTTAGCAAATTGTAAAGTATAAGGGTGTTGAGATATGATTCTCAACCTCTTTTAACTATGTGTATGATCTCCTTTGATAGTTGTGTGATTAGGATTTGAACATGTACAAACTCATGCTTGTGTTGTGATTCATAACATGCTCAACTGTTTTATGATTTTAACTATGTAATGCATATGTTTAAATTTATATTTATGTTGTATGATCCGTCATGGGTGATGGGGGGAGCGGAGCAACGAGTGCGTGCAACAGCCCTGGCAGCCCTAAACGGATAATACCAGACTGATTGTATGATTTGAATCCTGATCCATTACTGCTTTATATCTCTGTAATGATTGTGTTTGGGGCTATGATTATAGTCCAGGCAATCGGTAACGAGATTGAACTCGTGGCTGAGATTCATTTGCCACGTGGGATGTGTTCGACGAACTCGAGTCGTGCGTTGCCTGTCGGCAGTGGCTAGGCCACACGAAGTTGTTTATGCACTTCATGTCGTGCAGCTCAACGGGCGATCGTGCTAGTCGAGCTCGTCAAGTAACCCGATCTGCCTTATGTGTGTTCACCCTGTTTGGTCACTACTGCTTGAACCTAGGGTACCAAACTTACCAGTGGCGATCCCCGTTTAACCATGGTACCTAGATCCGCTAAGTCGCATGAGCCGGGCATGGTGGTATGGGACACCGTGGTCGAGCTGTCGGCCTACGCTGGGGCCATGTGCCTCCCCGTAGTGACCATTGCGCAATCAACTCGTGAGCCGAATATGGTGGTATGGGACACTGTATTCGAGCTGTCGATACCTCGGCGAGAGCCGAGTACGGTGAGATCTGTGCTCGTGCTGACGGGCGACGAGTCCTCCGTAGTATCATCGAGTACACTCCAAGGGTCTGTGATTGGCCACGAGTCTTTCACAGCAACTAGAGTGTGAGTTGAGCCGAGTACGGTGAGACCTGTACTTGAGCTGACGGCTAGTGATTGAGCCGAGTACGGTGAGACCTGTACTCGAGCTGACGGCCAGCAATTGAGCCGCATACGGTGAGATCTGTATCCGCGCTGACGGGTGATGAGCCCTTTGCGATGCCTTCACTACGCTTCTCAAACCATAATATCGTATGAGATTATCTAGGATTGACGACCCTAGAATGGATCATGTTTGGGAATGATACAAGGGAGGTACCTTAGTTTCCCAATACTGCTGTTTGAAATGGACTAATAAAAACTTGGTAATCATGAGCATCATCGCACCGCATGTGCTTTGTAGATGTGGCGCACTGAGGGAGTAAGCATTCGCGAACGTAAGATGATGTCGCTTGAGGGTGGTTTGGCAAGGGCATACAGCATCATGTCATTTCATTCTTGCATTTAATAAGAGTAGTTAGAAATGCTTGATTTGTACTGCTTTATCATTACTGCTTGATTGATTTGATAACATGTTAACTTATGCTTTACTGTTCCACTGAGTTGATCACTCACTCCCACGTTACGGGACGGTGTTCCGAACACCCACCAGATTTGTTGAGTTTCAGGTGATGGCGATGCTTGTGAAGCAGAGCCGGACTACTTCTGTGATGATAGGAGGAGTTCTCCTATCTGTATCTCTCTGGCAGGTCAATGAAGACCTGATATTGTATTGACGGGGCTATGGTACATGGGATAGGAAGCATTACACTTCCTCACATTTGGTATATTCTAGAACTGCACCTGTATTTATTTAACCTGGTAATGTTATCACACTCTAGAGACTCATCATAATTTATATATTTTATCTATCTATCACAGTCTTCCGCTTGCAAATTTAACTGTCTCTGGAGTAGGATATCCTGTTTTGGCTTAATCTCACTCATGTTCAATGCACAAATTCAATCAACATCCAATCATCATTCATTTTGTTGCATAAGTGATGTTCTGGAACTCGGGAGTTGAGTTTATGCTCGACCCCCGATTTTCAGGGCGTTACACAGCACCAATGGGATCTCATAACGTAAAAGTTCATAGTGATTCACAGCTTGTCGTCAACCAGATAGCCAACAAGTACCAAGCTAAGGAAGAGAGAATGATTGCCTATTTACAAAGGTCCCAAGAACTCATCATCAAATTCCCCAAGTGCAACGTCAACCTGATCCCTAGTTTAGAAAACTCTAAAGCAGATACTCTAGCAAAGCTGGCCATAGCAGCCGAAGATGACATCCTAAAGTTGATCTCAATCAATTTTCTAACTGAGCCAAGTATTAACGAGTCCAACCCAAGTGCAGTTCTTCCATTAAGTTTGACGTCGAGCTGGATGGACCCAATAGTCAACTACCTTCAGAAAGGGAAACTGCCCGAAGAACGACTCGAAGCACGCAAACTCCAATCCAGGTCGGCCCAGTACACTATGATCGGGGATACTTCATACAAAAAGGGATTCTCCCTACCGTACCTCAGATATCTCCGACATGAGGAGGCCGAGTACGTTTTGAGAGAGATACATGAAGGAATTCTGGCAGTTGTGCCCTTACCCACAAGATCATCCGACAAGGGTACTTCTAGCCGACCATCCAAAGGATGCCAAGCAGTACACCTAAAGATTCTAGCCGACCATCCAAAGGATTACAAATCTCAAAGATTCTAGCCGACCATCCAAAGGATGCCAAGCAGTACACCCAAAGATTCTAGCCGACCATCCAAAGGATTACAAATCTCAAAGATTCTAGCCGACCATCCAAAGGATTCTGAATCCCAAAGATTACAAAGAATGCCAAAGATTCTAAATCCCAAAGATTACAAAGATTACAAAGAATGCCAAAGATTCTAAATCCCAAAGATTCTAAATCCCAAAGATTACAAATCCCAAAGATTACAAAGAATGCCAAGCAGTACACCCAAAGATTCTAGCCGACCATCCAAAGGATTCTAGCCGACCATCCCAAAGATTCTAGCCGACCATCCCAAAGATTCTAGCCGACCATCCAAAGGATTCTAGCCGACCATCCCAAAGATTCTAGCCGACCATCCAAAGGATTCTAGGCGACCATCCCAAAGATTCTAGCCGACCATCCCAAAGATTCTAGCCGACCATCCAAAGGATGCCAAGCAGTACACCCAAAGATTCTAGCCGACCATCCAAAGGATGACAAATCTCAAAGATTCTAGCCGACCATCCAAAGGATGCCAAACAGTACACCCAAAGGTGCGACAAATGTCAAAGATTCGTAGCAATACCCCATCAGCCACCTGAGCAGCTGGCTCTCATGACCTGACCATGGCCCTTCACCCAGTGGGGGGATAGACATCATCGGGCCCCTGCCAACTGGTAAAGGTCAAACCAAATTCGCAATCGTCACGGTCGACTACTCACTAAGTGGGCCGAGGCCGAGCCTCTGGCCAAGATCACTGAGCAAAAGATCACCGACTTGATCTGAAAAAACATCATATGTCGGTAAAAAATTCCACACACGATCGTCTCGGACAAAGGGAAGCAGTTCAACAATGATCGATTCTGAGGCATGTGTGAAAACCTCATAATCTGAAACGCCTACTCATCACCTCAGCACCCTCAAGCTAATGGTCAGGTGGAGGGAGTCAACAAGATCATCAAGAACCACCTCTAAACTAAGCTCAAGAAAGCTAAAGGGTTCTGGGCCGAGGAGCTCCCCCATGTCCTTTGGGCATATCAGACCACTACCCAAATGGCCACATGAGACACTCCTTTCTCCCTGACCTTCGAAGAGGACATCGTTGTCCCAATCAAGATCGGACTCCCTGCTGCGCGGACTCATTCCTACGATGAAAGTCAAAATGCAGAGAAGATAACACTGGAGCTCGATCTACTCGAAGAAAACGCGCAGCAAGCCCAACTCAAGGTCGCAACTCAACAATAGCAAGTCGCCCGATTCTACAACTCCCGACTAAGGATGAGAAGGCTCCAAGCAAGAGATATGGTCCTTTGTTGAGGGTCGAATATTACATATTGGACCCCAGTTATTACCTGCTTTTATGTACATGATAATGCTTAACATCATAATTTAATCGTGTTTGTGATGTAGGGTGTAATTAGAGGTGGATTCAAAATTCCTAATGTTCTCCTTGAGTAAATTCTCCTTCTTCTTCTCAATTATTTTTCATTGATTTTTGTTAGTTTACTTAATAACTAGCTAAACTATTTGTTGAATTAGTTAAGAAGAATCATAAAATTCGAATTGTGACAACCAGTCCTCGTGGGAACGATCTCGTAATACGTACCGTGTCTACACCTGATTCGTATACTTGCGAGTTTAAAATCAATTTAAATCAGGTTGGTTTAAATAAAACATCAAGTTTTTGGCGCCGTTGCCGGGGACTGTTTCGGTCCAATTGGATTTAGGATTCTCTCTTATCATAATTTATAGCCCTAGGATTTTTCTCACATCATTTCACAAATTTTAGGAAACTTAATTTATTTTTGTCTTTATTTTCTACAAGAATTGAGGAAGGAAGCTGGAAAAAAACAAATTGTCTTCAAAGTGAAGGAGGAGCTCCCAATTCTTCAGAAATCAATCATATCCTTTTCCGGGTTCTTTCTTCCAATTCTTGTTTGCATAGTTTCATCTTATTTTTAGGAATTCATGATTTTTTAGCTCTAGTTTTATTTCTCTTAGGTTGCATCTTAGTTTAGCTTTCTTTCTTACATTGCAATAACTCAGTTTATGCTAGGATGTAGATCTCTGAACATAGAACTAGCACCTTTTGATCCTGAAATAGAAAGAACATTTCGTAGAAGATTAAGAAATATTCTATTTGAAATGGCGGACGAGAATGGAATTAAAGCTCTTAGAGATTATTCAGCTCCTGTCCAATTTAATGCACCTTCATGCATAGTGTTGCCAGCCACCAGGGTAGCACACTTTCAACTTAAACCTGGGGTCATACAATTGTTGCCCTCCTTTTATGATTTAGATAAGGAGGATTCATATCATCATGTGAAAGAATTCCTAGACATTTGCTCTACCTTTAGGTTCCAAACTTTTCAGATGATTCGATCCATTTGCTCATTTTTCCTTTTTCTTTGAATGATAAGGCGAAAGCATGGTTGAATTCTCTGGAAGTTGGGTCTATCACTACATGGGACCAACTGTCTAAGAAGTTCTTAAACAAGTTCTTCCCTGTTCACAAAACTAATGCTCTTCATAGAGAAATTACTAATTTCACACAAAAAGAGAGTGAGCACTTTCATGAATGTTGGGAAAGATGGAAGGACTTGCTTCTTAAATGTCCACACCATGGTTTTGAGAAGCGGCAATAGGTTCAATACTTCTATGGCGGTTTGACACTTCAAAACCGTCGCGTGGTTGATGCCACCAGTGAAGATTTCTTTGAAACCTTATGTGAAAACTCTCAACAATGGGACTATTCAAATAAAGGTGAAAGAAGTCCTCAACCACAAAAGAAAGGTGGTATATATGAGATAGGAGTCACGCCAGATCTTTATGCCAAAATTGATAGCCAGACAAAGAAAGTTGATGCTTTGATGTTAAATAATGGACCTCCAAAAATAACTCAAATCGAGTCATGTGCCATATGTTCCAGTCCCTCCCATCCTACGCAGTCTTGTCCATCTGGTGTAGCATTTCCAAAATTTCTCTCTAAACAAGTGCATGCTATGAACACTTTTCGGATAACTGAGAATGATCCTTACTCAAACACCTACAACCCAGGGTGGGCTACACATCCAAATTTTTCTTAGGTAAAAGGACCACAACAAGGAGCACCATCTGGAAATCCTCCTATGTAACCTTACCCCCAAGTTGGTAGTCAACAACTTCAACAGTTTCTGCAATATCAACAACTTCCTTCACAATCAAGGAAACCATCTCTTGAAGATACACTCAATCTATTTATGCAGAGTTCTCTTCAATTTCAAAAAGACACCCAACAAACTTTACAAGCTAACCAGCAAAGCTTACATGCAAATGCGCAATCCATTGCTAAGCTGGAAGTACAGTTGGGTCAACTTGCTAACACATTGAGTGAGAGAGAGAAGGGCAAGTTCCCTAGCCAACCTGTGGCAAATCCAAAAGGACAGTATGAGATTGGCTCTAATTCAAACCAAGAACAATATCATGAGCAAGCCAAATCAATCATTACCCTTAGGTCCGGCAAACAGATTGAGAACAAAGTAGAGATGCCTAGGGAAGAATCAAATTCCAAATCGGAAGACCAAAATGAAGCGGAGAGACACACTAGTGCATCCAGAGTCCAAAAGCACTCTGACTCTCCAGCAACCACTCCTGTGACATCCTATGTGCCTAAATCACCTTTTCCTCAACGTCTGGTACTAGTTAAGAAAGGAAACAACTTTAATGATATATTGGACATGTTTAAGCAAGTGTAAATTAACATTCCGTTGCTTGATGCTATCAAGCAGGTCCTTGCTTATGCTAAGTTTCTTAAAGATTTATGCACTCAAAAGCATAAGCTGAATGTCCACAAGAAGGTCTTCCTTGTGGAGCAACTCAGCTCCATGATTCAATACAACACCCCTCCTAAATTTAGGGATCCAGAAGCTCCCACCATTTCTTATGTCATAGGAGATCATAAGATTGAGAAGGCATTGCTTGATTTAGGGGTGAGCATTAATTTGTTACCATATTCTGTATATGAGCAGCTAGGACTTAGTGAGCTGAAATCAACCAAAATAACACTACAACTGGCTGATAGATCTGTCAAGGTGCCCCGTGGTGTTATTGAGGATGTGCTAATACATGTTGATAAGTTTTATTTTCTAGTGGATTTCATCGTTCTAGATACTCAGCCTGTCCAGAATCCTATTAGTCAAATCCCGGTTATCCTGGGACGTCCATTCTTAGCCACATCCAATGCTATCATAAATTGCAGGAATGGAGTTATGAAGTTGTCTTTTGGTAACATGAATATTAAACTCAATGTTTTCAATGCCGGACAACAACCATCAGACTCGGATGATAAATTTGAAGTGAACATGATTGAGAGTCTAGTGCATGACTCTTTCCTTAAATCTTTCGAAGACGCTCTTGAGACTTGTTTAGCACATTTTGGCATAGATTTTGACATAGGAAGTTCCATCCAAGAAGTCAATGCATTGCTTGACTCTAATCCTATAATGGATACTACAAAATGGAAAGTTAAAGTAGAACTTCTTCCACCATCCGAGTCTAAACTGGTCCCATCTATTGAGAAACCACCCAAACTTGACCTCAAACAATTACCTGAAACTCTCAAGTATGCATTTTTAGGTCCTTCTGAGACCCTTCCTGTCATCATAACTTCTAACCTTGATAAGGAATAGGAGGGTAAGTTGCTTAATGTTCTTAGAGAACATAAGGCAGCTATTGGGTGGACAATAGCTGACATAAAGGGAATAAACCCCACTATGTATATGCATCGTATTCATCTTGAAGAAAATGCAAAAACGTCGCGTGAAATGTAAAGGAGGCTTAACCCTAACATGAAAGAGGTAGTTCAGGCGGAGGTGCTTAAATTGTTAGATGTTGGTATCATTTACCCCATTTCAGATAGCACATGGGTTAATCCAATTCAAGTTGTTCCCAAAAATTCTGGGATTACAGTGAAAAAAATGATGATAATGAGTTAGTGTCAACCCTCATGACTACGGGTTAGTGAGTTTGTATTGATTACATAAACTGAACCTAGTCACAAGGAAGGATCACTTTCCTCTTCCTTTCATAGATCAGATGCTTGAGAAATTAGTAGGGCATAGCTACTATTGTTTCCTAGATGGCTATTCTGGGTATAATCAGATTCCCATTGCTCCCGAGGATCAAGAAAGAGCCACATTTACATATCCTTTTGGTACATATGCCTATCGGCGTATGTCATTTGGGTTGTGTAATGCACCTGTTACCTTTCAACGATGCATGATGAGTATTTTTTCAGACATGGTTGAGCATTTCCTCGAGGTTTTCATGGATGAATTTTCAATTTTTGGCTCTTCATTTGATGAATGTTTATACCATCTATCTCTTGTCTTGGAAAGATGTAAAAAAAAACGAACCTGGTATTGAATTGGGAAAAGTGTCATTTTATGGTTCAAAAAGGGATTGTACTCGGGCATGTTATTTCAAGTAAAGGCATTGAAGTTGATAAAGCAAAGATTGATTTAATTTATAGTCTTCCTCCACCCAGAACGGTGAAGGAGATTAGATCGTTCTTAAGGCATGCGGGATTTTACAGGAGATTCATTAAGGATTTTAGCAAAATTTCTCGACCCTTATGCGATTTATTAGCTAAAGATGTTGCATTTATCCTTAATGATGATTGTCGGAAAGCTTTTGATAAGTTAAACCATTTATTAACTTCTGCACCAATCATCCAACCACCTAATTGGAGTTTACCTTTTGAGCTTATACGTAATGCTTCTGATTATGCTGTTGGAACCGTCTTAGGACAAAGATTGAACAAAATACCTCATGTCATTTATTATACTAGTAGGACCCTAAATGATGCTCAACTTAATTACTCTACCACTGAAAAAGAATTATTAGCAATGGTATTTGCTCTAGACAAATTCAGGTCGTATCTCATAGGATCAAAGGTTATAATGTTCTCAGATCATGCAGCATTGAAATATCTTCTTTCTAAAAAAGAAGCTAAACCTCGATTGATTTGTTGGATTCTCTTGCTATAAGAATTCAACATTAAAATTTGGGATAAAAAGGGTTCCGAAAATGTGGTAGCCGACCACTTGTCTAGACTTGTCTTGGAGTCCATAGTGGATCCTTTGCCAATGAACGAGTCTTTCCCTAATGAACAACTTTTAGTTATTTCTCAATTACCATGGTATGCGGATATTGTAAATTATATTGTTACAAGTCAATTTCCTTCTCATTAGATTAAACAGGATAAATCAAAATTTGTTGCTGAGGTTAAACATTTCACCCATACTTATTCAAACTTTGTCCTGATCAGGTTATTAGGAGATGTGTGCCTAAGAGTGAGTTTCATGGTATAATTTCCTTTTGTCATGACCATGCATGTGGTGGTCATTTTGGTTCAAAGAAAACAACTGCAAAAGTTTTACAAAGTGGATTTTATTGGCCTACACTTTTTCGAGACTCCCACACCTTTTGTTCTACATGTGATAGATGTCAACGTACGGGTAATATTTCTCACAGGAACATGATGCCACTTACCAATATTCTCATTATTGAGATATTTGATGTTTTGGGTATTAACTTCATGGGTCCATTTCCCCCGTCATTCGGTTATATGTATATCCTTGTGGCTGTCAACTATGTCTCTAAGTGGATTGAAGCAGTACCATGTAAAACAAATGATCACAAAGTAGTGGTCCGCTTCTAGAAAGAAAATATCTTTTCTCATTTTGGTACTCCTCGAGCAATTATAAGTGATGGGGGTACTCATTTTTGCAATAAACCATTTAAATCTTTAATGAAGAAATATTTCATCACCCATAAAGTTGCAACGCCATACCAGCCACAAACAAGTGGTCAAGTAGATGTTTCGAATCGGGAGATTAAATAAATTTTAGAGAAAACAGTTCACCCTGATCGTAAGGATTGGTCACAACGTTTGAATGATGCTCTTTGGGCATATCATACGACTTTCAAAACCCCGATTGGAATGTCCTCCTATAAGATTGTCTTTGGGAAAATATGTCACTTGCCTGTGGAATTAGAACATCATGCTTATTGGGCCATCAAAACCTTTAATTTTGACTTAAACAAGGCTGGATCGCACCGTAAACTTCAACTCAATGAGTTAGAAGAAATTCGAAATGAGGCATATGAGAATACAAAATTTTATAAAGAACGGATAAAAAATTTTCATGACAAATCAATTCTTCGCAAGACATTTGAACCGAACCAGAAAGTATTATTGTATAATTCCAGGTTACGCCTCTTTCCTGGAAAACTACGTTCACGATGGTATGGTCCTTATCAGGTAGTAAAAGTATTTCCTCATGGAGCTGTTGAGATTCAAAATCTAAAGGACAGGAATATTTTCAAAGTAAATGGTAACAGCTGAAACCATATTTGGAGGATTTGGTTAATCAAGATGTTGAGGAAATTTATTTAGAGGACCCAGGTTATCAAGATTGATTAATTCATGGTCCATGGTTGCTTTCATTGCTTGTCTGGCTAAAGATGTTAAACTTAGCGCTCCTAGGAGGCAACTCAACCTTTCATTTCATTTATTTTTTTTCCTAGTTAGTTAATTCAATGTTTGTGGGTAACATTGTTGCAAACCCTCACGAGACTACAACTCATCCACTAGGGGCAACCTAGGGATTTAAAGGCTTGTTGCATACGCTAAATGCAATCGAGAGTACTTACGAAAGTGGTGTAGGTAGGATTTTATTTTTATTATTTTTGTTTTGCTTGAGGACTAACACAACTTCTCTTTCAATTTCATTGTCTCGTGTGCAGTGCATGCTCATATCTTTTACATTGATGACAATGTCGATTTTAGGTTGGGGTGGGAGATTAAGTTACCTAATCAGTATTTTCTTAGTCTTGAGCAAACAAAAAAAAAATTGTGAAAATTTTTGAAAATTTTTCTGGAATTTCTTGTGAATTTGAAGTGATTTTGAAGGATAGTCGTGATTTTAGAATTATAAGATATAGAATGTTGGTAATTTATGACTCTTGGATTCAGTCATCTGTTAGATTTCACAGTTAAGTTTGAATTGTTAACCCATGATTAGAAGTTTTAAACATTGATTGAGTCATGATTTCATAGGACACATCTCGCTTACACATTAAGGTTTCAGTTCGATATTGAATTGTAACTTGGTGATCATTAAGCATGGAAGGAACCAACCTAGGGAATTTGTCCATCATGTTCAATAAGAAGAATGAAAGAAAAAGGTATTACCCAGTTACAAGATAGCTGCCTGCAGAAAGGGTTGGGCGATCGAACTTAACCATAGGTTTGCTCCCTATAGGTATAGATTCGATTCCCCATGGTTGACATTTGGAAAGAGTTAGGCAACTAGTTTTCACCATAGGTTTGCTCCCTATAGGTGAGGATGTGATTCCCCTCCATGGCGTTACTGTTCATGGAACTCAATGTTTAGAAGGCAAGTGTTGGTTTAGGTTTTGGTTGTCTTGAATTCCTTTGTTGGTTACCAATGATATCATGAAAATGACAATTGGATCTCTTAATATTGATAAGCCAAGATTACACTATACACTCATGGAACTCAATGTTTAGAATCGTTCTAATTAATGTATTAATATTTTGAACTTGACTATGAAGTTTACCGTGAGCTTGATTCCAGGAGAAAATACTGCTCACCATTCATGAATCTTAGAATTCTCGCATCTCGATAATTTTTTGACAAGTCACTCGGGTTTACAGGAATTGTCTTGTATTTCTAAATTTATTTTTTTATATACTTTGCTCAAGACTAGCAAAATGCTGGTTGGGGGTTGTGTTGAGAGTCGAATATTGCATATTAGACCCCAGTTATTTCCTGCTTTTACGCACATGATAATGCTTAACGTCATATTTTAATCATGTTTGTGATGTAGGATGTAATTAGGGGTGGATTCAAAAGTCCTAGTGTTCTCCTTGCGTGAATTTTCCTTCTTGTTCTCAGTTATTTTTTATTGATTTTTGCTAGTTTACTTAATAACTAGCCAAACTATTTGTTGGATTAGTTAAGAAGAATCATAAAATTCGAATTGTGACAACCAGTCCTCATGGGAACGATCTCATAATACGTACCATGTATACACCTGATTCGTATACTTGCGAGTTTAAAATCAATTTAAATCAGGTTGGTTTAAATAAAACATTATCCTCCATAGAACCTTCCAAAACACCAAGGAGATCAGCTCAGGAACCCTAGGGCCGAACTGGAAGGACCCTACAAAGTGACGGGCATGACCTGACCTGGGAACTATTAGCTTGAAGATATGGAAGGACGACCTCTGCCGCACTCATGGAACGCTGAATATCTGAAGATCTACTACTCATGAAGATCGACCAGAGATCAAGTTGGAATATACATGTCTACTTATTAGAATCTACAATAACCAACCTACTAAGTCGGAATCTACATGTCATATTCAGAATTTGGAAATAAAATCCCAAAGCCGGGAAATTTTAAATTCTACTCGCTGCCTACAAATATCCGATCCACATAGTCTACGAAGGATTTCCTTTGATACAAGGAAAACTATCCTCTAACTAATCGTCCGACCCTTGGAGAAGAGGTTGGACCATTAATCGATTCTAGTACATGGCCTACTGAGGGCTTCCTTTGGTATAAGGGAGAAACGGTCCTCGCCAGTTATCTAACCCTTAAAAGAAGAGGTCGGACCACTGATTAATAAAACTGGGATTGAGCAACCTAGAATGAGGATCCCTTAATGCAAGGGAAGAAAATCCTCCGTTGAACATCATCATAAAAGAACCCTCCTCAGGCTGGAGGAAAATTTTCTTTCAGAATCTACTATTTGAGCTGTGTGACCGACCAAAAGGACCCCCTAAAAGAGGGGAGGTCCTCTGAGATCGACTTACAAGGATGAGTAGCTAGGAGGACAAGAACCACCTGAAAACAAGGACGAGTCAAGAAACTATAGAGAAAAGAGAAAAGAGAGCAATTCAGAAACCTACCTTCAAAAGGGAGATCGACACTTCCCGCAACACATCCTTCAGGTGAAGGGTCGATAGGGCAGTGATGTTATCCTCAATCACATGGTGAGATGTGCACTCAGCAAGCTTCATCAAAGGGCCCGATGCATAAGTCGATTAGCTGCCCTCAGCCTCCTGAGCGGGAGGAGCTCCAATTTCATGAGCTGAAGCAACTCCTTCCTTAGCTTTATGAGCAGCGGAAGCTCCTCCCTCAGCCTCGTGAGCAGCAGGAGCTCTCCCCTCAACTCCATGAGTAGGAGACCCTCCGTCTCTGCGAGCATACTCCAGCACAGAGACAACAACAACAGTGTTAGAGGTCACCTCGCCTGCGATAACCCCGAGCTGCTCAGCAGGGGTCAGGATCCCAGGTGGAGGATTGGCCACAACCCCACCAAGCACCTTGCCCCGACGAGGAGGCCCCTCTTTCACTACTTTCCTGAGCTGCTCCACCTCGGTCGAGGAAAGCAGCTTCATCTTCTTCGAGGGGTGGGGGTTGCCAGACATGTCTGCAAAAAGAACCAAGCAAGAGTAAGCAAAAAAGAGACTAAGGAGAAAAGGGAAGCCTAACCAAGTATGCCCTACCTAATAGCCTGGGAGCAATCTTGGAGATATTGGCCTGAAAGAGAGACTGAGGGGTAATCAGCTTCTTCCAATTCCTCCTGTTGGGCTTTAACAACCTTGTACTAGTAACACATTAAAGCTGTAAGGGAGAGAGCTCGAGTTGTACGAAAGGAAGGCTCGTTGCACATGAAACAAAAAAAAAAGTTAGCAAACAGGCTCATGTTATAACCGATCTAGTTTGATTCAACAATTTCTGACCTAGAATCATGAATTCAGTAGGGACACCAATCGTCCGGTCTGCCCACTCCCCCAACACAAAGAACCACTTATCTTTCTACCTTTTGTTGGAAGAAGGGTTGCCGGTGATGAGGGCCTAGCCCCGATAAGCCCAAGCAGAAAAATAATACCATCTCAGGTTCACAAAATTGACTTTCACCCTGTGCAAGTACAAGAATTCATCCACAGATAGCTCGGGGTGACCGAGCTACTGCCAAAGAATGCAATTCTCGACCATTGCCCTCTAGGCATTTGAAAACAGCTAACATGGGGGCTAGCCTCAGAGCAGTGATGACCCTCTGATCTACGGGATGCAAAGGTAGCCAAAGATTGCATTTCAATGCTACAATGTAAACAACTAGCTCGCCCTCGCAAGGCTGGCCCGACACCTCCCCTATCTCAAGTACCCAAAGTACCATCGAATCAGGGATCTGATAATCCCTCCTTACCCTTGTCGGGTCGGCATTTTTCATGGTCGACCTAAAAACGCCAACCTCTCATACCTCAACCGTTGAGTCCTCCGGTTTGGGCAGAGCTCCCTCCTCACCAACCCCTTGCAGCTCCTCCATCTCTTCGCCTTCCGACGCCGGAGAGGAACATGCCTATTCATTCGAGAGTCCTCGATGGTATGAGAGGACTCACCGTGAAAAGCTCCTGACACCAACCAATTTCCAGACAGGCCTAACATCTCGAACAAGCCAAAATAATATATAAAAAAAATGCAAAACGGAGAAGGGGAAATGCAAGTCGGAAAAGGGAATATAGTCGAAGAAAAGGAAAAGCAAAAAGATTTGCTACTTACTGGAAATTGCCTAGTCTGGTGAGGAGAAAAGCAGCAAGGAAATGGAATGAGGAGTCAGGTGTCCCTTCCCCTCTTTATACCTATACCTGGCTCGGCGCCTTTATGATCTGCAATCAATGCTTTAACTCGAGAAGCTACAACGTCGCACGCAAGCGCCCCTTACGGACCACATGGTGACCTCCCAATTCATGAACGAGCTTGAGCGCTGGGCCATGGACAGGTGTCACCTAACTACATGTCTAAAAACCAAATGACGTCGTCACTCACACTGCCTCTGAGATACTCGACTATCATTGCCGAATATGCTTAAATTCCCACTCTCGCCGCCTTCCCATCAATTGTTATGGCGACAAAATGGTCGAACCTCCTGCCCTCCTCGGCGCTAGGCATCAGTCAGTCCATAATAACTTGCTTCCTGAGCTCCTAAAGAACGCTCAGAAGCAAGGGGGGCTACTGTTGTAGGTAAAAATGGACTGACCCATATGGAAAAACCCTAGGAAGTCGAAACATACCTCAGCATATTTATGCTCGTACTATATCCTCTGCATGGCCCGATCAACAAGAACCATCCAACGTCATGGTCGAGCTTACTCTCTTCAAACCTCAAGCTCGACCTCGACCCGTCTGACCTCGACGTCAACCTCACCCTATCCGACCTCAAGGTCGAGCTTGGTCCCTCTAGACCTCAAGCTCGACCTCGACCCATCCGAGCTCAAGTTCGAGCTCAAACTTGAACCTCGACCTGGTTGATTACCGACCGCCTAAAGATCTACTAGAAGGATCCTCTCTTGGATTTTTGCTAAGAATCTCGGGGAGATAACCGCAACATCCTCAGAGTTGGAATCCTAGAATGAAATGTTATCGGGCGGCAGATTCATTGTCATACCCGACACCACCATTGGGGAACCTATATATATATATATATATATATATATATATATATATATATATATATATATATGCACCCTACCATGAGGAAAGGTACACACAAATCAATCCTAGAAACTTTATGTTCTATTAGACACAAACCGCATATTCTAACTTTGGCATCAGAGAGTCCCCTACTATAGGCAGGGTCTCCATTCTTATCTTGTATTGCAAGTTCACCACAATTTAGGAAGGACGCCTAGATTTCTGCAACATCAACAAGTATTCCAAATATGGGAAGTCATGAAAAAGAAAAAAAAATCATTTTTTTAGGATATTACATTCTACCCTCTTTAGAAAACCTTCGTCCTCTAAATTTCACTTACCTAATCAGCGAACATGTGTAGATATTTTTTTCTCATTTCTTCCTCACATTCCCAAGATGCCTCTTCCTCTCCATGACGCCCATATTGGACTTTCACCAATGGTATGACTTTTGTCCCAAGGGTCTGCTCCTTTATATCCAAAATACACACCACCTTTTCTACATATGAAGGTTCGTGTGAATCTCTAGAGATTTTCAATCAATCACATGTGACACGTCTCTCTCATACTTCCTCAATATAGATACATGAAATACATTGTGTAGTGACGATAGCTGAGGTGATAGAGCCAATCTGTACACGATAGGCACTATCTTATCTAGAATCTCAAAAGGGCTAATGAATATGGGTGTAGCTTCCCCTTCTTCCCAAACCTCATTACTCACTTCATCAGTAATACTTTTAAGAACATATGGTCGTCCATTTCAAATTTTAGCTTGCTCTGACAATTATCAGCATAGATCTTCTATTTATTCTGTGATGGACGCATGCGTTCTCTAATAATGGCCACATTTTCTAATGCTACCCGAATTAAATCACGACGCAAAAAAGTTCCTTTCCTGACTTCTGTCTGACAACTCCATGATCTACATGGCCTCCATTATAATGCTTCATAAGGAGAGGAAACATCTCCGACTGAAAGTACCAATATCTCTATAACAAGGTCAAAGACTACTTAGATGAAGATGAAATCAACACCCACTGATGTCCTATGATTCCCCAGAACAAGTTAATGAATCAGATCAAGCAAGGAATGGGACCCACAATTAATTCTTCCATTTAAGTTCCAAGGCAAGTTACAACATTAAGGACAAAGAAAGAGAAAGTGTAAGTGTTAATGTTTTAAGTACACAAGTAGTTGTCAAATTTCATAGACAAAATGTATATGGTATGGAACTTCATCACACTTCAACTCTCTTCGACGCTTCAAGACTAGAGCGCGACTAAACATCTCTAGAGTAGAAGGTTTGGAAGAATTTTAAGAGAAGGATAAATTGTATGCTAACCTACAGGTAAAGATGACCTTAGAAAAGACCCTAGGATAAATTGTAATATTATTGTTTTCCAAACTTTAACTTGTGGCTAATTTTACTTGAAAAATCAATGGTGTTTGGCCAGCCCAACCACACCTTCAGCCAGCCCAACCATCTCGAGTCAACTCAAGATCGGCCTAGGTCAAGTTTCTAGCAACTAAAATTTTTATATCTTATGGAGCTTCAGCCAGCCTGACCTAACCTTCGACTAGCTGAACCCAGCTCAAGTTAGCTTGTGGTCAACTTAGGTCAAGTTTATAGCAATGTACATTTTTTTATTTTTGGATTTTTAAGTCAGCCGAAGATTTGCTTGGGCCAACCTAAGTTTTGATAAAATCAAATCCCACGAAATATGTTAGTAATTTAAACAATATCGTGGAAATCTGGCCAATCGAAGGGATTCTTATGCTAATCAAATATCCAAATTTTTTCCTATAAATAGAGACCATTTCTCATTGTTTAAAACACAAAAATTTAGAGAGAATTCTTTCAAAAGAAAAAGAGAAAAAAATCTAGTCTTTTCAAGCTTTTCCTTAGTCATTCTTATATTTATTTTTTAGCTTATTCAATTCTCTTCTCAAGTAGATTTAAATTCAATTAGAGAGTGCGTTATACTCAACTTGAGATTAAAGAATTGAATCTGCATCTTTTACGGTTTTATTCATTGAGAAATCATACTTTTTGGTTAAGCATACATTGGTTCTCATCTAAGAAAAAGGATAGCTGCATCTATTGAAGCATCTACTTCTAAAAGATTTCATAAGTATCTTCGCATCGACATTCATCTAGAAGAATATAAGTGTTTACTTTCAGTATATTACTTTCATTTTGGGTTTGTTGAAATTGCCTGAAAATCTCATCGGATTGTGGAGTGGTTAGCCCGTGAAAATCACTTGAGTTTTTATTATAGTAAGCCTGTGAAAATCACAAGAACTATAATAGGTTATTGAGGTGATCTTGTAAAACCGTTCATGTGAAATTGGTTTTAATTTCAGGCCATCGAACAAAGTTCGAGGGCAGAACTCATCACGAATGGACCGCAATGGTGGAAATAGTTCAAAATTAATGCAGAGTGCTCATGCAATTATGGGCCGCATACAACTCAAAAAAAAAAAATTACCCTACTATGGGTTCACAACCGTCAGATTAAAGTGAAGAGATTAGATTGGTCGAGGGGTGTCCCCTTCATTGATTTAGTAGGGCTCACACCCCCATTCTTAAAAGGCCCTCTTGACTTCCGTGACACACTCACGCTGTATGAGGGGATGGCTGACCGAGGGACATTTTTGTCCTTCAAAAAGCCAAAAGGAGCCTCGGGGCTAAATAAATAATGACCTCAAATGTTGAGACGTCACCTTAGTTATATCATAATTATGGGTGATTTTAATTAATTTTAAAAAGTAAGGATGGGATTGGATACTACCTGCAGATGCAGGAGGAAGAATTTCTCAAGGGACAGGAGATCGACTCTCTTTTCCATTACTTGTCTCGCTCAAGGGATTTCGTTTGGGGGTAAGAGGGTGTTATGTTTGACAAGAGTCACCACTAACCAATTATTACGATCCTACAGTCGGTTAGACCCTATAGAAATGCTTAGCATTATAAACCCGAATATTCTTAAGCTTAAGATGACTCGTGAATTTGTGTTCCAAAGATTTCAAGTAAGGGACCACGGTTTCAGAGAGGGAAGGTGTTAGGCCTCCACTCTGCCTATACAGGTGTACGAACTTTATTTGACAAGATCTGACTAATTTCTGAGGAATAAGACTAGTTCTCGCATGCAGAAAATGTAATACAATGTAATGGCAATGGTGATCGATCGATACAAATTTTTAATGGTAGGATCCGATTATATCAGGAAGCTGCAGAGCATACATTCGAAATGATCAAGTGTAGGGTGCATAATATGATATATGGGATGCTTGATGTTATATTAATGCCTATGATAAAACCACGACCAACTGGCTAAGGTTTATGGTGGTCTAAAAAAGGGATATTCCACATGCTTGAGGGACGCCACCCTAAAGAGGGGGAGTACCGGGTAGCTGGCGGTAACCTGGTCACCTCTAGTCCCCACTTGGGCTCCCTACTTTGGGAGACAACCTCCTTTAAGCATGTGAAGGCTCTGCTGTGAAGGTTATTACTTTGAATTTTTGCATATTTCTCCGATTGGGCTTGCTTTTAGGCTTGCGTTTGGGCTTGGTTTGGACTTAATTAGGTGAGTTGACTGGGTTGTCGGATTAGGTAGGCAGACTGGATGAATTAACTCAACGAGTTGACTAGGTAATTTGACTTGTCAAGCTGACTCAAGGCTCTAGGGTTTTAGTTTCCTAGGGTTTAGGCTAACTGGGTTTACTGAGTTGAATGGGCTAAGTGTAAGGTTTAGGACTGGGGTTCCTAGGGTTTAGGCTTTCTAAGGTTAGAATTTGATTGACCATCCATTAGTTCAAACTCAATCAGCTTATCAGTCGAGGTGGGGTGTCTACAGATGCCCCTCTTTGCCAAAGGTTGTATGCAACCGAATGCCAAAGGGAGTGGACACCCCACCTTTGCCAGTCAGTCATGAATTGTGATCTAAATTCATTGTTTGCCTTTATGTTTGTGTCAATTAGTTATTGGAAAATAGATAACTCGCACATATCATGAGGGTTTGAGGAAAACGTTGTGATTATCATTACATAGGCCACCAACCGTAACCATTTCACTCCTGATCTGTACTAACATCGAAAAGGTACGGTAGATCCCTTACGCTTTTTGTAGCCTTACGAGGATACTGATCAGTACTGGATTATTCATTACTTCCCAAATCACCTCAGGAGTACTTATTTAATTTGATCATCAAAGTGGTTAGCTACCCTGCACTTTCTGCAGCCTTATGGAGAACTCACTACGCTGAGTTGGACTCGATCAAATTCCGCAATCATCCATGCTTAAGTATGTGCGGGTGACATTTTTCCACGCAATCTTCTGGTTTTGACACTTAGGTTATAATTTATCTTTTTCACCATTTAGATGAATTTTTCTAACCAGTCTTAGCCTATCATCTCGTCTTAGCATTAGCATTTGATATGATGGATCTGACAATAGAGTTCAATCCGATCATACTTTGATGTGCATTCGGACCTGATAATCTCTGGGGAAACTGCGAGATATCGGATCTTATTTAATTTTGTGCTTTACTTTGAAAATTTTTTGTGATTTTGAAAGTCACCCCACTCTGGGGAGTGATAATCCATGTGGGTTTTTATTGCAAAATAATTTAGAAATGTGTCCAACTTACTGGTTGTCTCCACTAGGGATGCCTATGGGACTTCAACTAAGCTAGTTTTTATTGAAAATATATGAGGGGCTAGTGCGTGTGATGGTTGCAATTCGCATTGACTTGGCTAGGGATTATGGATTTGTAGGATTTGGTACATTATTGCTTGTTGCAATCGGGACTGAGATCTGTTGGGGATTATTTTTTTATGCAAGTCTGATTTGTGGTTGTGATCAAAATTTAAATCATCAAGGATGATTGATCAATCCCATCGTCTCACAGGGTAACCAGACTTAATTGTTTTTGGGTTGATCCGGATCGTTGCTTGTGATCAAATCCAACTTTTATTATGAATGGTGCAGATCTGTTCGTAGATGGTGGTAAGGATTCTAATCTATGACTAATCAAGTCTGTCATCCCGTTGGTTGTGTGGTAAAGAATTCGATTTGTGTCAATTCCATTGTCCCGCTGTTTGTGGTCATGATTCCAATCCATGATTGATCGAATCCGTCGTCCCATGGTTTGTGGTCAAAATTCTAATCCATGATTGATCGGATCTGTCATCCCACTATTCGTGGTCAAGATTCTGATCCATAATTGATCGGATCCGTCATCCCACGGGTTTGGGATCAAGATTTCTATCCGTGATTGGTTTCATTGTCACACGGTTTGTGGTCAAGATTTTGATCCATGATTGATCGAATCCATCGTCCCACTATTCATGGTCAAGATTCCGATCCATGATTGATCAGATTTGCTGTCCCATTATTTTGTGGTCAAGATTCCTATCCATGATCGATTCCATTGTCCCACAGTTTTTGCAGTCAAGATTCCGATTTATGATGAATTTGTTGTCCTGTGGTTTATGGTCAAGATTCCAATCTATGAGTGATCGGATCCGTCATCCCACTATTTGTGGTTAAGATTCCAATCCATGATTAATTGGATCTGTCATCCCATGGGTTTGCGATTGAGACTTTAATCCATGATTGATTCCATCATCCCGCTGGTTTTGTGGTCAAGATTTTGATTTGTGATTGACTCTATCGTCCCGTGGTTTGTGGTTAAGATTCTGGTACATGATTTATCGGATCCATTATTCCACAATTTTACAGTCAAGATTTCGATCCATGATTGATTCCATTGTCCCACAGTTTTGTGACTCTCTGGGGAAATATTTTTGTATTTTCAAAAGATGATGCCTGTTTTTATTAGAAATAATATTTAGTGTTTTTCGAAAGTGAACCAGTCCATTGGATCACAAATCGACGATCACGATCGATGCTAGTTTTTATTGGAATGTTTTTATGAAATTTGAAAGATGATCCAGTCCATCGAATTGCGAATTGATGGTTGCGATCGATGCTAGTTTTTATTAGGAATGTTTTTGAAGATTTTAAGAAGGATCTAGTCCACTGGATCGAGAATCGACGGTCATGATCAATACTGACTTTTATTGGAATTTTTTTTTTAAAGGTTTTGAAAATGATCCAATCCATCGAATCACGAATTGACTGTCGCAATCAATGTTGGTTTTTATGGGAATATTTTTTGAAGGTTTTGAAAATGATCAAGTCCATCGAATCACGAATTGATGGTCGATATCAATACTGGTTTTTATTGGAAATGTTTTTAAGATTTTGAAAGTGGTCTTGTCCATTGGATCGCGAATTGATGATCACGATCAATGCTAGGTTTTTTTTTGGAAATGTATTTTGATTTTTGGAATGTCACGCCCCAAACTCGGAAACCGGGCTCACAGAATTCCCGATCGCCGAATCCGGCACCGACAGCTTCCGTAGTACCCCATTCTCGGTACCCAGCGCCCATACGTCAGATTCTGATCCTGAGATCCTACAAGGAGGATTTTCAACATGCATTTCTTTGTGGACAAGCATAACCACAAGTGTACACAAATTACAAAGGCAACATCATCATCACATATCCACTAATATAAACAGTTGATTACAGTGCTGAAGGGGAAATACATATATCGATAATCAAAACTCCAGAAGACAGCTGCACGCTCCAAGCTCAACGTTGCTGCGACCTAATGCCACCTGCACGCATCTATTGTGCATAAGCTTATAAAAAGCTTAGAGTGTGGTGTAAGTGTATGTGCAAGGTAAGTGCCAAGTATGCAATATCAGAGCAATACGAAAACATGCTGGTAAGTCTATACATACCATCAGCCTTATCCAGGCTATGCGATGCAAATATATAATAAGCCAATATTATATACTGAGGAAGCAATACAATATGCAAATCACGATGAGTCCACGAATACCGCCAGCCGTATATAGGCCATGCATCAAACCTGCGCGTATCGCGTGATCATTTGGGGGCAACTCCATCTCACAAGGAGTCCCATAAACATCTCAGCCCAATGACATATGCTTTAATCAATCATCCCTCACAACATGCATACGAATGATGGGGTCCACAGAAGGACGACGGATCTAGTCCAAATATCAAGATAGGCTCTAAACAGTGGATACACCAACCTGATACTGCATATCCTTCTGTCTACTGCAAGGGGTGATATAAACTGCTTTGCCGAAGCTCACTGATTTAAAACGCGTCACGACAGTTAAGGAAGGAATCCAACTTATAGCCACCACAACATCGGACGATACTTCCGATGTGGGATAAAGTTCCGACTTCACTGTATGCACAGTAGCTTGCCAGCACAGCAGCCTGTCAATCACTGGTAGCTCGCCCAGGCCCAGTAGGCCCTGCCCACATCAACATCGCTCACATGTGATCACAGTGATGGGGCGTCATAATATCCCCCACCGAGGGTAGAGCCAAGTCTAAGTACAATGAGTGGACTTTCTTACCCTCTCTATCGCACAATAAACTGGACTTTCCTATGGGGCCCAATATATACACATGATGGGCTCCAAGGTGTGGGCAATTCTACAAGGCATGGTGTAAGGCACCATCATCAATGGGGGCCCAACGGTTTGATATAGCCCAATAAGAGAAGATGGAAATGGGCTTGATAATGTGCTTTATGGAGGTTTGCAACGTGGACATTTAACCACCATTGCACCTAGAGTACGGCCTGCCATAGAATCTAACTTACAATGGGAAAGGGCCTCATACAATCACAACGAGCCTCATACAATCACAATGGGCCACATACAATCTCAATGGGCCCCATACAATCACAACGGGCCACATACAATCTCAATGGGCCTCATACAATCATAATGGCCCGCACATGGTCATAATGGGCCTTATACAAGGGTCTCATACATCATTATGGGCCTCATATACATCACATTGGGCCTCACACAAGGGCTTTATATACATTGCATTGGGCCTCACTCATGGGCCTCATATATATCACATTGGGCCTTATACTTGGGCCTCAAATACATCACAATGGGCCTCACTCATGGGCCTCAAATAAATCACAATGGGCCTCAAATACATCATATGGGCCTAATACACATTACAATGGGCCGCAAATACATCACAATGGACCTCACTCATGGGCCTCAAATACATCTCATTTGGGCCTTAAATATATCACATTTGGGCCTCATACCTGGGCCTCAAATACATCACAATGAGCCACGTCCCATGGGCCTCAAGGTGGCTTACACATACCACTGGTGGGCCTTATATACCTTAGGTGGGCCCTGCATCACCTGGGACTCCTATACAATAAGATGGGCCTCATCACGGTGGGCCACATGGATGGACGGCCTGCATGAAACAGATACATCAGTGGGTCCCGCGTCCGGCCTTTAGACAGCGTGAATGTACAACACATATATAACGGTGGCCCCATGTCCCACGTGCCCGGACGGAGTAGATACAGCACGTACATCACGTGGGGCCCATGTCCCATGGGACGGTATGAATATAGCACATCATCAAGGTGGGCCCCACCCGTCCAGAAACAAATGGACGGTGCGGCTGTAACACATACATTATGGTGGTGTCCCACCATCCAGAGTGCTAGACGGTGAGGATCAGACCCATATGTCATGGAGGTGGGTCTCACGTCCATCTTACGGACGGACGGCGTGTATGAAACACATACATAAAAGGTGGGTCCCACTGTCCAGACCACTGGACGGTGTGGCTGGACGGTTGGGATATAACACATCTCATGATGGGATCCACAGAACCTGCTGACGTCCAAGCAATGGGACCCATCGTCCCAGCTCTGCTGGACGAACGGCTTGAATATATAATACATATATCCGGTGGGCCCCACCCTCACATGTGCCACACATGTGAGGTGGGTCCCACTCCCTAAAAATGGATGGGCAGCGTGAAGGTAAACCACATACATCGTGGTGCCACGTGGATGGGCCACAACGCTTTGGATCAAGCTGCTATTTGTATTTCCTCACGTCCAGGCCTGCTGGATGGCCTAGATAAAACACATATCATGGTAGTCCCATGATCTGGACGGTGTGGATCAAAACCATACTTCACAGCGGGTCCCACCGTCTAGGTCTGGACGGTGTGAATACAATACATAAATCACGCTGGGGTCCACGTAGATGGGCCACCCAACTCTTGACCAAACTGATCTTTGTGATTTCACTTCATTTGGGCCTGTGTGACCGACCGGTCACACAAGCCACAACCCGGCAGCAAGTGGCTGCTGGCTGGTGGTTAGCGTGGTGGCACACTGAATGGACAGCATAGGTAAAGCACTTGCATCATGGTGGGCTACAAACAAGAAAGAGAGAAAAAGAGACGAGCGGTGATGGAGGGAGCTCCGCCACTATGAGCTCCCTTCTATGATACAATGCATACATCATGATAGGTCCCAAATCATGTGGGCCCTAAATCAAAAATCAAGATCTAATGCTATGAACTCCCACCAATTTCACTTCTTCTAGGCTCCTTGATCTCCCGAGCTCCTAAGCTTCCTCTTTGATGGAGGACGATGAGATTTAAAGGGTTGGATGGTGAGATCTTGGGGTAGGAAGTGGGCCACACTTGACTCCTTGCTCTCCTTAAAGCTTGGACGGTCCTCTCTCTTGGAAAGGGTAGAGAATGAGAGAGAGAATATGATTTGCAAGGGAGATGGGATGGGAGGAATGGGTGTTGTAAGGAGGGTATGGGTGGAGAGAGAGAGAGAGAGAGAGGGAGTTGACTTTGGGAATGGTAAAGGGATGGGCTAGGTAAGGGTTAAGATGAAATGTGTACTTGATTGATTGATATGATGCTTGGGTAGAGATTCGCTTGGAATTTGCAATGCGCGATGTTTTCTCGAAAAATACACGGGCCCACAACTCTTGGCTTGGGTATCGCATCGGCGCGTGAGACGTAGTGTTGGAACAGCGGCGACGGCGCGGTCGCAAGGGTACAAGTCTCAGGTAGAGTCGACTCGGGTTGACAGGATGCGACTCAGGGTTATGCGCAAATGTCAACTACAAGTCGCGGGTCACCGAAATTTGACGGGGAGAATCGAGGGAGTCTAAGGAATGGTACGGACTAGGATTGAAGTATTTGATCAGGGGAAGAGATACTTACCTTTTAGAGATTTCAACTAGGACTGAGATCTTATTGCTTGGTCTTTGGATTTATTAGGTCGTCCGTACGCACTTTTTGAATGGTACGAAAATGGTGAAAAGTATTGTATTTAATTTTTATAAGGGAAGGAAAGACATATACATGTAAAGAAAATATATGATGAAATGAAAAGAAAGCTTTTGAAAATTGTGTGCCTTGTGTTGTCTGTGTATGCTTGATTTGTACTTGTTATACCCATAGATATAGGTATTAGAATGTTGACTTAGCTGGATGTCATAATCACTTTTCTAATCATTCAACAAGGGTCATGATCCCTTCAAGGTAGTGTGCAATGGTATCCTGCCCCTAGGATTTGGGAAGAGTTTAAAAGAATTTTAGACTCATTCCTTCAATCTTCACATCTATTGAATCTTCGTGTTGCCTTGGATCTTCCATGTACCTGCTTTTTTCTTCTTTTTTAAGATTTTCGCTACGTTCGGCTTGCCCGTCATTTTTGCCTATAGCACCCTTTCAGGTTTTTACCACGCCCCAGGTATTTGATATTGATTGCCCATTGGCAACTTTACTATTTTTACCCTTAGCTCCCTTTCGAGTTTTCACCAAGTCGACTACGTGCCCACTGTTTTTACTCGAAGCGCCATTTCGGGTTTTTACTTCGTCCATTTTGCTTAAGCATGCTTTCTTCTTCTTCTTTTTTATTTCTGCACCGATGAAGGGGTCAAACTTTCATTCTTGTCAGCCGGCTGGTTGCTCTTCCTTCCTTGTCTTGAGTCACGATGGCAAAACCGTTGACTCGAGCTGAGATCATCCTGAGGGGATGTGAGTGGGGATGGGCTTCTTTGAGTGGATTTTTTTCTTTTCCTATTTTTTCTTCTTTTTTTTTCTTTTTCCTTCTCTTTTTTTTTAAACTTTCTTAGACCATGCGCTCTTATTTTGTCCTCATTTCTTTATCTCAAACCGCGCGCTCTTATTTTGTCATCATTTCTTCTTTTCTCTCTTTTTTTTTTAATTCTTTGACCCTTCTTAATGAAGCACTTATATAGGGACGGGAGGGAGTGATTCTCAGGATGACTAGCTTTGGTCAGTTGACTTCAGCTTTTCTATTATAAATCTTGACGTGGTTAGATAAGCTCACCCGTTATCAGCATTATTGGGCTCCAGAAGATCCTAGCCCCAGGTTGGTGAGTCGGGGGGCGCCTTTCGGAAGAACTCTTCTGATCATTGGGCCATATCATGTGATCTCTGAACTTGCCCCTTGAGTTTGACAGATGCAGTGATACTTGTTATAAATCCAATATGACTTTTATTTCCTCGGCTTCACTCTTCATGAGATTTTGACTTGAACTTGTAGGATTGCTTCCATCTCGTAAGTTAGCTTATAAAGAATTTCACATGTAGTTGTGTGTATAGATATCTGATTAGCCCATAGTGCATACGAAAGCCAATGTCTTTTAATTTTCTCTTGGAGTTCTTCCATCTTTGGATTCACGAAGGGTGTCCAATCGTCGATGATGACGACATGTGGGTTCCTATAGTGACTGATGATTTTGTTATTCAAGAGTGTCATCTTGTGAGATGCGAGATTCTGTCGTCATTCACTCTTTGCGAAGTAATTGATCGTCAAGAGTACGAACTCATGACCATTAAATGTTATCGGGCTAACTTTTTAGCTAATGTTGATATTCTTTGTAGAGGATGTCTAAGAAATTGCGGTGAAGACCGCTTTAGTTGAAGTCGGGATATGCCAATATGTCCTAAGGGGGGTGAATAGGATTTTTAAAAGTTTTTAAGATTTATTTAAAATTTTATTACACTAATCCTAATAATAGGCACATATTAGGATTACTCAAAAATAACTCTACTGGCTTCTAAGCCCGGTAGAGGATCCAATCACAAACTGTTTAAGAAGTGAACAATGTGCAAACTAGTTTATGATAGATATGACTGTGTAAGTGTGTGAGGTGTGATCTCAGATATTCAGATATGCAAATATTAAAGTAAATCACACAATCAGAAGAATAGCAATCTCAAACATAACCATTTTTATAGTGCGACGACTTGTCTACTCTACTCCCAGTAACCGCACTCAACCCTTGAGTGTACCGGATTTCACAAGAGGTTTCACAGCGGTTCATCTCTAACCTAAGGTTTTAAATCAGGTTCACCTTCAACCTTTATAACCTATACTGAGGCTAACTGTTTATGCTCTCACGAGCAAGGGTCAACACAACGAACCCACTTTTAGGCACACTGGCCAAGGATCTTCCACAAGACCCTACTGGAGGTTTCTACACGGTTCACCTCAAACCCGAGGTTTCATAGCAGTTGACCTCAAACCTAAGGTTTTGCTAGTTCCCCTTCAACCAGATGTTTATGCTCTCCATAGAGCAAGGGTCCACACAACGCACCCACCATGTACACTCCCACGGGAGGCCTCCTTGAGGACTTCAAAGGGTGAGAACCACTTAAGACTCAATCCTACAAAGGAATGATCACAAGTGTCCTCTTGGACTCTAGATACTTACAAATAAGTTGATGAGACCCGTTTAGCACAATGCCGAAGATCTCCTTCTCCTTGTTGACGAAAAGTCTTCTGCTCCCTTGATCCACAACACAAAATGATATACTAATACTCAGCTTTGAGTTGGGTCAAGGTCAAGATGGAATCCTACTCTCAAAATGTTTTCCTATCAGGAAGATAGAGCGATTCCAATCTTATGCATTCAAGGCATCCCAGCTTAATGATTTGCCATTAAGGTAGTAGCTGAAGGATCCTTGAATGCGGAAGTTCATTCCCCAATTCACTCTATTGAATATCAATGATGAGGGTGGATTGGAGGATGAACTCCCTTGAGAGAAAGGGCATTGGATAGAAGATATAAGTTGAAACACAAAAAAGTACTCTCTACTTTCTCTCCCAGCAACAATAGACAAGTCCTCTATATATAGGCAAAAGGTTCCAACGGATATAAAACGGTCACATTTATGACTGAGTTCAATATCATCGAGCATATACTCTCGATAGCATCGATGGTTTGCTCGATGACTCGAACTCAAAGTCATACGCTTTTGAAACCTTTTGCCAGCTGGTTGATGAATCGAAATAATTGTCGATGTCATGGAATTTCGAACTCCGATTCCATCGATGATCTGTTCGATCCATCGACACTTGAAAAATGAGAGAGACTTGACTAGAAATATTTCATGCTTTTAGGATATGATCGAGAGTCAACCGATGTCATCGAAATTTGCATATCGATGTTATCGAAGGCAGTGTCGATGGGATCAATAAATCCTATAGATTTACCAATAAGCTCGTTGGACAGATTGTGTCCAGTCTCGATCCAATCGACCCGGCCTTGATATCATCGATATATGAATTTCAATTTCCTCGAATGGCCCCCGATCAAAGTAAAAACCAACCTGAAATATTTGCTGGAAGAAATGCGCGCTCTCGATCGATATCATCGATGGACTCCCGATCTTATCGATATTTGATTTTAGATCATATCGGAAGGAGCATCGATATATCGAAGGAATTTGAAATTTTTTTAAAAAAACAGCGGCACCGGAAATCTGTCTGTCGATAATATCGAGTCGATTTCGATAGACTCGAGATTTGAATATCGATGATATCGATAGGTGTATCGATACATCGATAATTCGTCCAGATATGTTATGAGGTTACTGGACATTTTTTGTCCTCTTTTCGATGGTATCGATGGAGCATCGAGGACTCGACAGTGCAGGTCGATCATCTCGAGATGTGTCGATACAATCGACAGGGCAAGAAAACTTGGAGAATTTTTCTATTTTGAAAATTGTTTTCTTACCGAAAACCCTATGATATTCTATTTTGTTTTTAAGGGTTTTATTCACCTGGTGTTTTGGGACATGGGATGTGAGGCTTTAGATTTACCTGTGGCGAGCTTGCACACATCTGGTTGAGGCATATGCTTGAATTGATCTTCCTATCAGGCTCTGTAGGTTAACTGACTCAACATTCACGTAACTTGACAAACCAGGGCACTTTCAGTCTAGGACCTTGCCAGGTTGTAAAGTTTCAACACACACACATGGATCCAATGTGCGTGCTCCTGACACTTGAAGTACTTTCTAACGTGGAATGTAAGCATGGTCTTCGTAACTTCCACTTGATATGCTTCATTTCAGGCTTTGTTGAAAAGTTTTCAATCAAATCCGGAGAAGTGTTCATAGGATGTAAGACTGGGTAGTTGTGACTTCAAGAATTCAATCATTCTCTGCTCATTTTCTGAGGACAAAGATTGGCAATGCGCACTTCCTTAAGAGTTTTGGGAGATACTAGGTTTATGATTTCAAAATTTTTGGAATGACATTAGCTTTTGGTTTTGAACTTTCTAAGGAGACCCTCTAGTTTGAGAGTTGATTCATCATCAACTTCGTCCTAACCTTTGAGTTCAAAGTCTAACTCTGGATCGAAATAATATAAGTTGGCTTCACACTCAAGTTCTTTGACTGACAGACTTGGCATTTTATTGCTTGTGATTTTTTAAAAGCATTTCTGGATTTTTTAGGGTTTTGAAACATTTTTAATTTTTAAAATTTTGTAAATATCTTATTTTTGAAAATTTGGTGTTTTGAATTTTTTAAAATTCTGATTTTTTAGATTTTTTTTTTGCTACCCTAAGCGAGACTATGATACGAGCCAAGGGTTGCCTGATCTAGCTTAGAGATCCAAGCACTATTCGCATTGGCTTTTATTTCCGTCTGAGGGCTACGAACATGTTTTTGCCCTACACTCCTTCCCCTTAAGAGGCAGGGCTGAAGGAATCAGTGGGTGGGCCCCTACTGTTGTGCCTAAACATCATAATGAATTTTGGATCGAGCTCTGAGTCGATGTCGGATGTGATTTCTCTGGGTTCATCCTTGATGGATTGCGGCTCCTCAAGTTCTTCCAACTCAGGCGGGACCAAGATTGTGGTCCACTCAATCGATAACAATTCTTACCCCTTGCTTGAGTCCTCTGTATTAATGATTCAATTGTTGTGCAGGTGAAGGGATTGCCCTCCTTTTGACGACCTTGTCTTCTTCTAGTGCCCCTATGCTTTGGTTTCTTACCCAGAGGAGGTTGATATCATATTCTTCTCACGTTCGCATTCTCTCGATCTTCAATGACTTGGGTCGAGTCTTGATATTCGAGCTAGTATTAGAAGATTTAGTGCTCGCCAAGAATGAAGACATAGTCTGATCTGATGGGACATGCAAGAGGAATGTAATTCGCGGTCTCAAATTAGAGACTATGGTATGGGATGTCCTCATCGGAGCATTGTATGTCTATGGCTGGGATGTCCTCATCGGAGCATTGTACTTCTATCTCTTGTTGTTGTTGATAGATGGTGGGGAGTTTTGTCCTTAGTTGTAAGCAGTGCATGTAAGGCATACCCCTAGTTGATCGATGCTAGGATGGGCAGGTTATGTCCCTGGCTGATTGCTCAAGCGGGAAGTTGTCCCCTTGATTGACCAATGCTGATATGGGTAGGGTGTGCCCCTTGTTGATCGTAAGAGTGGGGAGGTTGTGTAACGCCCTGGTTTCCAGAACCCGAGTACGAGACTCGTTCCAGAAACCCGAGTATTAATAGATCAAAAAACTAGCGAAATACCAAAATCAGAGTGCAATAGCATAAGCAAGCAAAGATGGTATCATATAATCTGAATATTTGGCCAACTCAGCTGGGGGCCATAATTACAAAATTCATAAGTTTTAAAGTACCAAAACAGCTATAAAGAAATACTGCGTCTACTAATTAAGCACAAAATATTCAATCGCTTCCTGTTGTGGCTCATCTTCATAATATCCATCTTCAAATCTTGCCATCGCGCCCTCAGGGCCGGTGCTACCATCATCTCCATCTACACCTGCATACTTTGTATGGTTGGATATTTGATGAATGAGTGGCCAGCTCAGTGTGAATTTTCCTCAAGATTACACACCGTCGCCTTAGCAAACATATTTTAAAGAAAAAACAATGAAACATTCCAAAACATAAAGGATGTAATCTTTTTAAAATGCATGGATGTATGAATGCACATCGACCTGGGGATGCTCATCCAGTCGGACTTGGGTTCGTCACCCATGCATAAGACTGGTTACCAGCGTAGCATATCTCATACAACATGGTGTCAAGTCATCAAAATAGGTCGATAGTTGGTAGTCTGGGAGCTAGTGAAACGATACCCCAATAAACCTAAGAGCACGTGCTACAGCATCCAGAATTAGTCACCCGTCATCGCCAATTATTATTCCAATTATAATCAGCCAATTTAAGTAACTCAATGGTCACTACGGGGGGGCTCGTCACTCAGCATAGGCCGACAGCTCGGGCATAGTATCCCATGACCACCATCCCCGACTCATAAGGTTTCCCACCTTAGGATGTTTAATAGAGTCTCTCCATAAGTGGTCGGTCAAAAATAACTTCAAATCGAGGGTCCTATTTCCCACATCATCTATCTGGATGCATCCCAAGTGTGGCTCACATGCACTAGTGGAATTTTTTCACAAATAATGCTGTGAATTGAATCTTATGGGCGACTCAAAATAATTCAATTAACGTGCAGAGTACATAAAATTAAATAATGGCAATAGAATTTGTAACAAGGCATCATGAAATTAAAGTACAAACTATCAAGTAATGCGATGTTAAAACATGAAAATCAATGATCATTGCGTGTGAACAACATTTATGATTATCAACTAGCATTTGAACCTAGCATGTAACCCATATTTCATGTGAACATGGTTTATCAATCATAGATCAAGATAGGACCGTTAATCAAATTTTAACATAAATAATCAGAACCTTAAACTAGCGAGTATGATTTAAATGGATACTATGTAAGACCCATATCCTAGACCGTACCGTTTCGTAGACTTTCGCGATCTTCCCGGTCAAATTTTGGCAACCTTCGACCCTTAACCGATAGATTGCGCGCGACCCTACTTCACACGTCGTCAACCCGAGTCGACTCAACCTAAAACGTGTATCTTTGCGACCGCGCCATCGCCGCGGTTCCGATGCCGCGACTCACGTGCCGAGTCGATACCCTGGTCAGGAGATGTGGGCCAGCGTTCGATGTAAGGAAAACGCCGCACGTTGCAAAACCGAAGAGAATCTCTACGACTTGTCACATCAATCCATCAATCCATCAATCTCAACATGTCAAGTACACATCACCTTTCACCCTTTCCCAAATAAGCCCCAAAAGTCAAAAAGTTCTTGCAAAGCCCATACCTTTCTTACACCAAGCAACCACAAAAGTCAAAAAAAGGTCTCTTACACCCATCACCACCACATCAAACATCACCCATCTCTCTCTCCCTTTTACAAACCTCTCTCTCATTTTCAAACCTCATTCCAAGCAACCAAGAGCACCATACATCCAAGCCTCTCCCATTTCTCCAAGAGAGCCACAAGTGTGGCCCACCTTTCCCACCCTTTCATCTCCCATCTCAACCATCCAAATCTCATCTCATCCGTTGGAATCAAAGCTAAGGAGCTACGGAAGCCTAAGTGCAAGTAGAAGCCGGTGCGTGATCTTGGATCTCCACTTATTTTATTTATTTTGTGAATCAAGGGCCACTTTTGGTGAGACCCACCTTGATGTAGTTTTGTATCAAAGAGGGGCCCATAGTGGCAGGGCCCCTCCATCTTTACTGGTGTCTCTCTCTCCCTCTCTCTTTTTATGATCTTGGCCACCCATGATGTGTGTATTTCATCCATGCCATCTACCGGTGGACCCCATCCATGTGGGACACACCAAGAAGTTTATGTACCATCCCAACCACCCATTCGAGGTCCACCTTTGAGGTGGCTATTAGTGGGTGTGGCTGCCAGTGGAGTGTGATCCAAAGTGGGCCCCAACTCCACGGCTCACGTGGTAAGCCGAGTGAAAGATACTCCGTTTCAACGTTGGGACCCACCCAGATCCACGGCCCAAGTGGCAGACCGAGTGGAGATGCCTCGTTTCAACACAGGAGGTCTTGACATCGGTCCTGTGGAGCGGCTAACATGCAGCAGCAGAGAAAGATTTTAGGTGGGCCGCTCATGCAGGCCCCACCTTGATATATGTATTCAATCCACGCCGTTCATCTTATTCCTTGCCTCATTTTAGGCGTTGAGTCGAAAAATGAGGTGAATCCGATAATCAAGCGGGTCATACCATGAAAAACCCTGTTTCCTACCGTTCAAAGTTTTTAGGACCCACCTTGTTATATCTACACACCAAACATGCTGTATATTGGACTCGTTTGGTGTGTTTTGAGCCCTAGAATTCATTAGGCGGATTAGATTTCTCTGATGTGGGCCCCACCTGTGAAAAACCACAGGAAAATCGATTTTTTTCAAAAAAAAAAAGGAAAGGAAGCAGCAGCGCCTGCTGCTGCTGTCAGAAGGCGCAGGCGTTGCCTGCGCCCGGCGAACGGTCGGGCTAGCAGCCACCCACGGCTCCTGTCGTGGGCCCCACCATGATGCTTATTTGTCATCCAAACCGTTTATTTGGTGGACCACCTCCTGAGGTGGGCCCCCTCCAAAGATCAGGCCGATCTGAGTCTCAGATGGCCCACACCAAAGGAAACAGTGTCAATTGAAGGTCTGCCATTGAAACCCTTTTTGGGCCCACAGAAGTTTTGGATCAAGATGAAATTTGTTTTTCCCCTCTATCTAGGCTTGCGTGACCGTATGGATGGCCTGGATGGCTTGTAAACATTAAGGTGGGCCCCACATGGGACCCACAGTGATTTATGTGCGGACGATGGAGCCCACTGAGATGCATGTGTTCTATCCCCACCGTCTAGGGGACGATGTGGGTGTGTGCGTGGGTGCATGCGTGTGTGTGCGTGTGGGTGCGTGCGTGTGCATGCGTGTGTGTGCGTGTGGTGTGTGTGCATGTGTGGCTGTGTGTGTGTGTGTGTGTGTGTGTATTATGTAATATATATACCTGATGGTGGGCCTTCTTGGGACCCACCATGATGCATGTGTTGCGTCCAAGCTATCCATCTATTTTGCAAGCTCATTTCTTGGCGTGAGCTAAAGAATGAGTCAGATCTATAGTTCAAGTGGACCCCACTTTGATATATGTATGAGGCCCATCTTGGGCTATTTGTGGCCCATCCGTTGAGGCCCACCTGGATATGCATGAGGCCCATATGATTAGGCCCATCTTGATGTAGTTAGGGCCCAACTATTGAGGCCCACCTGATATACTTAAGGCCCATGTTATACGGCCCATTTTTTGTACCTAAGGCCTATGGGTCGAAGCCCAATTAGATGTACACAAGTCCATTTAGATGTATGACCCTACCATGGTTTGTGTAATGATGTTATGACAGTCGTGCCTTGGAAGCAATGTTGGTTTGACGTCCACATTGTAGAATAATGTTTATTAAATGTCCGCATTATGATTCTCCCTAGGGCCCATTGTTAGGCCCGTACTTGTAGGCCGTCTAGGCCCATCTTCGTTATGAACAACATCTATCCCATATGACATGTGCAGTATAGTTCCATGATTCATGATCATACGCATCATATGTATGCTTGATATGAGAAGTGACTGATCATAGCAAATGCTTTCGGGCAGATTGTTTAGGAGCTCCCGGATAGGCGGTGTTGCCCTACATGATCGCACGATACGAGCATGATTGCTGCATGACTAGATAGTGCGATTTATACATTCGCATTGTGTGATATGGTACTGTACGCCTTAGCGACATCAGGGACATAGCCGTCACAGTCATATCGTGGTTGGCAGGATCGGATACCGAAAATCTTATTCTACATGGGGTGCTACAGATATCCCTGGGTGAAAGTCCTTAAACCCTTATGGTACCAAGAGGTTGCTTCAACGTCTAAACCGAGTGGGTGCATGAGTGTCGAGTGCCGATTACCAGAAGGTCGCGCTTTCCACTATGTCATGGTCAGTTGGAAGGGGGTGCGGCCTTACCCGCCCGAGAGGAGGGGGCAATGCTAGGCTGAGTTTGACCAGCTCGAGGAATGGGTCCGCTATCGACAAGCCGAGCCCGATATTGGCTGGCAGATAGTGAGGTCTCTTCCACTTACCTTATTGCGAGCGATAGGGCCGCAATCTGGTTTAGAGTGTACTAGACCCCGGTGATATCCCAGATTTGAGCTGTATAGATATATGGATATAGATGAGGATTTGTATGCTTGAGTTGCACTCGCATCGTGATCAGGGTCAAATATTGCATATCAGACCCCAGTTGTCACGCCCCAAACTCGGGGACCGGGCTCACAAAATTCCCGATCGCCGAATCCGGCGCCGACAGCCTCCGTAGAACCCCATTCTCGGCTCCCGGCGCCCATTCGCCAGGTTCCGATCCTGGGATGCTACGAGGAGGATTTCTAATATCAGTTTGAATCGTAATAAGCATAACCAAAGGCATAACCCACAAACCATAACCAAAAACTCCATCACATTTCCACTATGATCAAAAACTTTACAAGTACAATGAGCATAAAGGGAAATACAATGAGGATGAACAAAAAAAGCTCCAAAAGATCTGCTCTGCGCTCCTGTCTCAGCGCTGCTGCGTCCTCGCGTCATCTGCACGCAACGGTCGTGCATAAGCTTATAAAAAGCTTAGAGGGTGGTGAAAGTGTGTGCGCAAGGTAGTAATGCAGTATGGAGTATCAGAGTAATGCGGAACATGCTGGTGAATCCAGAATACTACTAGTCGTACCAAGGCTATGCAATGCAAGGCATGAAAGATGTCGGCCATACCAAGGCCATGCGATGCGAAATGCAACTCAAGCATACAAATCCTCATCTAAGTCCACATATCAGTATAGCTCAAAATCTGGAATATCACCGGGGTCTAGTACACTCTAAACCAGATTGCCGCCCCATCGCCCGCAATAAGGTAAGTGGAAGAGACCTCACTACCCGCCTGCCAATATCGGGCTCGGCTCGTCGATAGCGGACCCATTCCTCGAGCTGGTCAGACTCAGCCTAGCATTGCCCCCTCCTCTCGGGCGGGTAAGGCCGTACCCCCTTCCAACCGACCACGACACAGTGGAAAGCGCAGCCTCCTGGTAATCGGCCATCGGCGCTCATGCACCCACTCAGTCTAGACGTTGGAGCAACCTCTTGGTACCATAAGGGTTTAGGGACTTTCACCCAGGGATATCTATAGCACCCCATGTAGAACAAGATTTCCGGTATCCAATCCCGCCAACCACGATACGCCTGTGGAGGCTATGGCCCTGATGTCGCTAGGGCGTACACTAACCACATCACACAATGCGAATGCATGAAACACACTATCCAATCATGCAGCAATCATGCGCGTATCGTGCGCTCATGTAGGGCAACACCGCCTAACCGGGAGCCCCTAATCAACCTGCCCAAAGGCATATGCTATGATCAGTCACTTCTCATGTCAAGCATACATATGATGCGTATGATCATAAATCATGGAACTATACTACACATGTTATAAAGTAATGAACTACTCTTGCAACGCAGATGACCTAGACATGGACGGCCTACACACAACCAGTACGGGCCTATCGATGGCCCTAGGGAGAGTCATAATGCGGACATTTAACCAACACTATACGTGCGATGTGGACGTCAAACCGACATCGCTCCCAAGGCATTATCTGTCGTAAACATCATTACATAAACCATGTAGGGATCACACATTGCAAGGGACCTTAGGTACATCCCATTGGGCCTTAAATACATCGAATGGGCCGTGTCACATGGGCCTTATATTCATCAAGTGGGCCACATCAATGGGCCGCACCAATGGGCCTTAAGTGCATTGCAATGGGTCGTAACCCGTGGCCTTTATAGTACATCAAATGGGCCTAACCTCATGGGTCATATGTGTATCAGATGGGCCACACCAATTGGGCCCCATACGTACATCGAATGGGCCTTAACCCCTAGGCCTTGACACATCTCAATGGGCCTTAACCCATGGGCCTTTAAGTATATCAGGTGGGCCTCAATGGATGGTCCACAATCAACAGAGGTGGGCCTAATCATATGGGCCTCTATAAATACAAGGGTGGGCCTCACTCAGACATCAAAGTGGGCCCACAGAAGGTTAGATCTGCCCCATTCTTAACTCACGCCAAAAAAATGATATTTCAAAATGGATAGTCAAATCGGACGCCACATGTACATCAAGGTGGGGTTCTCATGCGGGCCTACCAAAATGTATATTTATATACGTATTTATACCCAATATAATATAGATATATAGTATATATAATATATGTGAAATATAACATATATATATAAGTATATATATATACTCACACACACAGCACACGCACAACGCAAACACACGCACGCACACGCACAACGCGCACACACCTCACATGCACACACGCACGCACACACCGCACACCCACCGTCCACTGGACGGTGGGAAAACACAAACATTACACGGCTCCACCGTCCAGCGGACGGTGGAGTACAACACATACATCACCGTGGGCTCCCACGTGGGGCCCACCCCATTGTTTTTATACCATCCAACCCGTTGATAGGGTCGCCCTGGCCTGGGTGAAGGGAAACCACAAATTTCAGCTCGATCAGAAACTTCGGTGGGCCCCAAAAATGGTTTCAATGGTAGACTTTCAATTCACACTGTTTCCCTTGGTGTGGGCCACCAGATCACTGGATGGGCCTGATATTTGGAGGGAACCCATTCCATGAGGTGGCCCACCTTATGGACAGAATGGATGACACATAAACATCAAGGTGGGGGCCCACAGCAAGAGCCGTGGGTGACCCTGCTCGTCCGCCAGAGGCAGCGCAGGCGCTGCCTGCGCCCTCCTGACACAGCAGAGGCAGCGGCCTCTGCCCCGTTTCTTCTTCTTTTTTTTTTTTGTTTTCTTACTGGAAACGGCGTGTGGGACCCACAGACTGAAGATCCAGCCCGCCCATTGCATTCACGGGCTCGAGGTGCACCAAACAAGTCCAAAGTTCAAATTTTTTTGGTGTGTAGATAAGGCAAGGTGGACCCTAGAAGCTTTGAACGGTAGAATACACCATTTCCTATGGTACGGCCCGTCTGAGTGTTGAATCGACCTCATCTTTCGGCTCAACGCTTAAAACATCCTTGTGGAGGGGATGGACGGCATGGATTGAACACATACCACAAGATCGAGTCTCTACACATGACTCCCTCAAAACCCAAAAAAAACAAAAAACGTGGCTGTGAGTACTCCTCACTGTCGGTTCACACAGTGAACACGTCCAGCGTCCAGGGACGCTGGACGGACGGTGTTCACGAAAATTTCCAAGGTGGGTCCCACACAATCGTGGCCCACTTCATCTTGATCTTTGTATCTCCTTTCATCCGGGTGGCCCACGATTTGGATGGCCCAAACCAAAAAATAAAATGTAAGGTGGCCCACCATTTGGATGGTATGGATGAGATACATACATCAAGTGGGCCCAAATCATCATACACAAAGGAAAATGAAGAGAGTGAGGGAAAGATCGGTGAGGATGGAGGGACCCCGCCACTATGGGCCCCTCATATAAACATACATCAAGGTGGGTACCACATATATGGACCATTGATCAAACAAAATGAATGTAGAACAACTATCTAAGATCACCCACCGGCTCCTTCTTGGTCTCAAGGCTTCCTTTGCTCCTTTGCTTCGATTCTGACGGAGGAGATGAGGAATGGATGGTTGAGATGGAAGATGGAAGGGTAGGAAGAGGTGGACCACACTTGTTGCTTGGGAGAGGTGGGAGAAGCTTTGGACGTGTGAAATTTTCTCTCTTGCTTGGGAATGAAGTTTGAAAAAAATGAAGGAGAAAGAGGGTTGTAAAGGGAGAGAGATGGGTGATGTTTGATGGAGTGATGGATGTGGTGGTGATGGGTGTGTAAGAGACTTTTTGACTTTGGAGGCATTTTGTGTAAGAAAGGAATGGGCTTGTAAGAACTTTTTGACTTTTGTGGTTGCTTGGAAATGGGTGAAAAGTGATGTGTACTTGACATGATGGGATTGATTGATGGGTGATTGATGTGACATCTCATTGAGATTCTCTTCGGTTTCGCAACGCGCGGCGTTTTCCTCGCACCGAACGCTGGCCTACATCTCCTAGCCAGAGTATCGCCTCGGCGCGCGAGTCGCGGCATCGGAACCGCGGCGACGGTGCGGTCGTAATGGTACAAGTCTCGGGTTGAGTCGACTCGGGTTGACAGCGTGTGAATCAGGGTCACGCGCAACGCCGGTTAAGGGTCGAAGGTTGCCGAAATTCGACGGAAAGATCGCGGAAACCTACGGAACGGTACGGTCTAAGATGCGGGTCTTACACCAGTAATGCCTAAATTACGTATATGATAATGCTTAATGGAGTATTTTAAATGTATTATTGTTACAGGATGAAATCAGGAGCGTTGATTGAAAAATGATGTTAAAAGCGTGGATTTTACGCTCCGAAGACACCAGAGCAAGAGACGGACTCCAGAAAACCACGATCAACGGAGTTACACGCTGGGGATCCAAGGAAATCAAGCCCGTTCACGTTAAAGAGGCCCGAAATTGGTCGAATGCAAGATCACATGTTTTCCGCCATCCGATCAGTTCAAAACTTCATACAAAGGATGAGGGCCATAAATAACCGTACATATTAAATTTCAACCTCTGGTTATCTCGGGAAGTGCCCCAACGGACAAATCAGCCCACAAACCATCAATTTTAGGCCCACCTACAATCTGGATATGCCTCAAATTTGGTCTCATCCCGTCTTATGAGGTGAGAAAACAGACGGTCGGATTAGATTTTTGATAACTATCAAGGTGGACCCCACATGAGTTGAGAGTGCACAATGCACAAGTGCACTCGGTGTGCACTGGACCGAACCAGCGGTCAAAAGCCGGTTTGACCGACTTCTTCCGCAAAAGAGCTCCGCAAACGCTGTTTGGAAACAGCGTTCGAACGCCGTTGTTTTCGGACGTGTTGTGGGCCCCATATAAAGTCTACACAACAATCCAAACCGTCCATTGGCTTTCTAAGACCCTCTTACCAACACCTAGCTGATGGAATTTGAAAACATCCGGTGTTTAATTTTCTAGCCGTTCAAAAACGGAATGGACGGTGAAGCAGAAATTCACAGGTGGACCTCATCAACGGAAAGAGAAACACATGCATTCCCAACCGGAATTTCCTCCTCCACTCAATGGACGGAGTGGATTTCCCAAAATATCATCACAGTGGGCCCCACCATTTTCGCAGCGAAACTGCGTCCGCGTTCCGCGTCAGCGAAGGAATGGCGCTGGCTGTTTTTGCGAACGGCTGTGGGCCCCACACATCGCCCGTACGACCGATCCGAGCCGTCCATCTTGTAGAGGGCCGCGAGCACTACAAACCCATGCTGATATTCCACTCCCATGCGTACACACGTGCATGATACAGAGGCCACAAAAGGGCTGCCTTGCAACGTTCAAAACTGATCGCTTCGTGTTTTCTTCTCTGGGCCACGTTGATAGACGTTCGAAACACCACCCATTCTTGACTGAAATTTCGTCCTGAATCCAATGGACGGGGCGGATTTTTCAGAAAATACTTCGGTGGGGCCCACCGATCATGGCTGCGAAAATTTCCATTCCATGTCCTGTTACAACTCTGCCACTGATCCAACTTTCCAGCAACTATAAAAAAGGAGTCTTGGACATGGGAAAAACATTCAGAAACAGGGAGGAGATCCAAGATCCAGATCCAAGAAGAGAGAAGAAGAGAAAGAAAGAAGAAGAGAGAGAAGGTTTGAAATTTTATTTAATTTTTATGAATTTTTATTTTATTTATCCATTTGTTTAATGGAGTTTATGGGTAACTAATCTCTCAGCTAGGGCTGAGATGAAACCCCTAATTTGAATAGCCTTTGTTCTATGTTGATTTACTTTAATTAGATTGATTTGTTTCTTTCCTTAGTGTGCTTGATTGTTTTAAATTCTATACTTCTCCATCTATGAACTTGATCAGAGTCTATGGATGGATATGGTCTGGATGCTTATTCTAGGTGCTTGTATCTTATCATGAACAGGTTCCTGTAGAGGAAGAAACATGGTGCTTTACTGAACTGCATATTCCATATGCCCGATTTGGACATGGGATATGTTATTCATGGCATTGCTTGAAGGAATTAGACAATCTGTATGCCCGATTAAGGACACAGATTGTGCTTTCTCTAGATAAGTTAGATCAATCTAATTTAAGGTGAATTAACAGACAAAACAAAGGTTAGGATAATTAGGGGTGGATTCGAAAGTCCTTGTGCTCTCTCTCTGATTGAATTTTCTTCTTTATTCTCAATTGTTTTTTTTATAGAATTGTGTTAGTAAATTGCTCATTATTGTTGAATTAGTTAAGGAGAATTGTGAATTTGAATTGTGACGACCAGTCCCTGTGGATTCGACCTCGGTCTTACCGAGTTTATTACTACATCACAACCCTATACTTGGGGAGTGAACACATCGCATGGCCTTGGTATGGCCGACATCATTCATGCCTTGCATTGCATAGCCTTGGTATGGCTAGTGGTATTCATGGATTCATCAGCATGTTCCGCATTACTCTGATTCTGCATATCTGCATTACTACCTTGCGCACACACTTTCACCACCCTCAGCTTTCTATAAGCTTATGCACGACCGTTGCGTGCAGGTGACGTTGGGACACAGCAGCGCTGAGGTTGGAGCGCATAACAGATCATTTTGGAGCTTTTTGTCTATCAGTATTATATTTTCCTTTATGCTCATTGTACTTGTAAAGTTTTTTATCATAGTGAAAATGTGATGGAGTTTTTAGTTGTTGTTTGTGGGTTATGCCTTTGGTTATGCTTATTACGAATTAAACTGATGTTGAAAATCCTCCTCGTAGCATCCCAGGATTGGAACCTGGCGTATGGGCGCTGAGAGCCGAGAATGGAGTTCTACAGAGGCTGTCGGCGCCGGATTCGGCAATCGAGAATTTTGTGAGCCCGGTTTCCGAGTTTGGGGCGTGACATACTATGTTTGGACTAACTTAGAGATGGAAAGCCCAAGGGGAAAAGCCATCACCTGGCGGTTCATAGCTTTTCCCTTGATTCGGATTTCTATGGTTATCTAACAGTCCAACACCGTATGATTGATTCCCTAGAATAATTTTCAACCCAAGAGTTTGTATTAGATAGTGTTCTCAAGACCAATAATCTATTTGAGCCATAGCAAGTGAGTAAGCTTCTAAGGGCCTTTTAACATGTGAATTGGGCCAGATTTGGCCCAACGGTCAAGGCTTGAACTAGGCCTAGTTTGGCCCAGTCTGTGTCATACCATCAAGGCCCATTCCGTTCAGCCCAAATGGATCTGAGCTTATAGGACTAGCCCTATTGTGCGGCCACAATGGGACTGGGCCGACTAGCCTGGCCCATTTGTGCGGCTGGTTTCGCACAGGCCCCCTATTACTTTGGCCTAGTATTTGGCCTAGATTTGGGCTGATTTCAACCCGTTTCTGGGACTGATTTCGGCCCAGTTCCAGGGCTGATTTCAGCCTAGCACATGGCCCAAGCTAGTGACTGCCCTCGGCCCACACCACGGACCAAACTTGGGCTGATCTCGGCCCACCCTTTTAGCTAGAACTCGGCCTAATCTTAACCCAATTCTATGGCTGGTTTCGGCCCAGAACGTGGGCTGATTTCAACCCACTTCATGCACCAACTGAAGGTTGGTTTCATGGCCCAGCTAAAGGTCATTTTTAGTCCTGGTCACGGCCCAACTGAAGGTCATTTTCCGCCCAGGTCTGGGACTATTCTTGGCCCTCGACACATCTTGGTTTGGTGACTGGGACCGAGCAAATGAATGGTCATAAATGAGCTTGGTTACGCCAGCCTCTTCTGCATATCAGAAGATGGCAATAACACCCATCATCGCAATAACATAAATATTCTTCACGGCTCATTGAGTTGGATCTGAGCCGGCCCAGCACGTCTTCTGCTCGACTCACATCTCAGCTGAAAGTCTAGCTCGGTCCAAAGCTTCTATTAGAAGTCTGGATCGACCCAGGACATCACCTTATGAACGCGCTGGATGACATATAAATATCACGGTGGGCTGGGAAGGTTTCGATGGCGGTGTTTCCATTCCCATTGCTTCCTCCGGTTCTCGTTTTTGGGCTCACATGACCTTGATCTGGTGAAACTGATGGACGTCTGGCTTGGCCCAAAACGTCTTATGGACGTCTCTCAGATGATTCTGACCATCTGATGAAATGGACATTGACGACCAGTGATCCATCATCATCTGTTTTCATTGATTGTGCAGCTAACGGAAATGGGGCACTCGGCCTTACCTGAACCTTGAGCTTGTTTGGTCGGACTAGCAAGTAACCCAGTTGTTGTAATGGCTTGGGATCGACCTACACAGTGAGTTAACTCAATATTACGCCGAGTCTGGGAGACTGCTAGAGTCTACTCGAGCTCGAGCTGACTCGGTAACTGGTGCGACCGCACTCCTTCCTCCCTCTCACACTCTTTCTTGGCTCTACCTCTCTTTCTATGTAGTGCTTCTGGTCCGCACTGACCCAACTCGGCCCGAGCTAGAACGGTCCGGGTTGGTGCAGTGCGGCACCGAGTCCACACTTTGCCTCTCTTTCATCTTTCTCACTCTCTCTATCTCTCTCTCTCTCTCTCAACGAACTCGAGGTGAGAATCCCGAGACAAACGGCCTGGCTTTATAGGGCTGAGGCACATGTGAACGGCCCATCCAATAGCCATGATTCAGTGGCCGATTGCATGCATTTTTCTCAGGTTTTTGCATGCATGCAATCCATCCATCAATGAGGATGGGTTCTTGCTGCTATGGCCCATAGGAAAAGCAAATTTTTATCTTCAATGGGGCCCATATCATGATGGTGGGTTTTCAGCTCAACGAGGAAGATGATGCGGCCGATCATGGTCAATTTTTGTTCACAATGTATTTTCGTGATATGGTCCATTTGAACGAATCAGATGTGTCCCTTAATCACGGTGGGGCCCATTTTTACCACCCACCATCGCCGTTTGCTCACACACGGCGATATTTTCCACCCCATCCGAATTTCTCACAAGATGAAACGTCTCTCACAAGAAAGCAGTTGCAGCCCTAGAGGGGATGGATGAGATCCCTCCATGGAGCCCAGGGGACTGCTTGGATCACGCCAGCTGAGATTTTCAAAGAAGGAAATGTCTCCCGCGCCAATCGATGCTACACGTGGTTGCCTGTCCATTTCTATCAGCGAATGGAAAACGTGGATTTCTACCCCAAGGGACGGCTGGGATCAAGGGAGAGCTGTTGACGCAGATTACTTACGTGGAGGACTCCACAATGGCTAGATTTTGGAGGACGTTGCTGCCCTTCCGGGACTGCCTGTTGTACGTACAAGTGCACGTATGCATGGGGGATTTCGAATGACATGGTTTTGGTCGTCCGAATCTCACCAACGTGATGAATGGCCTGGATTCCTCAGATAGTGATCGAAGGTGGGCCATAATTTGCTCGAATAGGCATCACCCAGTCCTGCTCGCTGTAGCGGGAGGATGGGAGGGAAATCCCGCTTTTTCGAAAGCTCATCGGGTCAGCGTCCATTTGACTGACCCGACGGCCTGGTGCACATTGTGCAGATAGGCCCGTGGTGCATGTACACTCTGTATGGACCCCGCCGTGGCGGGATCTTGCAATCCACGCCGACCATCCTCCTTAGCAGTCCCACTTGAGGTGTTTGGCCATTGATCAGGACGATCCAACGCTGGGTGGTTCCCAAGCTATGATTTGAGTATTATTTAGGATTTTTCAACAATCTAAGGGCCAGATTGCTCTGAGTTTGAGTATTAATGGTCCAAAGAGTCCTGGCCCTCCTAGGGGACTCTGGTGTCAAGTCTTAGGCGTTGATGGGTAGTTTTGATACGTAGGTCTACCCTTGTCTTAGTTTTGGTTTGAATCCAGGCTTACCATTATATTAGTAAGGTTTATTAGTAACACCCATGCACTAAAGATGTGGGGTGTTACGGGTTGTCCCATCGATTGACTGATGCTAAGACATGTAGGGCGTGCCCCTGGTTGGTTGCTTGAGTGGGGAGGTTCCCCTTGATTGATTGATGTCGTGACAGGCAGGTGTGCCCCTGGTTGGTGCTAGAGCAAGGAGGTTGTCCCTTGATTGATTGATGCTGAGACAGGCAGGGTGTGCCCCTGATTAATTGTCGGCGCGGGGAGGTTGTTCCCTTGATTGATTGATGCTA
>JAJHSJ010000010.1:23888770-24088770 GCA_021015155.1 Magnolia officinalis | reverse complement strand
TGAATTCATTCCAATCAAGGCATGTGAGAACCATCATTCTATAGAACAACCAATGATGAGTCACTCTAAAATGAATTGTAACTATAATCAATTGTCATTAGCGGTGAATTCAGACTATGCATTTAGTGGGTCTTTCCAACCAACTCCCTTAGTTGAAAACCATAAGAGTATTTTTATTTTTATTTTTACTATTCACCTTTTGACCTTCTGCCTTCACATGATGTTACTTCCATCAATGATTAGCATTGATGCATCATCTACATGTGTCATGTGTCCGATATGAATACCCCTCTATTTAGGCCATTAAAAGTAAAACCCACTAAATAATATTTTCAAGCTTACATGTATCATATGAAAAATGACATGATTAAGATTGATATTTTGGATCATGAATTCTATGTATGCAGTAGGCACCATAGATGACATAAAGATGATTTAAAGTTATAATTCCAAGTAAGCATGAAATCATGTGACAGAAAATTATTCCAGTAATGAGAAGTGTTATGCTTACTTCACATGACTTGCCACACATGTGTGAGGGATCCGATCTAAGCAATATATGTATTTGACGATAGACAATGCCCTGTCCCATTTGGCCAATCCATTTATCATATATACTTGTAAGAGAATGCCTTTCTTATCAGCATTCATGTTTGGCTTTTAGACAGAGCCTGTTTATCTATAGCCCTACTTAGTAGATGGTCGGGATCTCTCACACATACACCGTCCTAACATGAGAACTTTTAGAATCTTTCCCTATTTGAGAGTGTTGCATTTCTCAATTAATCAATAAAGAAAATTGATGAGTCATTAGTAACATCACCCAACTGCATGTTAACATCAACATAACTTAAATTATGCTAAATTAAACAGGATGTGCACTACTCATATAGCAGTTTATAACAACAATTATGAAGATATTGTTTTTAAAGGGATTCGCTCCTTCTGCCCACCAAGAGATGATCGTGACTGCTTATTTGAAAATTCTTAAGATAAATATTTATAATACATTGAGTTGATTTGAACTATCTAATGGCCAGTTTTGCAAAATTGCACCAATGATCCTAACCATCCAATTAATAAACTTTGTGCCTAATATACGATTTCGGCAAGAATCAACACCTGATCAAGACAGTATTTCATTATAAAGATGGGAGCATCACCCCAGTGATCCAGATGGTTCATCTAGTGGACTCTTATGAGTGAATAGTAGAGAATAATCTTAGCCATCGATTGATAAACTGATATATATAATAATATATATATATATATATATAGATATATATATATATATATATAATATATATATACATGAACCGTTTCTTATTATATAGTAACTAGAGATCCAAACATGATATTTTGATCCCATAACATGACATCAAATGACAACACTTGATGTATGTAACGAATATTAAGCATCAAGAATTTTGGTGCATGCAAAAGTTCAACAATAGACACAACTAGAGGATAGACATTAGAATAATCCTAACCGTACAAAACCTTGGAGATGAAAACAGAAATGAGGAAATCTTTTATTTTCTCTTTAAAAACTTAGAGCCTTGGAACTATTAGATCCCCCACATTCACAACTGTCATTCATTCTCACAACGTTTCAAATCCGGAATCCGGGTCGGGATTTATACATGCAAACAACAACAACAACAACGAGCTCCTATTATTGCCATTAGAACAATCAGATAACCAGTCATATCCTGTTATTAAGGCTTCGAATGGTTGACAGAGAAAAAGTTTTCCTCTTTGCAACCACTTTTGCCATCGTCAGAGCTTCAAATGTATTCATGACATCGATTGGCCCTCTCAGGACTCCCACATGATTGGGAACAGTATCTAATGGGATCATCATGTGTGTTTAGCATAAGCAAGCAATGACTTGAGGGAGGATGACTAGCAAGGTTTATAACATGAAATAATCATGATGTTCTTTACTTCTGGTTTGCACATGTATAATAATGTTCGTATGTATAGTACTATCATTGGTTCACATGGTTCCTATCATTTATATTTTAAACATTCTATGTGAAAGTGGCTCTCCTTTGTTTATGCATGCATGGTGGTTGAAAAAGTTCCTAGTACTTGTGTCCTATCTTGATATCCTAGTTTTATATACATCTCAGATCACTCCTCATTGTATACAAATGGTGAATATTAATGGATACATACTTGGTGTGGCACCACATATGACTTTGATCTTGTTGTATGTGATAGACTGACATTGTCAATGACATAAACATAAAAACAATCAATAAACTATAACATCAGTGCATAACTTTAAGCCTTTTAGATGATTTGCACAGGTGGTCCAAAAAATATGTACACCAAATATGTATAAGATGCTAACTATTAGATGGTATATGAGGCTTCTAGATTATATGGGTTGATCTTTATTGTATAGGGATGTTAAGATCAGTGTATATCTTACTCAGTCGGTGCATACGTTCACTTTTGTACATGTGGTCCAAAAAACTTACATAATAAGTATCTACAAGATCTTGACCATTATGTGAGATATGACAACTCTAGATTATACGAATTATGGCCCACAAATCGGGTTGGTGTGGTTTCATTTTGGGCTATTCCAACTAAATAGATGCAACCGTAATTCTTAAATAGTTTTCCTAACCAAAATTCGATTTCAAGATTGTTGGAAATTAGATTTTGGAAAACTATTTAAATTATATAAAATTAAAATAAGAAAGTTAAAAAACTTATCAATTTGTATAAGTCGAGGCGTGACGTGAGTCACTCGGCTTGAAATCGAATTTGCTCCCCTTGGACAGCGTCCCAAGTGCAATAGGTTTCCAGAGCAATCGACCTCCAGGATACAACGACTATGACCCGCTCCCAGCGGTGCACTCACTGTACACGGGCTCGAACTACTTGTAGTCTTAACCCGAACTAGAAATTACTTGAACACATTTTTAAGAGGAAACTTGATTTTTTAATCCATTAGAAACTTAAAATCAGAAGTCTATTTATAGACTTTGTGAAGACACCCTTAAGGGTATAGAGACACCCTTTCCCAAAGGGTTGTGACTATTGGGTTTAAACTCAAGTGGTGCGACTCTTAGGCTTCAAAAGACATAACTTTTCAAAACAAAAATTGAAAGGATATAACCGAAAAGACAGATCCGTAGGATATTTTGAAACACTAACTTATTTTAAAATAATTTAAAATACAACAAAGTTTTGGATCAATTTGATCTTTGTTTTTTTTCCATTCATCCGGACCTGTATGACCCAATTAATAGATTGGACTTCAAATAAACAGTACATTGGGGCTTAGGAGGATTTTAATTGTGGATATCCAATCACTATTGTTTTCTTGTGGTGTGATCCACCTGAGATTTATATCCCTCTCATCTTTGAGATGAACTAAAATGATCTTAAAATTGGATGAACGGAATGGATTAAACACATACATCATGGTGGGTCCCACAGAGCACCGACCATCGGAGACGGGGATGGTGGCAGGGGGAGTAGCCAATCCGTTTCCCATTTCCGGACGCGGATTTGCTACTGACATGTGGGGTAGCAAAACTGAAGTGACGTCACCGAGTTCTGTGGGCCCACCATGATGTATATATTGTATCCGTACCGTCCATCCATTTGGAGAGATCATTTTAAGGCATGAGCCAAATAATGAGGCAGATCGAAAGGGCGAGGACAGAAAATAGTAGGGAGAGTAACCCCTACCGTTGAAACCTTCCAAAGGTCCGCTATGATGTTTGTTTGAGATCTAACCTATTCATAAGTTAACACAAATATGAAAAAAACAAATATCAGCTTGATCGAAAACTTTACTGGCCCTTAAGAGCTTTTAACGGTAGGCGTCACTCTCCCCACTGTTTTCTGTGGTGGGCCACTCGAGCTTTGCATCTGACTTGTTATTTGGTTCATTTCCTAAAATAATCTTTCCAAATGGATGGACAGTATGGATACAAAACATACATCATGGTGGGGCCCACAGAACTCTGTGACGTCACTTCAGTGGGGAGTCTCGCTACTCAAACTGTCAGTAGCTAATCCGTGTTCATCTATTCCGTCGTTTCGGATCGGATTAGGTTAGACCCGGGATCCACCAAGGTGGGTGGGACCCTTGACTGTGGGGCTCATAGTGATGTGTTTGTCTCTTAAATCCACACCATCCAACTATTTTGAAAGCTCGTTTTAGGGGCGGATCCCAAAAAATGAAGCAGTTCCAAACACCAGATGGGCCATAGTACAGGAAACAGCGGTGATTGACCATTAAAAACTTCGTGTGGACCACAAAAGCTTTGGATCAAGATAATATTTGTGTAGTTTCTTCATCTAGGTGTTTGTGACCTTATCAACAGTTGGATGGAAAATAAACATTCCATTGGAATCCATTAAGTTTTTAATGGTGAGGATTCAATCAAGTCTTTCCTGTGTGTGGTCCACCTAAAATTTCCTGTGTCTGGTCCACCTAAAATTTGGGTCAACTTCATTTTTTGTGATCATGCCCTAAAAATGAGCTTTCAAAATAGTTGGACGGTGTGGATTTAAGATAAATACATCAGTGTGGGCCGCACAGGTTCCCACCACCTCCGTTTCCGCAGTCTTTCTTAATCCGCTCCCTTCACTTTCGCAATGCGAGGCTGATTACCTACTGATACTGCCAGTTTCGAGGTGGCTACTAGATAGTGGTACGTGAGCCTCACCCTGATATATTTGTTTTATCCATGTTAACTATCTATTTGTTTTTAAAATTATTTTAGAGTATGAAAAAATACAAATGAGACAGATTTAAATCTCAGACGGCCACATCACAGAAAGCAGTGGTCATTGAATGTCCGCCATTAAAAACTTCCTAAATGCCCACTGTAATGTTAACTTGCCATCTAACTTGTTGATAAGGTCACAGACACCTGAACGGAGGGAAAATACAAATATCAGATATCAGCTTCATCGAAAACTTTTATTGCCTTTGAAAATTTTTTAATGATATGCATTCAATCACCACTGTTTCCTGTGGTGTAGTCCACATGAGATTCGAATTTGCCTATACTATTATTATTATTATTATATTTTTAACATACGCACACACCCCCATACACTCACACTAGTGGAATTTCACCACCTATGGGAACCCTTGACCCGAAACTCCTTAGTCTACCACCGGAGCAGGAGCAAGGACCCTTAGATTTGAATTTGCCTCATTTGTTTAGCTCATCCCCTGAAATGGATGGACGGCATGGATAAAACTCGTACATCATGGTGGGTCCCACCAAAGCGCCGTCCAGTAGGTACTGCGTACTGACAAACTATTGGATACACCGTCAGTGGGCAATTCGCGAAACGGATCTAAAAACTCTGAGTGAGCCATAAATCAGGAAACAACCACCGTCCAAACCTTCACGGGGCCATTGTCACGTTTCTATTCCATCCAACCCATTCTTTAGGTGATTGCACCAGGATGAAGGAAAAGCACATAATATAAAAATCATCCTGATCCAAAATTTCGGTGTACCCCAAGAAGGTTTTGATGGTTGGTTGGTGTTCAATCCCCACTTTTTCTTGTGGTGAGGCCCACTTGGGTTCTTGAATCTGCCTAATTTCTGGGATTGCAACGGATGGATGTGACAGCAACATGTAGGTGGACCGGATAGAGCTTTTAATTCCACAGGTTCAGTTATCCAAAATGATGATATATGGGACCCATCTTAGATGCTCCCCTTCAGATACTTGAGCTTCTATTGGTTGAATTTAACCGTTGCTCTATTTTAGTGGGGCCCACTTTTACAACAGAATACCCAACTGGTACCCTATGATCACTGGGCCTGAGAACGGTACTTCAATGATGAATAGTAGATCTACTATATAAATTGCTGAGTCTGGCAGTCCCACAGGCACACGTAAGTAGTGCCCAACGTGGGCCACAACCTGATCAGACGACTCTGAAATATTTAGGCTGGCCGGTAATCAGTAAAGCCAAACATATATCTTGAATGTGGAGGGTTGGCGATTCTATTTAAACCGTCCATTTTTTTTATTTTTTTTATTTTATTTTTTTAATGGAGGTGCCCACCTGATGAGTGAACCAGCCTGCTCATCTTCAGTGGGGCCACCTTAGGATTCATTGAGATGTCTCATGTCCCACATACTAACCAGGTGGCACGTGCGCTGTGTACAGGTTTCATGCGAAGAGGGTGGTGTGCTCACGTGTATAAGACAGCCATATAGATAACCACCACGTGTGCCAACTTATCAACCAGATGAAACATCCAAGCCATCCATCAGGTAAGTCTGATCTTGTGAGGAATTGAGACTAGAGGTGGAAATGGGCCAGATCCCAGGCTAGTCTCTAAAGAAAAATTTAAATGATCAAAGATTTGAAATAGTCCTTAAGCGGGGCGGGCTGCATTGGTTTTTTTATTTGAAGAGAAAAACACTGGATTGCTAACAAAATTGTGTGGAAAAACAGCATGAATTTGAAAATTGTGAATTGGGCTGCGTTTGGATGCACAAATTGAATTGGATTGCAGTAATTGGTTTAATAGAGAGTAAATTATCAAAACATAATTACCATAGCATTCACGTCTCACACGACTTGCAGTTTAGTTAATAAGTTCAACTTGAAAGTAACAAAATTGCAATATGGAGCCCATTCTGTTGTGAACCAGACCAATTTATTGCTATTTTGTCATTTTCATTCGAGTGAAACTGATTATTGCAATTCTACACAAATGTGCACCCAAACACAGCTCAAGTCCCATAACAAAACGACATTTGCTAGAAAGAATGGAAGGCAAGTTGGGGGGCTTTACAACACCCATGTCTACCATCGAAGCCGGCACCACATAAGCTTGCAAGATCCCTGAATTCATACAATGTTCATTTCTAGTTTGCTTATCAATGTCGATGAAGCACTTAACACAGCTTCAAGCTTCCAAGTAAAATGTCAAATTAATCATTTCTACAGTCTCATGGTGAGTGAAAAAGAAGCCCATGTACATTGTTTCTGTTCCAACCAAAGTCAGTCATACGGGGCAAGTATACTCCAATTCTCTAAAATATTTTACTGTTGGACACATCAACACATCTGTTTTAGAGAAAACGTTTTCGCCATTTTCCTGTTTCTTTCTGAGTTTTAAAGATACATTTTTCTATATTTCATGCCAAGAAATCCAAGGACCACCACATTCTGCAGTGTAATAATTTGGCATTGCCCACATGCCCAAGATCACAACCATGACCAAACATCAAGAGAGGCAAAAGAGAATCTCGAAAACTTAGTTTGATTTCAAAACTCTCTGAGCTTTTATTTATTTATTTTTATAACAATAAATGAAGATTCTGCAGGCAATGCATTTCCAATGCAGAAAAGACTAAACTTCCAACAAGAAAAACCAAAAGGACCAGTTACCATGTAGTATGTGAGATTTTTCTTGAAACCATCACCAAAATTCTCTGCTTGCGAATTTACCAAATTCCCAAGACTGAAAAGGATGCCGGAAAAATTGCAAAAAGGACACACCACAAGGTTGCCCCAAAAGTGTCAACATTTATATGGGCTAAAGTTGAATAAATTCATTTCCTAAAATAACAATGAATCTGTACAGCAATGGGGTTTTTCTGGGGTCCATCGTGTCAATGTTGAAGACGGACATTTGTATCCAAGTTACAAGGACATTTTCTTTCTCAATATTTTCATGGACAATTAACCGTAAGCTGGCATGAAACTTTTGATAAAGAAAGTATTCTTCTGTATCTAAACTCACGCTAGGACGTCCCCTGTAAGCAGCCGACCCAAAGTAGTTGGGATAAGCTTTAGATGAAGACGATTCATCAACATCATTTGGCTTTACTAATCCTGTTTTGCCAACCAATCCTATCTAAGAAGCCTTATCAACAGTAAAAGAACAAGCCTTTATATACATTTTCACTACCTCAACCCAATTACTTTTAGGTCTTCCTCTCATCCTATTTTCAGGACCTTCTTACTAGAAGATCCTTGACTCTCAAAATCCTCATCTCTGCAACATTCAACCTCTGCTCATACTGCCTTCTAATAGCCCAACCTTTGCCCTAAATATAGTATTAATGGAGCAAGAGCATGGAGAAGGAGAAAAGATCTCCTGGGAAAAAAAAAACCTCCAAAACTTGAATGAAATTGATAATAATGACAATTATATTCTACAACGAAATTGATATGACTTATATAAGCCTTAAGACTCCTAATTCAACCCTACTTATCCTAAATAGTAAACTTACTAAAATTACTAAAAGCATCTATACCAACTCAAAACACTCATAGATGACTCAAACAACGACTTCTATGACAAGACTCTTAAAACCCTAAAAGACCGAAAAATAGCAACATAAAAAATTAATTAAAAAAAGTAAACTTTGACTTCGAAGTGAAGTTCAACCCTTGAAACAGACCTTTTTTGGAGTAGCAAGCTAATAGACTCTCATCAAATGGCAGGTTGTAGGTTTTGTCAATAACTTTCTAGCAATATCTTATGATAGTGATTCCTATAACCAGTCACGAAGTTATGCCCATCTGAAGCTATAATGCGCGTAAGGTAGTTTTTACCCCCAGATCTGACCCACTGGCCTACTTTTGATCTTGGCACTCCTTAAATTATCTGCGACCTGTTCAACATCAAGTATGTTACCATTTAAACTTTTAAAGTGTTTTGGGCAGTGGGCACCTACCTCGCCTCCCTCCAGTCAGGGGTAATCTCAATTTGCAACATACCATCTTGGTCAAGCTGAATGTTAGTTCACATGTAAGTATCGACTAGTGCAACCTATCCAGGAAATTAATCACGTCAGGCACTTAAGACTCTGGGTTAAAGTTCTCAGAGTGACCATTGGGCATACATGCTGTAAAATCATAGAGTCAACCACTATTCCCTCGTACAATCAGTCAGCAAAATCAGTTCCACACATCACACCTATTTCTAAAAACCATCTTGGTCTTTATGACAGTCGTCACCATGAACTAACTCAGCGGGAAGAAGATGAATTGAGACTCAGGAGCATGGTGTGTTGTAAAGGCCATTACGTAAAGGTAACAGTGGCAACCGTTACGCATTATGGGTCATAAAGACTGTTATGAAAAATAACCCGTAAAGGCTATTACAGCCTTTGTAACGGCCCATTACGCCTCCACATAAAAGCCGTAATGGCCCATTACGGGGCCGATACAGGTTTTTCGGTTTTTTTTTTTTTTTTTTTTTTTTTTTTTTTTTTTTTTTTAAGAAAAAAAAAAAAAAAAAAGAGAGAGACCATAACAGCGGCCGTAATGGCCGTTATAGTCCGTATCATAAAGGTAATGATGGTGGCCGTTATAGCCATCATTACCGTTACGAAATAGATTGCTCATGAAATAAGAAAGAAACAAATTGTTTTAGATACAAGTGAAAGAAGAAAATGAAAATTTACTTGTGGTGTAATTGGATTACCAAGGCTATGCGTGTGGAAGCTTGGTAGGGCTAAGGAATGAAAGCTATATCCTAGAGGGAAGGTGATTAGGACCAATTAAAAATTTACGTCTTTTAATACCCAATTGCCTACTTAAGCTAAGCAAGACAATTAATTCTAAGGCTTCCAAGCCAATAGAGGGTCCAATCACATAGACCGTAAATGATATGAGTGTACTGGATTTCACTCTCGGAGGTTTTAAATCAAGTTAACCTCTAACCTTTACAATCTTACACAAGGATTGGCACCCGCAAGAGACTTTATGTGGTTTTCTATAGGCTCGCCACAAACCTCGGTCCTACCCAAGAACCTACACGTATACACCCATGTTGGTGGCCTACGCAATGACTTAATTTAGGTGCTACAAAAAAACTTAATCGAGTTTGGCAATCGAACTCTAACACTCAATCCTTCTCAGGGAAAGAGTGTACATGGACTCTACAAATGACAACCTTGTTAGATTGAGCCCCGTTGTTGTGTTGTCTAGGGTCGCTTGTTCGATGCTCTCCCGTGTTTTTCAATCGACTCCCCTTTTGCTCTCCCGATTATGATGTCAATGCTTTGTAAGGCTTCAACTCCAAGATCAACCACCTTGCATGTAGTGTTCCTTTGAGGTGACCAAGGTGATAAGAGGTTGAATATAATCTCCTACAACTAATGAGAAGTTGTAATACCTAGGGGATTCACCTAGATGGACATTCTAGAAGTTGATAGATATCAAGATTTGTCAATAAAAATGGTGTCTAAACTTCTAGAAAATGCTCAAGATTATGATATTCTTGTAGAGGAGCTTAGAATGCTCATTAGAGTGAAAAATCACTAAGAAGAGAGCATAGATCCCATTGGAATAGAGTCTAGGATCTTTGGTAGAGCTTGGGATGCACTAGGATTTCTAAAATGCCAAAATGCATCATCTGCACAAAGATCCAGTTGCTAGATTTATAAGAAAAATGCTCCAACGGATCTATAACAGCTAGTCTTCGGTCACTTGAACCCCAACCACATGGATCTATAAGAAAAAAGTTCCAACGGATCTATAAGAAAAAGGCTCCGACGGATCTATAACGGCTCCAAGCGACATCTAGGAATTTTAAATGGCAGAAAATACACAGCTCTATTACTGGGTGATATTTTCCTCATGTACGGGAACAAGTATAGGGTACAAATATGGGTCTGTCTGACTCACTTGAACCCCAACCACAGGGTGTGGTGACACAACTATATATATATATATATATATATATATATATATATATATATATATATATATATATATATATATATATATATTCAACACTTCAGTTTTTATTATTAAATCATTTGTTAGCATACCATATTAATTTTTAAATATGTTTTTTTACCAGCATGTTTTGATAGTTTTCGCCTATTTTTGTAACAAAAATATTCTAGTGTGAATAGGCTACATGCCTACATCTAACATGGTCCCAAAACCTTACCCATACTTTTTATTCTACAATAGTACCCGAGGGATTTGAATGATCAGGTATCACAGACTGGATGCTCCTTGCATAGATCCCGGGGCTAAATATGTCCTATTTGATTGAATATTGGAATTTATATATGACATCATTAATGTTTTATTATAGACCCCAATGCATAGTGTTATATTATAGGCATGCTATTGAATAAATCAAACATTAATCTCTATATTGTAAATATAAATTTGCACTACAACTTAATCAACAGCAACAGTATAGGAACTATAATTTTGGGTCGCTAAAAGTAGTAATCCAGATCACAAATGACCCATGATCTGGATCACATGATTTGCAACAGAAAACATAGGGTCTCTGGTGATTTAGGTAATGTTCATTTTTATTTTTTTTGGCCAGAGGACTTATATAACAAGCTAGTTAACCAAACTTTGATAACAGATTTCAACCCCAAGTGGCATCAAAGTGCACGAGCATGCATGTTTCAATTAAATTGTAGATAGCCCCAAAAAGATACATGCAAGAACAACTTATTCGAGGTCAGCCCTTCGTATGGTTAAAGAGGGTAATAACAATGGCAGAAACTCTGAAGATAAAGCTTTATTTACACCCACTGTTTCGATACAGTAAACAAGCAACAGATATCAGTAAGAACCTAAATAACTCATAGATACTTAACAATTGAGTAAGGAGATTTACATTTTACTGTCAGAGAGCAGACCCCACCACCACTAGATCGCGACCACTGATAATCATGCCCAATCTGTTACACTGTTCCAAACCTTCAGTAGGCATTACCAACTTATTTTCCCCCAAAAGAGCTTGTAAAAAATGATCACGGAAGAAACTCAAGATCCACCCTTCAAACAGTGAATTTAAAACTCACAACATTGCCACCACCATAACAATTCCTGGCCCACCAACAAATCCCATGTGGGTTGTGACTGTGCTGGCCGACGTGTTGATATATTACTTCATAATTGCCTGTTGAAGTTAAAAAGGAGAATACTTGCAGCATGATTCATGACTTCGGAAGGACATGACATGTGGATCCATGCCATTTATAATCATAAGGGCTTCACTTTCCATTACGGGGTCTGAAAACATAAACTTAAACCAGTAGGCTATTTCTCAGATGGACTGAAGCATATCTTTTCAAGCTGAATTGACCAATCCTCACCAAGTAGCTGAGGATTTAACTCCATTGCCACCCGAAAATCAAGTAATGATGCCGAAAAGCAATGATTTGATCTTTGTACATATCTATCTGCCAAGATACCATTCACACCAGATACCGGCCTGCAATTTACCTGCCTTGTCTGTTCCTGACTGCACCTTGCTCGTCCTATTTCCAGACAAGGCTTTATCAACCTCCTCAGATACGAATCCAATCCATTGTTTAACAGATTAATGCAATCAACCGAAACGCCAAGACCATCAACCTGTAGCTTCCGCTCCAAACGTTCCCTCAGAGTTCTGGCATCGGGCAACTCGGAACTGTTATAACAAGTCTGGGGAATGTCTTTCCTTGGGAGATGAAATGCACCCAAGCTGTTACGGAGAGCTTTATGTGCACCAGCGGAACTAATTAAAATGCCAAGAGGTGCCCTGACAGGGCTCCTGCTTTGAATGCATGGGCTTCCTGGTGCTTGTTCGACCTCTTCCCCATCTTCTACAGAGGCAACTTCAACTAGAGCTTTGCTGCCGATAGATATGAGTTCTTGAGGCCTTCTTAAGTCAAAAGAATTGGCAGTGGTATTTGCATTTTCAACAGCCTTTGTGATCAATTCGTCATACATGGCGCCTTGATTCTTTTCATAGAGTCCGAGAGGACTCCGGTGGTCTGTAAACTTGCGATCATGAGCATTTGTAGACCTTCCTTTGCGAGGAGATGAAGGAAATGCATCTCCGCAAAGAGACTGTAAAGTTCTTGAATATCCGTTTGCAAATTTCACATTTGAGGAACCTTCTTCTTTGGTTGGATTGGCAGGGGGCGCCTTGGCAAGGGCTGCATTCTTGAGAATGGAAGCAATAAACCGGTTGTGGAGTGTGATATTCTCCCTCCCGATCGTCATAAAACATAGCTTATCAAACTCGCGCTTGCTGATTTTAAGGCTGAGGAATCTCCTAAGGTGACGGAGGTATTTCTCGGCCCTTTCATGCCCTAGTTTCCTAATAATCTGAGCTTTGAGATCAACAGTATCAATTCGAGAGGATTGCCGGCTGGGCGGCATTTCAACTTCTGAATAGCATACAATCATGAAACTGCTCCTTACCAGACCCTCCCACTGCTCTTTGTTATGACCCAGAAAAAGGCAACCTTCTTGTTACAAACCGTGATAACTGTAGCTTCGGATCTCTGTAACTTTTCAGGAAATTACAGCACAAGTAGCACACAATTCCTCTTTTTCTTAGCTGGGGGATGAATACTGGAGAAAAGGAACAAAACCCACAAAAGAAATCAGCTTAAAAATGTGATTTTAGGCATGAGTTGCCAACTGTTTGGACAAACTACCAAATCAGCTTAAAATGTGACTTTAGACACCAACTACCAAATCAGCTTAAAACGTGACTTTAGACATGAGTTACTAATGATCTGGAGAAATTATCAGTGTTTTGCATTTGAGCCGAGCATTCCAGAGAGGGGGGAATACAGGGCCCTTGTTTCAGGGATTCAGATCATTCATTCATTGGCGCTACGGTTGATGGGCGATGGACCAACCCCCTCTAGCTGCAAATGAAGAGGTAGCCATTTTCACATCTAATCATCCATTTTCAGGCATTGGTTGGATGGGATCATCCTATGGAGGAATTTCATGCAATGTTACCCATCCATGGCAGGGCTAATTGGATGAATGATATTGATCACCAAAAGGGGCCCCACCTGTACAGAGCTTTGGACCAAAAGAAAACCTTGGTAATTAAGGCCAAGAGTTGTACATTCCTTCTTCACAAGTTCATTGAACTGAATAAATCCTACAAACCTTCAATCATTTTATGGAAAATTGCAAGGAAAGCAGAACCAAAAATCCATTTTAGCATGGTAAATGAAATTTGAAGAACAAGAAACAATCCCACATAGAAAGTCCACTTAAAAAAGGCTTTAAGTGATGTATTACGCGGTACTCAGCCCTACCCTAATAGTCATTACTATCATCAGGCATATATATTCAGGATCGGTTGGGCCCCTCTTTGAATGATCTAGATCGTTCATCTGGGAACCCCACATTTTAAGGGTGATGGACTGAAAATCTCCTCCAGCAAACACCCAACCATCTGACCAGAGAAGAGATTGCAATTGCAAAAAAAAAAAAAAAATCCATTGGCTAGATCTTTTTCTAACCACCATTTGCAGGCCCACTATCAGATGGATAGGATTGTGTAATTGGGTGGATTTTGTTCAGGGTTGCCCAACAGATAAATTGTCTTGATCACCAAAGAGTGGGCTCCACATGCACAGAATTCTAGCCCAATTGGAAATTTTGGCAACTCAGACTAAGCTTTGTTTATTTCCTCTTTAGAAGTTCATGTGAAATCTCACAAAACCCTCAATCATTTTGCAGCCAAAAAAAAGAGTACAAAATACCTACTGTTTCTAGCAAGAGAGATGAAAGCTAAAGAAAAGGAGCAAAGCAACAGACAGAGACAGTCAACTGAAAACAAGGTTTTAGAAATTGAGGCATTGCACAATGCTTGGATCTACTAGCGCATTCATCAGGCCATGTGTTCCATGCAGGTGGTGCCCATCTTTCAGTGATCCAGATCATTCATCTAGGAGGCCTACAATGGATGATCGATGGACTGAAAATCTCCTCCATTGAACATCCCAGCCATCTAACTGTTGAAGATCTTGCCATTGCATATGGACCAATGGCTAGATTTCCCTTTCAAACGTCTATTTCAAACCAACTATCACATGGATAGGAGTGTCCAACAGCTAGAGTTTAATCCACTGCCGCACATCCACCGCGGGGGCCCACCACATGAACAGTCTTGATCACCGAAAAGCGGGCCCCACACACTTAAGACTGCTGACCTGGAGAAATTCTATCAATTCCATCCAACCGTCGTATATTTCCTCATAGAAGTTCATTGAACTGATTAAATCCCACAACCCTCAGCCATGGAGAAAAAAGATTAAAAAAAATAAATTCCGTGACAGAATTCTTCAATTTTCTAGCTGGAGGGATGAATTCCCAAAAAAGGAAGAAAACCCACAAAGGAAATCAGATCAAAACACGGTTTCAGAACTTCATTCAGCTGATCAAATCCTACAAAGCTTTCAATTCAGACCAACAAACAACAGAAAAGGGCAGAAAATAAGAACCCAACAGCTAGAAAAAAAAGGAAGAATCTGAGATTGGTTTTTTCTTTCTTCTGATCCCATCAAAGGAAGTAGTAAAATTTCAAACGAAAATAAGCAAAATTGCAGACTGGATTGTGCATCAAACCCACTTGCAATTTCGCACGAATAAAGAATTTAAAGAGAAAATAGAAAGGAAAAAATGTATTGAAAAATGCAAAAAAGAGATGGGTGAGAAGGAAAACTGACCTGGTTTAGAAGGACGGTGGTGATCGGATTGACTGCAGCTGTTCGAGAGAGAGAGAGAGAGAGGAGGCTTTCTTTTTCCGGCTGAAAGAATATACACCGAGGGAGCACCGAAGTACGTTGCTCCAGGGTACGCGTGGGTTATCTGAACCGTTAAATAGATACGTTCCGTAACTATCAATAAAACAATTCCTGCCTGGAAATGGATTGCGTCCTGCCGCCGCCAGAACGGACTTGGTCCAGGCAGGTGCTCTGTGGGGCCCACATAGAACGTATGGGTTTTATCCATGCCGTCCATTCATTTTGCTATATCATTTTAAGTATGTGAGCGCAAAAATTAGGCACATCTGAGACTCAAGTGGGCCACACAGTGGGAGCCCAACCATCAAAACCACTGATTTCAATGGCCGGAATAACCACTGATTCCTGTAGTGTGGTCTACTTGAGCCTTCGATATACCACCCTAAAATGATATGGCAAAATTGATGGACAGCATGGATAAACCTCATACATCACCGTGGGCCCCACAGAGCCCCTGCTTGGACGGAGTCGGTCTAGGTGGGGGCAGGACGCAATCCATTTCTGAAGTGTGGCATGTGGGTTTGATCTGGATCGATCGTCATGTGGGCTCACGGCGAGCTTGCTCTGGCCCCAAAACTAGGTGAGAGTGATAGTATGAGAAAGCCCAATGCATAGAAAAAGATGAGCAATGGTACATATTCTACAAATGTGTGGCCCACTTGATGAGTGGACTGGATTGATTTACGGGTCCGAGCATACTAGTTGTTGACCGCATGATCATTGGGCCAGATTACGATAGAGGCATTTGTATCCTCGTGGAGCCTATCTCTTGAATGGTTCGGACGAGAAGAGGTGTAATTCAGTTGGTGCTCTGGCGATGCATTTTAAGAGCAACCTTTCCCTTGGCCTTTGCGGAACCTTCTTAGTTACTCGTTGGGTCAAAGCACACGTGCATTTTAGTGAGGTGTGCGTATCTAAGGCTTCTTGGGTCGTTTTTGTCTCCCTTTGAGTTAAAGAGTAGGAAACATCTGGCCCACCTGATGGAATGCTCAGATCTCACTCACGTGTGCCTACGCGAGGAAAGACAGGGCTTCAAAGTATTTGCACAAGTAATGCAAAAAAAAGACTCCGTTATCCATAGCTCAGGTGGTAGACGTGAAAGATACCTCGTTTCAACACCGAAGTCTTGGTATCGATTCCCTAGTGGGGGTGGCTAACAGTGAAGTGTGAATGCAAAAAGTAATGCAAAAATAGGATGCTCAAGGAAGTTCCATGTTGAATGGAATTGCAAATATATATATTATATATATATATATATATATATATATAGAAGAGAGAGAGAGAGAGAGAGAGAGAGAGAGAGAGAGAGAGAGAGAGAGAGAGAGAGAGATGCTGCACCTACACACTTGCGCATCTTTGCACAGTATCATGGGCACATAGTTCGAACGGTCCATGTGATGTAAAATCCCATAAAACCTTAAGGGATAAATTTTCACCCTGATTTAAAATTTTGGTGGGCCACAACAAAGAAAAATGCAAATCAAAGGAGGAAACTGTTTTCGTTTTTCATAGCCCACCAAAGTAAAAATTGAGCCCGGAGGGTGAGGTGCAGTTTCACATGGACCGCTCAAATTTTCAACTCACGTCACATATGATGTGTTCTCAAAAAAGTTCGACAAGTGTGCGCAGCTGAGCATTTGGCTATATATATATATATATATATGTGTGTGTGTGTGTGTGTGTGTGTGGTGTGTGTGGAGAGAGAGAGAGAGAGAGAGAGAGAGAGAGAGAGAGAGAGAGAGAGAGAGTAATGCTCACCTTTTAGGCACGCACCTTTGTGTCATGGCCATAAAATCTGAACGACCTATATGATGTAGCACCCCGTGAAACTTTCAACGCCTAACTTTTAACTTAATCCAAAACTTTTATAGGCCATAGCGAAGAGAGGCAAATCAAGGGAGGAAACTGTTTCCTTTTGCTATTGACACAGGGATGAACGTGATGAAGTTGATCACCGTCTTCCTCAAGGATAACTACTCTGAATACACGGAGTTTCTCTAGACTCCTCACAGAGACTTCTCGAATCCATGAAGAAAAAAAATAGAAATAATTTAAAGATATATGAAGGAAACTTGTCGACTATTGATAAACGAGTCTACAACCCTTTAAATTTGAATAATAAGACTTAAAAGAAGTTTAGAAATTAAACTATAACTAAAACTCTCTAAAATTCATAACTTATTATAAATAGTAAATTTAATTTTTATAGTAAGTGTTTTATGTGGCTTAGCCATGTTATTCTCCTAATTTTTCTAAACACTTTTCATGTTGGACACAACTCCTAAAGCCCAACGAATGAAGAGTTATAATCAAACTAAAACTTACTAAAAATAGTAAAAACGGAAATAAATAATGGAATCTCGCAAATTCGGCGTGGGCAATCCAGTTGTGCGGGGTAGGTTGGCTAAAGTAGCTCATCCTACCCCAAAATCATATATGGTTCGTTGAGTAACTTATTCTGGTTTGCGAGATATGCCTGTTTTAAGGTTCTGACCGTCTTGATGGCTTCTGCTTCTGATCGGGCCTTCTCTGATCCATCTTGGACATGAAAGTGCCCGTGACCCACTCTACATCAGCTATGGCCCACCAAAGTTTTGAGTCAGGGTAAAAGTTGGGCCTTAGGAATTCATGGGGTGTTGCATCACATTGCTCGTATCAAATAAGATGAGTTCTCAAAAAGTTCTTATGAGTTTTTGTGAGAACTGGTTCTCGGGTGAGCATTTCGAGATACACATGCGCGCACACACACACAATGTAGGGATCATCATATATCACTATAGAAGAATGTTGTTGATTGGATTATTTTAAGCATTCGAGTTGTAACCTACCAAAGGACAGTGGAAAAGAAGATTGATTACTACCTATATTGAACATGAAAAGGTCTAAAATTGGATGGATGGGTAAGATTGCCTGATCAATGGGGTTTAATAGTGGTTCATCATAGTGGGGTCCACTTAATGGATGGTCTCCACTTCTCTGGTTTGAGTAGGGTGAACCATAAAAAAAAATGAAATAGAAATAAAATTGGCATGGGGAAGGTTATGAAGAGGCAATGTAGCACAAAGCGTAGGGATCCTGGCCATTCATTTGGAATCCACAATGAGCAAGGTTTGGGCTAAAAATCAAATGTCCACTGCGTTGGATGTGGCCTATGTGGCCTAGTGTGGGCAACCAATAATGGATAGATCTCACATAATAGTATAAATCTTAACCCTATTACATCCAAACTCTTCCTTAAGCCTCTTGATTTGAAGGCATCCGACCAAAGAAAGAAAGAAAATATATATATATATTTTTTTTATAAAAAAGACAATAGAGGAATAATATCTATTGTTCATTAGGACCTCCCCTATATGACCTAAATTGTGAATTGTGTCCGAGAGCTATCTTAACTGTAAAATCAAAGAAAAGGGTCATCTTAACCGTAGAATTAAAAGGGTGATTAGATCATCTCCACTCCCATAGTAGTTAGGCACACAGACCAAAGGAGATAAGTTGTCAATCTTCAGAGTTGTATGAAGGTCCCTAAATTTTGTAAATACCATCAAATCTTATGGGCCTATCAACTGGGACTTTCAAAGTAGTTCCAAATGGACTATGATGGATCTCTGATCTGCACAAATCGAAATCAACATAAATACCTTGCCCTAATATAAATTTTTATTAATTTACTACCCATGATCTTTCGTTTATATATATATATATATATATATATATATTATATATATATATATATATATATATATATATATTTCAACATATTGCTCATCATGGCCAAAATTCAACTGATTATTATTCATGGAAAAGTCGAAGCTTATGATTAATGGAAAAGGAAAGAAGAGAAAAAGATTAAAAGAAAAAAAAAAAAAAAAGAAGAGGAAAAAGAGACGACAATCAACCATTGTAGTGGCATTGGTAGCAATCATTGTCGCCCCACAGCTACCTCCACGGTGTTCGCCAATCACCCAGACCTCCCTCCTCTCTCTCCTCTCTCTTTCTCCATTACTCTCTTCCATCCCCTCCTTTCTTCTTCATGGAGCAACCACTTTCAACGCAACTAGCAAGCGTCAACACTCTCTTTCGACTGTGGTGATGGCTACCTAATCTGAAGACAAAAGGAGAAAAAGAGGAGTTGTGGGTGATGGATTTCTTTGAACTATAATGGAGAAGAAGAAAATGGTTAAATGAGCTTGTTTGTGGGCATGATTAGAGGTGTACACAAGTCAAACCGAGTTGAGCTTGACATAGCTCGACTCACTCGGCCACTAGCTGACCCCAACTCAAACTCGGCTCGGCTCGGTCCTCGAGCCTGACTGTCCAACTCAACTCGATTCGGTCAACAGCTCGGGCCAGTTTGATCCGAGTTTGAGACAAGATCGAGCCGAGTTCACCTCTACTGCATTTTCACAAACACATGGATTGCACCTTCAATTCTCACTATTTGTAAAATAGGAGCAGCGGTTTTACAGGTATTTCATCAAACACCTTTTAGGCAACATCAAAATTAAGAAAAATGTGTATTTGTTTCACATACATACATTCCTTGCCACCAACCGACACTTCGTTGGGTCATTTAATCAAACACTTGGTAAGCAACATCAATATCAAAGTAACCGAGTCACCGAACTGGTTTGATCTAAGTTCGATTCGAGTTGGGGTTTCATCCGAGTCAAGTCAAGATTGGCCAAGCTCGAACTCGGTTCAAAATTTTTTCGAGCTCAAAAAAATCAGTTCCACTTGGGTCAAACTCAGTTTTGAATCGAGTCGAATCGATCTTTTTCGAGTTGAGTCAAGCGAGCTAACCGAGCTAACTCGGTTCTGTGTATAACCCTAGGCATGATTATGAGATGTAGTCAAATTGTTTTAGTTTGGGCTTAATTGGAAAGTTTATCACTTCCTAAATGACCCAAAATTAGTGTAGCATGTGTGGCCCACTTAGTGAAGCATTTGGACAACAAGATTTGTGAAAAGGGTGAGCTCTCACTCCTGGAGGGGGGGGGGGGGGGGTGAATAGGAGTATGCTAATTTAAAAATTAAAGAACTGAAAGATAAAATAAATCACAACTAATCAGAGATCTCAACTGTAATGGTATTGAGAAATTGATTCAAACCTTGTTCAAAGGACAAGCTTACAAAAAACGAAGGATGTTTTATGTAGGATAACCTGATTTCTTGAAGGTAGTAAGGATCAAGATCGCAAACTAAAAGAAGAGGAAAAGGAAAAAAGGCTATCTATTACAAGCATTCACCACATGTACATGGAAAGATTACAACCATTCAACACATATACATCACATACATCATTCATCACAAAACACTAGGAGTTATAGTGGTTCAGTGTGTACACCAATTGTTCTCAAACAGCCACACCTACTCCACTCCCAATAATCACAACCCACGTGATATTGATGTTCACTAATAATCAAGGTTTTCTCAGGTTCACCTTAAAACCTATATAGTTATGTTTTCAAATGGGCTATCACAACCAAAACCCCATGCTGAGATTTTCTGGCTATCTCAGTCAAAACCAATACAGAGATTTTCTGGATATCTCAAGAAACCAAAAATGAATAAAGAATACTTATCTTCTTCTGAAGACACTCTTTGATGTAGCCCGTAGAACCGCTTCGCTTGATGTAGAAATGTTCAATGTCAAATAATATAATCAATGGTTATAGGTTTTAAATTGATTTTAAATTAATTCAAACCTTGGGCTACTTGTTTGAATTCCTTAGATCTCACAAGGAAGAGTATGAACTCCCTTTAAAACATAAGATTCATAAAAGAGAGATAAAAAAAATTACAAAAATAAAAAGCTATTAAAAGATTTAAAATTACCATGCTATAGCTTGAAAATGACGGAGACTTTTCTCTCTCAAAGTGAAAGCTTTTTGTAGCTTTAATGAATGAATTAGAATGAGAAAAGATCCCTATATATAGGCTAAAAATCGGTTGCTTCGACTGGTCTAAGATCTCCTTCGACTCGTCTAAGAATCAACTAAATTTCAAAATTTTGGGGCGATCAGATAAAACCGTCATTCGACTGATCAAAGTATTTCTTGGACAGGTCAAATAAGAGCTTGGACTAGTTGAACCAAAGCCAAACAAAAGTATAAAAACCCGTGTATGTTTAGCTTTGAAAGGCTGTTTGCGCAGCACGCCAACAACGCAGTGAGCCTAGATCCAATCTAAGGCTCACCCACAAACGATAGACAGGAAGCAATATAAACTAGAAATAGATCAAAGCAATCCAAAACAAACCACAAGAAAGATATACGTGAAAAACCCCAAACTAGGGTAAAAAACCACGGATGCAAAATTCCACTATGAAGAGAAACGAAGATTACAAGGCAATATACTAACCTCTCCCTTGGAAGTACAGAGAAAATCCTTTGCCCACACCTCAGAATAATTTCCTAAAATTCACCTTAACCTAGAATAGCCCTAGGGACCCCAATTTATAGTTTTGACAACTTCCCTTTCCGCATCCCAGTTGCGAAAAGACATGCGACACGAAATCCGCGAAACTCCTTTCTCATCCCAGTTGCGAAAGGACTTGCGACACAAAATCCGCGAAACTCCTTTCGCATCCCAATTGCGAAAGGACTTGCAACACAAAATCCGCGCAACCTCGACTGGTCGTGGGCGGCCCCAGATGTGACTCCACTTCTCAACAATCTCCCACTTGGAGACACATCTCCATAAACCTTTGTCTTCTTCATCCGGAGTGCACCACCTCCCCATCTTCAAGCCTGAAGACCAATCAAAGCTGAACAGAGCTTCAGCTTCTCCCTTGTGACCGCCTTGGTCAGCATATCCGCAGGATTCTCACTTGTATGAATCTTCTCCAGAGCAATCGATCCATCTTCCAGTAACGAACGTATGAAGTGATATCTGATGGCAATATGCTTGGTCCTTGAATGAAAGGCTGAATTCTTAGCCAAGTGTATTGCACTCTGACTGTCACTGTACAGCTTGCAATCTGCTTGCTTCTTACCCAACTCTTCCATAAAACCTTGCATCCACACCATCTCCTTGCATGCTTCTGTAGCCGCAACATATTCTGCTTCTGTCGTACTGATAGATACTATCTTTTGTAACTGAGAGACCCAACTGACTGCAGCACTACCCAGAGTAAAAACATAACCCGTAGTGCTTCTTCTGCTGTCGATATCTCCTGCCAAATCTGAATCCACGTAGCCTTGTAACTTGATTTTCGATCCACCATAACACAGCCCTACGTCCTTAGTACCTACCAAGTACCTAAGGATCCACTTCACAGCTTCCCAATGTTCCTTCCCAGGGTTGTTCATGAACCTGCTAACAACTCCCACTGCTTGAGCAATGTCTGGCCTCGTGCTCACCATAGCATACATGAGACTCCCAATAGCTGACGCGTATGGGACTTTAGCCATGTAGTCCTGTTCCTCCTGCGTCTTTGCACCTTGCTCCTTAGATAGCTTGAAGTGGTTGGCTAATGGAGTGCTAACCGGCTTAGCACCTCCCATATTGAATCGATCAAGTACCTTGGCTATGTACTCTGCCTGTGACAAAACTAATTTCTTTTTTCCCTGTCACGCTTTATCCTCATGCCTAGGATTTGTTTTGCAGCTCCTAAATCCTTCATGGCAAATTCTCTAGACAATTGTCTTTTGAGATCTGAGATGTCCTCATGCTTGAGCCAGCCACAAGCATATCATCAACGTACAGAAGAAGGATGATGTATGACGTATCAAACTTCTTCAAGTAACAACAGTGGTCTGCATGACATCTCCTAAAACCGTTTCCCGACATGAAACTATCGAACTTCTTGTACCACTGCCTCGGGGCCTGCTTCAGGCCATATAGACTCTTCTTCAGTCTGCACACCTTGTTCTCATTACCTGGTGCCACGTATCCTGTCGGCTGATGCATATATATCTCTTCTTCAAGGTCCCCATGAAGAAAGGCTGTCTTAACATCTAGCTGTTCTAGATGTAAGTCCTCTGAAGCCACTATACTCAAGACCATGCGAATCGTAGACATTTTCACTACCGGTGAAAATATTTCAGTGAAATCGATACCTGCCTTTTGTTGAAACCCTTTCACAACCAATCTGGCCTTGTACCGTTTCGAACCATCGTGCTCCTCCTTCAGTCTGTAAACCCACTTGTTATGAAGAGCTTTCTTACCCTTGGGTAGAGTGACTAGCTCCCATGTACGATTAGACTCAAGAGAGTCCATCTCATCATCCATGGCCTGCTCCCACTTAACCCGTATATCTGACTGTAACGCCTCTTCAAAACACTCTGGCTCACCATTATCTGTCAGTAGTAGATAATGTAAGGAGGGTGAGTATCGGACCGTGGGTCTCCTCTCCCGAGTAGACCTCCTCACAACTGGTGTATGCGGCTCTGCCTCATCCTGTGGCACTGTAACACCCATGTCCGGTAACTCTTCCAACTCTACGAATTCCTTTTCTCGCCTTATTTTCCTGCACACTGTCCTTATGCATCACTTTTTCATTAAAGACTACGTCCTTGCTTCTGATGATTTTTCTGTTTTCTGCATCCCAGAACCTGTAGCCAAAATCATGTTGCCCATAGCCTATAAACGTGCACCTCCTGGACTTCGCATCCAGCTTGTTTCTGTGCTCTGCATCAATGTGAACATATGAAGTGCAACCGAACACTCTGAGATGTGCAAGGTTCACTTCTTTCCCAGTCCACGCTTCTTCTGGTAGCCCACCATCCAATGGTGCTGAGGGACTTCTATTGATGAGATATGCGGCAGTATTCACAGCATCTGCCCAAAAGGTCTTGGGCAACCCTGCATGTAACCTCATGCTCCTGGCGCGCTCAAGGATGGTCCTGTTAATGCGCTCAGCCACACCATTCTGCTGTGGTGTCCCTGGAATCATTTTCTGATGTTTGATTCCATTTGCTGCACAGTACTCCTCAAACCTCTTATCACAATACTCTCCCCCATTGTCTGATCTGAGACACTTTATTGTTTTACCCTCATTTTCTACCATAACTTTCCACTTCTTAAATACATCAAATACATCAGATTTATGTTTTAAGAAGTAGACCCACAGTTTTCTACTAGCATCATCAATAAAGGTAACAAAATAACGTGAGCCACCAAGAGATAATACCTGTGCCGGTCCCCACACATCAGTGTGTACAAGCTCCAACAGATGTGTCTTTGGAGCGCGTCCCGTCTTCTTGAAGCTTACCCTCTTCTGCTTGCCATACACGCAGTCCTCGCAGAATTCCAAGTCAATAGACTTCAGCCCTGGTAGCTTCCCTTTTGACAATAGCACTTTCATCCCTTTCTCACTCATATGTCCCAGCCTCTGATGCCATAACTGCCCATTCACTCCAGTTGATGCGACTGCGAGTGAACTATACGATCCTGAAGTCACGTACAAAGTACCTTCCTTTTGCCTCGAGATATTACCAAGGCACCTTTTGTGATCTTCCAGGAGTCACTGGTGAATGTCGTCACATAACCGGTATCAGCCAACTGTCCCACTGAGATCAGATTACGTTTCAAACTCGGTACATGTCTGACATCCTTCAATTTCAAGACCGTTCCGTCTTTCTGATTTACATGAACATCTCCCTTTCCAACAATATTGCACGGCTCATCATCACCCAGGTAGACTCTCCCAAAGTCACCTGACACATAATCACGCAGAACTTCCTTACACGAAGTAGCATGAAACGAAGCACCCGAGTCTATAACCCAAGACTCATTCCTCGCATCAAGAGACAAGATCAACGCCTCTGTGTCGCTCTCCTCAGACAGATTCACTGAATCTTTCCACCTTGAGAGCTTCCTTCTTGTTTCTTGAGCGCCCTGCAATCACGTTTCATGTGCCCCTTCTTGCCGCAATGCCAACACCCGTCTTTGTCTTTCGGTCCCTTGGACTTATTCCTTGACTTAGAACGCCCGTGTTTATTGCCTCCTTTGTTCAGCGATCTTCCTCTTCCTTCAACGTTTAGAGCATTCCCTGAATCCCCTGAAACTCTTGATGCCTTCCTTCTAGATTCTTCGCTGAGAATTAGACCGGCCACATCATCAAATTTCAGCTTTGTCGATCCTGAAGAATTGCTCACAGCAATCACCAAACCATCCCAATTGTCTGGCAAACTGGATAAGATCAATAACGCCCTGACCTCATCCTCAAAAGCAATGCCAACGGATTCCAACTGGCTCGTAACTGTATTGAACTCGTTTAGATGTTCAGCCACGCTCCCACCATCTGACATCTTCATGTTGAATAGCTGTTTCATAAGATGAACCTTGTTGGATGCTGAGGGCTTTTCATACATGGTGGCTAGGGCTTCCATTAATTCTTTTGTCGTTTTTACCTTGGATATATTGAAGGCGACGCTCTTAGACAAAGAGAGTCGGATCGTTCCTAAAGCCTTCCTATCCAGTAAAAACCATTCATCATCTGTCAATTTTCTGGTTTCTTCTCTTTTCCTCCTAGAGGAATATAGAGGTCCTTCTGATACAGATAATCCTCCATCTGCATCTTCCAGAAGGCAAAGTTTGAACCATCAAACTTCTCAATTCTAGTTTTCCCATCTTCTGCCATCGCTCCCAATAGAACTAAACCTAGCTCTGATACCAGTTGTTGCGCAGCACGCCAACAACGCAGTGAGCCTAGATCCAATCTAAGGCCTCACCCACAAACAAAGACAGGAAGAAATATAAACTAGAAATAGATCAAAGCAATCCAAAACAAACCACAAGACAAGATATACGTGGAAAAACCCCAAACTAGGGTAAAAAACCACGGATACAAAATTCCACTATGAAGAGAAACAAAGATTACAAGGCAATATACTAACCTCTCCCTTGGAAGTACAGAGAAAATTCTTTACCCACACCTCAGAATAATTTCCTAAAATTCACCTTAACCTAGAATAGCCCTAGGGACCCCAATTTATAGTTTTGGTAACTTCCCTTTCCGCATCCCAGTTGCGAAAGGACTTGCAACACGAATCCGTGAAACTCCTTTCGCATCCCAGTTGCGAAAGGACTTGCGACACGAAATCCGTGAAACTCCTTTCGCATCCCAGTTGCGAAAGGACTTGCGACACGAAATCCGCAAAAACTCCTTTCGATCCAGTTGCGAAAGGACTTGCGACACGAAATCCGCCGCAACCTCGACTGGTCGTGGGCGGCCCCAGATGTGCTCCAACTTCTCACAAAGAATTAATAATTCTAGGGTCTTCTAGGGTCAATTATACCTGAAATTATTGGACATTGAAGATATACTTGAAGTTTCTACTGAATCTTCAATAGCGTTCAGTGGATCTTCTACTTGAAGCAAACTTGAAGTTGTAGCTTGATCTGAACTTGAGTGAAGTAGAACTCAAACTTGAAGTAACCATCTTCATGTCTGCACATTTCAGCTTCATGTGTTGATTTGAAGGTGAACTTTCCATCTGATCACTTGAAGGTGAACTTTCATCACAGAATGAGTCAACTATACGCTGTTTTGTCCATCGAAATTTGACAAATAAGGGTGTACAATACAACACTTATAATCTCCCCCTTTGTCAAATTCGTGACAAAAACATACTTAGAACAAAATACAAATACAAAACTTCACATTTCTCTTTCTCTCAATATGAGCACAATATCTACTCCCCCTCAATCTGAGCTTGTACTTGTGTAGAATACCTGTATTAACAAATATATATTTTCTAAACATACAATCCACACAATCCATTCCAAAAACACATTTGATTTAATCATAACCATAACATAAATCTCTCTTAAATCTCTTCCCCAGTTTGTCACAACTTGACAAAGGAAGACAGAATGATAATCATAAATAGATAAATGAAAGACAATAGAAGAAATATGTTTAAGAGTAAATCATGAGAGTAGGAATAAGATTTAGAAAGCATAAAGATAGTAACATCCAAGAGAATGAATTAAGTCATACAACCCAAACATAAGTTAAAGTTATACAATCCCAAAACAAATAAAATTAAAGTTAAGCTAGTCAGAACCAGAGGAAGAAGGAGGTGCGATAGACGAGTCAATTTGATGAAGTCCTTTAGTAATGCGATGAAAATATTTTCGCATATACTTCATTGACGACTTGTGACTTTCTGTCAGATTGTCCTGTGAAACTTTTAACTCAACCACCTTCTCCTCTAAAGAACGAAGGCGATCATCAAATTGAGACAGTTGAAAGTCAGGATCCGCCTCATCATCAGTTTCTAGCTCATCAAAGATGTCATCCATAGTAGTGTCTGTAGGCAAGGTGTCTTCTTCTTCTTCAACATCTTCCTCATCTTGCTGACCTGGCAAATACTTCAAGTTCATCTTATTGATGTTGGAGTTATTAAATGGAAGGACTGCTATTGGTATCTCAACAGGCGGAATGACCACATTGCAATGAATTGTAAGGGTAGTCATAAGATAGGCAAAAAGAATAAAGTCATGGCCAGGATGAAGACGAAATTGTATCATATTATAACAAATCAGAGAAGAAAGACATATAGGAATGCCAGACATAGCAGAATGAAGAACACGACACATAAAGGAAGTTCAGCCTTATACCCAAATTTAGATAGACATTAGAGATAAAAAATGCGGTGAAGAACTCTGTACTTAGGCAACATTTGATTAGCATGGAGTGCATTACCCGAACTCCATTCGGCATTAGACTGACACAATTTGTGGGTAATTACTCGCCATTTAGATTCAGTTATTCTCTTAGCTAATGTAAGTATTGGAATACCTTCATCATTTACATTTATGTCCAATAGACCTGAGATAAGATGTCTATCTACAGGGAATGTCCCTTCTCTAAAATTGATAGAGAATGTCAGATCATCTAGGGACGCTTCACCTATAGACACATACTTTCCTTGTGCAATCGAGCGGTATGCCGGTCCACCCCAATTTAAAATGTTTTCCCAACCAACAGAGGTAAGGATATGAAGAAGTTGAAATGGAGCTAAATGATTGACATTAACTGCCCTTTCTATTATGACTTCTCTATTGTGAAGATCCCGAACATGCTCCGGGTCTTCCTCAGGGGCCCTTAGGGTTTTACCCCTAAGTGGAGTTGCCCTAGAGGATGAGCCACGAGATACTCTCCTCTCAGTTCGATGTTCCATATAATGATTGCAATAGAGAAAATCAAAAATAGAAGATGGGTTCGACAAGAATCAGATTTTTTTTTTTTATATATAAAAAACCCTCTAAGAAAGGAGTGAAAATCTCAAATCGACAACAAAACGAAGCTTAAGATGCATACAAGAACCCAAATCTAAAAGGAAATTGCAAATAAGGCACTTACAATGACTCTATGGAGATGGGTTCGACGAGTCGAGTGAGAGCTTGTTGAGGAAGATGAAGAAAAATGAGGAAAAAGTGATTTCCCCCTTTATGAGAAGACCACCTGCGCTCCTTGACTGGTCGAGTACATGCTCGACCCGTCGAGTACATGCTCGATCGGTTGTGCCACATTGAAATTTTAAATTTTATTTAAAATTTTTCCAAAATGTTTTGCATAACAATTATAAAAAATGCAAGAAATAACATGATTTAATTAATTTGAAATACACATACCAATATCATATTTTAATTTGAAAAATCTATTCTTGTCAAGTGGCTTAGTCATAATGTCTGCAAGCTGATTTTTGGTTTGGATATATTCTAAAGAAATACTTTTATCTTCAACCAATTCTCAAATATAGTGATAACGAATGTCTATATGCTTCGTACGAGAATGTTGGATAAGATTTTTTGAAATATTAATTGTGCTAGAGTTATTGCAATACAAGATCATTATATCTTGTGCAATTCTGTAATCGTTTAGCATTCTTTTCATTTAAACCAGCTGGGTACATGCCTTACCAGTTGTAATGTATTCAGCCTCAGCTATAGATAAAGATACTGGTAGACTTTCTATCATCAATGTTCCCTGTCCAGTCAGCATCTATATATCTAGCTAGTTGAACATTTGTATCATGCGGATACCAGAGGCCTAAATTAGTAGTACTTGCGACATATCTAATGATGTGCTTGACAACAATAAGATGTGATTCTTTTTTATCAGATTGATATCTACCACAGATGCCTACACTGAAGGCGATATCTGGTCAACTAGCAGTTAAATATAAGAGACTATCAATCATGCTGCGATATAAGCGAGAGTTTATACTTTTGCTTGTTTCATCCTTTGAAAGTTTGAGAGTCGTACTCATAGGAGTATCAAATTTCTTACCGTTCTCGAATCCAAACTTCTTAACCAAATTTAAGGTATATTTGGTTTGAGAAATAAAGATACTATCTTCTAGCTGTTTAACTTGTAAGTCTAGAAAGTAATTCAATTCTCCAACCATACTCATTTTGAACTTGGATTTCATAAGCTCTGCAAACTAAACGGACATGTTAGTGCTTGTAGAACCATAGATAATATCATCAACATACATCTGTACAATTAGTATGTGTTCATTGTACTTTTTAACAAATAAAGTTTTATCAACACTTCCCATAATAAAATTGTGACTAAGTGAAAACTTAGTCAGCTTCTCATACCATGCCCTGGGAGCTTGTTTTAGACCATAAAGTGTCTTTTCAAGGTGATATACATGATTTGAGTGTTTAAGGTCCTCAAAACCCTTAGGTTGTTCAACATAGACCTCTTCATGTATATCACCGTTTAAGAATGTATTTTTAACATCCATTTGATATATCTTGAATTTTTTGAAGCAAACAATGGATATAAATAATCTGATGATTCAAGGAGAGCTACTAGCGTAAAGGTTTCATCATAATCGATTCCTTCTATTTGAGTGTATCCTTGTACAACCAGTCTAGCCTTATTTCTAATTATATTTCCTATTTCATCAGATTTGTTTTTGAAAATCCATTTGGTTCCAATTATATGTTTATCAGATGGTCTTGGAACCAAATACCAGACATCATTCCTAATAAACTGATTTAGCTCTTCTTACATGGCTACAATCTAATTTTCATCGGTAAGTGCTTCTTTTACGTTGGCTGGTTTAATTTGAGAAGTAAAGAAAACATAATTGCAAATATTCTCTAATTGTTTTCTTGTTCGCACACCAGTGAAAGGATTACCTAATATCAGATCAGTAGGATGGTCTTTGACTGATCTTAGTTCAGTATTAACTGGACTAGATGAGGAGTAAGGTTTCTCAATTAATTTGACTTCATCATCTTCTTTACTAGGTGTGGGTGTGATCAGTGATCATCAATTACAACATTAATGAATTCCTGGATCACTCCTGTTCTCTTATTAAGAACACGATATGCTCGACTATTCAGAGCATAACCCAAGAATATCCCTTCATCACTCTTAGCTCCAAACTTTCATAAGTTTTCACGGTCATGTAAAATAAAGCACTTACTTCCAAAAATTCGAAAGTACTTATCAGTTGGTTTCTTATTGAATCATAACTCATAGGCTGTTTTATCTTTTGATTTTCTTACATACACACAGTTTATAATATAGCATGCAGTATTTATAGCTTCAGCCCACAAGTTTTTTTGGTAAATTCATGCTATTTAACATAACATTGGCCATCTCTTGTAGTACTTTATTATTTCTTTTAACAACCTCATTTTATTAAGGTGTTTTAGGAGCAGAAAACTCATGCGATATACCATGATCAGTACAATATTTTTCAAAATTACTATTTTCGAATTCAATACCTTGATCACTTCTGATCTTGATATGTAATGTTTCAGAAAAATCCGTACAAAGACCCGAGTACCACCTCAGGCAGAAATCCCTAAGGACCGTATTATGTAGAAATTAGACGGAGATTAATAAAGTACCAAACCAAATTACTCGGTGGATTTAGCTTGAACCACCATTTACACAAATGGTAAGACCCAAAACCATTAATATCACTGACTCAACACTATATAAAAACCTAGGAGAAACCCCAAGAGACTGTCGCTCTCAGGAGCACATTGAAAATCCATATCGGACCTGAACTGCACGTTGAAAGTCTGATGACTGCGAAACTATAAGGTTACATCCGCCTTACTGGGCTTGACAAAAATCACGGGAATCGAGCCTAGACGGTGTCCAGAAATGTTCAATTTGAATGCTGAGTGAAGTGTGTGAGAAATGTGAATACCTTTGGAAAATGTAATGAAACTTAAGTAAATTAGGCCATTGGCTCACGGGCAAAATTGAAGATTTCAGACCATCAGTTTCTGACCGAACTTCACCCATGGATCAAGGAAATTTCCCTACACCTATCCGTATACTTGTGGCCCTGATCGAGTGACAATGACCATTGCTCTGATACAGGTCCTTCACGGTCGATCGACCTATCCAATCCCGTTGAAACCACATCCTGGCATAGATCCATCATCAGAGAACTTACCCTACGCTGTAAGTGAGTAATGGACCTCCAAATGAACCCCATTCGTCAGAAACAGTCACCCTTTGGATGTAAATCAGGTATACCATGGCCCTGGGGCCATTTACACCAGTTCTGGGCCTATATAAAGCCCTTAAACCACCCCATTTCCATTCCATACGAAATTCTCTAACCCTAGGAGAGAGAAGAGAGAAAAGAAGAGAAAAGATTAAGGAGAGAAGAGACAAATAGGGAGATCATTGCTGAGATTCTTTCCCACAACTCCACGTGATGTTTCACCTCCCTACCATCGCTACACGAACCATTCCAACTACGATTTGGGTAAGAAATCCTAACCCTAATGATTTAGGAATCCAAATAGAGTAATTGCTGAAATAACTAACCTATTTCATTTCTTAGGTGCCCGTCGTCCCATTTTCAGGAACGTAGGATTCGAACCGAGTCTGAATCGAGTATTTCGATGAAAGGTGTGGACTATAAATGTTTAGGTTATGGTTTTCAATGTTTTCAATGTCAGCATTTATGTTTAACTTGATTGCTGCCATACGATCTTAGTTACACCATTTTCGATGTAATATACATGTGTGAACTATGTTGAATAAAATTTGCGTCTCAGTTGTTTGTCGAAATGTTCGAATGAACATGAAAATATGATTTGTGTTTGCTATGCCTACTGATCTAGGATTCATCGTCATTATATGCATGCTGACCTCTTTGTATGAGGGTTTGCTAAAATACATGGTGTAACTAATCTAGTCTATGTAATTGGTGAAGTGTAACTTAAGTGTTTGATAAAATGCCTGAATGAGAAAATGTTGATGATTTGTATTTATTAAGTGTATTAAGATAGGATTCTCTATTTCCTTAATCATATGTATAGTTTCCTTCATGTAATCATATTTGTTGCTACGCAATTTATGCATAAAATACAAATATTTGGTAACATGTTCAATGTGTTCGATGAAATGCTCAAATGAGAAATTGATTGGAATTGTCTGTCAAATGCTAATATGATTAACACATGTATTTACATGCTACATTTGAGTAAGATTGGGACTACAACGTAGTCTAAGCAATCGGTAACAGTTTCCATTTGAGTGACCGAATTAGTCACGCTACATTTGATACGTTCGATGAATCCGGGTCATTCGACGATTGTCGACAGTGGTTAAGCCACGTGCAGTGCTTATACGATCCATGTCGATTAATTCAGCGTGCGCTCGTACGATTCGAACTTATCTAATAAACCAATTGGCCTACTATGTGTTTACCATGTATGGACATCATTGCTTGAATCTAAGGTACCACTTGCCAATGTAAAGGCCCGTTTCAACCATGGTACCACGATCCGCTAAGACTCATGAGCTGGGCATGGTGGTATGGGACACCGTGGTCGAGATGTTGGCCTACGCTGGGGTGACGAGCCTCCTCGTAGTGACCAGTGAGCAACCTAAACTCATGAGCCGAATATGGTGGTATGGGACACCGTATTTGATCTGTCGGCCTACGCAGAGGTGACGATCCTCCTCGTAGTGACCTCGAGTATAAACTCTTGAATTTTCCTATCCACTGCTTTTCATTAGGGGTGATGCCCTACAACTTGCCTTTCGTACGTGATTAACTAGGATTGACCACCCTAGATGAATCTCCGTTTGGGTTAATGATGCAAAGGGAGGTAACTTAGCTTCCCAAATCTGCTGCATGAATAAACCTAATTAAGTACTCAGCTAACACGATCATGCACCGCATTGCATGTGCTTTGGCAAAGAAGTTGCACCTTTAGGGAGTTTGTTCTATGCAAACTTGGTTGTTGGAGTCACTTTTGAGGGGGCTTTGTGCGAGGGCATGCACATTACTACACACCATCCTTGCATTAACAAGAGTAGTTAGGAAGTGATTGTTGTATTGCTTTATCATTACTGCTTGATTGAATTGATAAGATGTTAACTTTTTCCTTATAGTACCACTGAGTTGATCACTCACTTCCACTATGGGACAGTGTTTTAAAACACCAACCAGACTCTGTTGTAGTTGTAGGTGAGGACGAAGTCTATGCAACTGAAATGGACTTCATAGATGAGGAGGAATTCTCCTACGTTCAGCTATTAGGCGGGTCTATGTAGACCTCATGCAGATTCGATGGGATTACAGGGATACATGGATTAGTTGGACATGTACATTTTGATATTTTGTAGACTTTGAAACAATACATGTTTATGTTCAGCCCGGTATCATACGCATGCTCTGGAGGTTACGACACCTTTACATACTTATATATATATGTTTCAATCTTCCGCTTGCAAAATTTTATTTATCTCTGGAGTATGATATGTTGTTTTAGTGTAATCTCACTCATGTTTAATACGTTAATATGGACCATATTTAAACATCATTATCCATGTTAGATAAGTGATGCACTGGATCTCAGGAGTTGAGCTTTGCTCGACCCTCGGAATCCGGGGAGTTACATGATAACATTCATTTTTTTTTTTCAGTTTGAATTCGTTTTAGTATTCTTTGGACTTCATCGAGAGTCTCAAATTTTTCTCTCATGAATGCTACCCAAGTAAATCTGGTAAAGTCATCAACAATAACCAGAAAGTACTTCTTTCCACCTCTACTCTCCGTTCTGGTCGGTCCAACTAGATCCATATGGAGATGTTCAAGAGGTTTGGCTGTGGCAAAGGAGTTCACTTTCTTGTGACTACTCCTAGTTTGTTTCCCAATTTGGCATGCGCCACATATTTTATCAACTCTTTTTAGTTTGGGTAGACCTCGAATAAGATCAACTTTGCTTAATCTATAGAGGTTTCAGTAATTAACATGTCCAAGACATTCATGCCATAATTCCGTTTTGTCTGTTTGGACCATGTAACATAAAAATATAAAAGAGCAAGATTCATTGATAATATATCAATTTTCAGAAGTCCTATGACTATTTAATATCACACAACCTTTTTCATTTGAAATCTTGCATCCTTTATTAGTAAATTTTACACTATGTTTGTTATCGCAGATTTGAGATATACTTAGAAGATTGTGTTTAAGTCCTTCAACATATAAGACGTTTTCAAAAGGAGGAAGGTTAGAGATTTGTACATACCTTGGCCAATAATCCTGCAGTTGCTTCCATTAACCAAAAGTAACTAAGCCATCATTCATTTCTTTGTAGTTGGTGAATATATCCTTGTCACCTGTCATAGGTCTTGAACATCTACTGTCTAGGTACCACTTTGAATGGCTAGAAGCTTTGAAGGCAGTGTAGGCAACAAGACAAGTAACTTTTGAAACCCATTTCATTTTAGTTTTGGGTTTAAGAGTGCCATTGGTTTTTCTTGGCTTGTGAAAGTTGAAATTTCTCTGTCTATCAACTCTGATAACATTAGAGTTAGATTTGAGAAGCTCTTTGAGTAAGTCCACTATTTTTTCAGCTAAGGGGTTATATCTTTGACTTCTAAAGCTGATGTTATCAGAATTAACTTTAGAAGCTTGAAAAGGTTTTGAGTTTTTAAAATTGTTTTGGTTATTATTTTTCAAGTTCTTACCTTTTGAGTTTGAGGATTCTCCTTTTACAAATGGCGATGCATTCTTATTTTTCAGTGGAGTATCTTTGATATAGCTCAGACCCGATTTAATCACCACACTTTTTAGTGCGGTTAATAATTTTTTCATCTTAGGGTCTCCATGGGCGTATCTCCATGTATCCTTAGAACTCAATAGAGAAGAAGCTTCAAGTTTTAATTTCTTATTTTCTATTATGAGTTTTTCAAATTCAGAAGTTTTGAAACTTAAATCAAGTTTTGCTTTTTCATAACAATCAGAAAGATGCGATTTTTCCAAAATAATGTTTTCAAGTTCTTCTTTTAATTTAAGAAAAATTTCTTTTTGAATCTTTAACTTGACAACTATTTTGCAACTTTCCCTGTATAGGGCATTATAACCATCTTGAAGATCATCTTCATTTTCATTTTCAGGGTCACTCCTAAGATTCTCATAATCAGATAAGTTACAACTATCTGAGGAGGTGACTCTGGCTATAGTCATTATGGCTTTCACTTCATTTGAAGTTTCTTATTCTGATTCATCTGACTCAGAAGAACTTTTAGAGTCAGATGATTCATCCCAACTAGCTATCATGCCCTTTCTCTTTGACTTATCCCTTTTGGGACATTTATTTGCCAAATGCCCATATTCATGGCAGTTGAAACATTAACTGTCTTTCACAGATTTCCAAGTTTTAGATTTTCCCTTCCTCTTATCAGAAGGTTTTTGAAAATTAGCTCTTTTCTTACTTTTGAAAATCCTGTAAAATTTTTTAGTAAGTAAAGTTATATCATCCTCTGTATCTTCAATATCAGAATCAAGATTATTATCTTTTGAAATAGATTTGGATAATTTAAGGGCAATGGACTTACCTTTGAGAGCTTTAAAATTTAACTCGTCTGTTTGAAGAGAACCAACTAACTCCTCAACCTTCATTTGAGTAGTGTCTCATATTTCCTGAATGACAGTTACTTTAGAATTGAACCCCTCAGGAAGAGATCGCAATATTTTACCACAGACTTTACTTTCTGGGATTCCATCTCCTAGACCTCACATAGAATTGACTATGTTATTTAATTTCGTATAGAAGTCCATGAAAGTTTCATTTTCTTCCATATGAATTTCCTCAAACCTTGTAGTGAAGATTTGAACTTTAGATTTCTTGACAATAGTAGTTCCTTCATGTGTCATTTCAAGAATATCCCAGGCTTGTTTAGTTATATCACATGAAACGATTCTCTTGAATTCATCAGGTGATAGAGCACATGTAATTGCATTTAAAGCCTTATCATTTGCACTGCTTTCATTTTTCTGAGGTGTAGTCCATAAATAAAAAGGAGTCTCTTTAATAGACTTGGTTCTATCACTGCCTAGAACCTCAGACATAGGTGGTTTCCATTTGGTTACCATTACTTACCACACGCTTTCATTTATGGATTTTAAGAAAATTCTCATTTTGCCTTTCCAATAAACATAATTTGAGCCATCAAAAGGTGGCGGCCTGATAATAGATAGGCTATCAAAATTTGACATAATGAAAACTCTAGATTTATAAACTCATGACTTAATCCAAGTAAATGAGCAACTTAGCTCTGATACCACTTGAAAAGGGTAAGCTCTTAGTCTTAGAGGGAAAGAACTGAAAGATAAAATAAATCACAACTAATCAAAGATCTCAACTGTAATAGTATTGAGAAATTGATTCAAACCTTGTTCAAAGGACAACCTTACACCAAAAACAGATATTTTATGTAGGACAACCTAATTTCTTGAACGTAGTAAGGATTAAGATCGCAAACTAAAACAAGAGGAAAAGGGAAAAGGCTATCTATTACAAGCATTCACCACATGTACATGAAAAGATTACAACCATTCAACACATATACATCACATACATTATTCACCACAAAACATTAGAAGTTATAGTGGTTCAGTGTGTACACCAACTGTTCTTAAACATCCACACCTACTCCACTCCTAATAATCATAACCCACGTGATATTGGCGTTCACTAATAATCAAGGTATTCTCAGGTTCACCTTAAAACCTATATAGTTGTGTTTTCAAATGGGCTATCACAACCAAAACCCCACACTGAGATTTTCTAATAATCTTAGTCAAAACTAATACATATATTTTCTGGATATCTCAAGAAATTAAAAATGAATAAAGAATACTTATCTTCTTCTGAAGACGCTCTTTGATGTAGCCCGTAGAACCGCTTCGCTTGATGTAGAAATGTTCAATGTCCAATAACACAATCAAGGGTTCTAGGTTCTAAATTGATTTTAAATTAATTTAAACCTTGGGCTACTTGTTTGAATTCCTTCGATCTCACAAGGAAGAGTATGAACTCCCTTTAAAACATAAGATTCATAAAAGAGAGATCAAGGAATCACAAAAACAAAAATGTATTAAAAGATTTAAAATTACCGTGCAATAGCTTGAAAATGACGGGGACTTTTTTCTCTCAAAGTGAAGGCTTTTTGTGGCTTTAATGAATGAATTAGAATGAGAAAAGACCTTTATTTATAGGCTGAAAATCGGTTGCTTCGACTGGTCTAAGGTCTCCGTCGACTCGTCTAAGAATTAGCCAAATTTCAAATTTTAGGTGCGATCGAATAAAAACGCCCTTTGACTGGTTGAAGTATTTCTTAGACTAGTCGAACCAGAGCTTGGACTAGTTGAACTTAGGCTTGAACTAGTCGAACCAAAGCCTAACCAAAGTATAAAAACCTGTGTATGTTTAACATATGAAAGGACCTAATTCTAGGGTCTTTCTAGGGTCAATTATACTTGAAATTATTGGGCACTTGTCACGTCCCAGACTCGGTAACCGAATTCCTAAGGAACCTGATAACCGGTTCTGACCGCAACAGCCTCCGTAGTACCCCACTCTCAGCTCCTGAGATAGGTTTCAATCCGTGGTTTGTGAAGCCCTTTCATATTTAAACACATATGTTTTAGACTTTCGCTTGCTTATTTAATTATATCTGGAGTATGATATGCTTTCTTGGTATAATAATCCCACTCATGTTTAACTCATTAATATGGACAAAATCTGAACATCATTATCTATGCTGCATAAGTGATGTGCTGGATCTCGGGAGTAGAGCTTTGCTCGACCCTTGAAATTCAGGGCATTACAGAGTCGAACGGGTCGCCGGAGCAGGATGAGAGCCACGACCAGGGGCACCACAGCCACGGGTACCACGGCCACGAACGCCCCGCTTAGGCGGCATCGTCTATAGAAAAACAAGGATAACGACGCATAAGGTTAAAATATTGTAGGCTCAAACGAAAGGAAGGTCCTCGGGACACTACTTGTCCTAGGCTTGCAGTAGACATGCGATGTTATCCCAAGTTATTCTAGAATTACTTGTTATGCTCTGATACCAACTCCTGTCATGCCCCAGACTCAGTAACCGGACTCATAAGGAACCCGATAGCCGATTCTGGCCGCAACAGCCTTCGTAGTACCCCACTCTCGGCTCCTGAGACAGGTTTCGATCCTGGGATCCTATAAGGAGGATTTTCATAACCATATATTCATTTCAATACGAGCATACCCAAGATCACAACAAGTATATCTGAGAAATAACAAAGGCAACATCATAAAATCCACTATAAATTTGAGCTTTAATATAATGCTAAAAGGAAATACATCTGATGACAAAAGAAGAAGAAAGAAGATTTGCAACACGGGGTCCTCAGCTCAACTCCTATCCTAGCTTCGCTGCTAAGACGCCGACCTAGGATCTCCTGCATGCATCAATTGTGCATAAGCTTATAGAAAGCTTAGAGGGTGGTGAAAGTGTGTGACAATGGTGCGCGGAAGAATGATAGGAGATACAGAAGGGGAATATGATCAATGCTAATAGCACTAGCCTTACCAAGGCTGCCATGAATGCAAGAGGCCATACCAAGGCTATGCAATGCGATGAGTACTGGACGTCATACCAAGGCGATGCAATATAAAGCTTATACAACCGATGCAAATGCAATGCGAAGTTATGTCAGACCTGATATCTAATCCATAAATCAAGTACAGTTCCATCATAAAGAATCTACCGGGGTCAAGTACACTACAGGATGACTGTTGCTTTATAGACCCGCATAATCAAATGAGCGTAAGAGACCACACTACCCGCCTGTGGATAGGTAATCACCAGCAAGGCTCGATGGTAGCGGACCCATTCACGAGCTGGTCAGACTTATCCTAGCCATGCCCTCTCACTCAGGCGGATAAGGCCACATCCCATCTCAACCGACTACATGACAGTGAGAGACGCGGCCTAACGGTGTAAGGCATTCGACCGCTCATGATTTCCACTCGGTCACAGCGTTGAGGCATCTTCTAAGTACCTTGAAGGTTTAAGGGCTTTCACCCAGGGATATCCTATGCATCCCAATGCTCAACTAATATATTTCCGGTGTCCACATACGACCATCCATGAATACCCCTGTGGAGGCAAGGCCATGATGAAGCAAGAGCAATAATATCCATGAGATGTGATGACAAATGCATAAATCACGCATACCAATCATGCAATAGCTCCAAGCACTCAATGTGCACAAGAGGGGAAACTTCATCCCTCCATCATATCAACCCAATGACCACACACATAATGCAATCCAATCACACCATGATGTATATGCGTCATGAGGGTGCGCCATACGACGATGAAGACTTAGAACATACTCCTTCCCAAGGGGGGAAAACAAGTCTAGGTATTTAGACAAGATTACTAAGGGATCATCTTCTAGTTGGGGCCCAATACTTTGGGGTAGCTCATAAACTAAGAAGGGCCATATAAGCCTAAAGGAATAAGCGGTCCTATCAAGGGTCCAAGGTAGGCCTTTAACCACCTATAACAACCCCATGGGCCTACCTTAGGGCCACCAAGGAGGACATCTAACCTCAATTAGGTAGCAAAAGGCAGCCCGCTACTACTCGAATATGAAGCAAGGCCTAGGGCCTAAGGTAATCCATGGCCTAGTGGGCTATACTCAAAGCCCAACTCATAAGCAATATGGTGGGCCCTCAAGCAAGGTTTGGGCCCAATCATAAAAGTCACAAATCCACATATTATGGTGGGCCTAGTGGGCAGCCCGGTAATCCAACCATGTGGGCAATTTCTATTCTTTATCCAAGTGAGTTGATCCTCACAACTTGACCTAAGTACAAGGTTATTTTGGTGGGCAACCAATGGCCCAACTACTTACACATTATGGCCCACAAACCCATCACAATAAGTGGTGAGATACAGGCCCAAAGGTCAAGGGACCTAACTTGAAGATTCCAAGATAAATGGGCCTACAAAGTCCAACCAAAACTATGAACATATATCTAAAATAAAATCCAATTGAGGTGGGCCTCATAGTGTGCACGAATGAAGCCCAAATGCACCTCAGAAAATGGTAAGCTTAGAAGCACAATTCATCCTTAAATCTAGTGGGCCATGCTACCCCAAATCATACCATTAGGGGCAACCAATATGGGCATATTACTGGAATTTCCACCCCACCCATTTTTGGGCTTGCTAGAGTCCATCAGTAATAAATATAAATTAAGTTTATGTTCATTGGTGGCCCACATATGTCCCTGTGGGTCTCACCAGATGAGCGTAATGGATCACACACACAAATCAGGTGGACCATGCTGCTGGACTGGAAGTCTAGCAACAGTCCAATGGGCCTGGGCATCCCAAGGTGGAAGGTCTTATGGGCTTGGGCAATTAGCCCAAAGACACAACCAAATGGGTCTAAAAAATGAATGCCACTGAGGAAGATGGTCATGTCACACATGGATCACAAATAGATGGATGGTGGGGATAACAAATACATTAAGGTGGGCCCACAAGGAGGGTGGACGGCCCAGTCATGGCTGGATGCCCCAACCTGGGCATCCTAGTTTGGTGGACGGGTCCAGCCCATGCCACGGTCAGTACAGGGGTCCGTTGACCCCAAAAATTGGCAAGTGGATCCTACCATAGGTGGGCCACCTCTCTATGAAATTTCATAATTTTTGGATTAGCAAAAATATTTTTATTAATTTAAAGAAAACAGACTGTCCAAAAAATCTGTTGCTGGAATAGTGCAGAAATTACAGACTAACCACCTCACTTGGGCCACACCTTTGGGACCTCAATCAGGGTCAGATGGGGCTGAAATTTGGTGAACATCAAGGTGAGATCCCCACCTTTCAGAAAAGTATATTTGATGGGTATGAAAAGGCCCTCAATCAGTCCCAATTTCAGGTCCAAAACCAACAGAAATCTGTCCCAAAAATCTAGACAGCAATACATTCTTGAATTGAAATAAATGTAGAAACCATTTAAGGAAAGGATTAGCCCATAAGTTTGGTGCCATGGCCCATCCTAGTGGGCCCCACAATTGTCCAGATTGAATCCAAAATTTGCCACTCTTACATGCAACATTTAGGGTGGCAAATGGGACACCCTAACCATAGTGTAGGTTGGGTATGAGCGTCCCACCCTTGCTGGGGTTTCCTGGACAATCCAGGCCCACTAAGTGGACCACACATACATCATCAGAAATACAAGAGAAGGGAGAGGAAAGGAAGGATATCCAGCCATCGAAGGAAGGCTCCGCCACTATTGACACTTCCCCAACACAATCACAACCACATATACTATACATATACAATGTACAACATAGATTTCATCATGCATGGCTTAGATCTAAGATGAACGATTGGGATATCATCTCAACCACGATGAAAGGGTCTAGATGACCCATCATGCATAAGGAATGAGAAGAAATCACCATGAAAGGAATCCATCAAAGGAATCCCTATGCGTGGACATGCATGCATAAGATGGGCCCAATGGCCACATCTAGAAGGTTGTGTAGGATCTCCACCATTGATTGTTGGGTCCTACACATCCCAAATGAGAAAGAGAGAAGGATCTACATTAAGAAGAAGAGATCTACATGATGTGAAGAGCACCCACCTTGATCCTTACAAAAATCTAGGTCTTCTTGCTCCAAGCACTCCAAGGGAGATGGATGGATGGGTGAGATGAACTTGTGATGGATGGATTTAGAGAGATTGTAAGTGTTATTGTTAATAGCCCTTTCGTTGTCAAATTTATGGTGCTAAAGACACTGTTATGAAGCTTGCATATGTGAAGATCAAAGCGCCACTTAAGATCAACTTTGATGGACAAGCACTGCTCTCAAGTCAAGATCTCAAGATGCTTTCAAAGTTAAAGAAGCTTTCAAGTTCAATCTAAAGATCTTAAGAAGCTTTCAAGTTCTATCTCAAGATCTCAAGAAGCCTTCAGGTTCAATATCAAGACCTCAAGTTTAATCTCAAGATCTGAATATGCTTTTAAGTTTGAACTACATTAAGACTTCAAGTGTCACTACTTTCAAGGTCCTTAAGTTTCAATGTCCTTACTTCACTGTTGAGGTTTGACTAACCATAGGTTGACCTTTAGAGTAGGCCACTTTGGATACATAATTCATATATTTTATTTAAGTGAGTCTGGCCTATTCTAACACTAATCCTGGTCTCTGGTCGACTAGTCCTAACACTGCTTCGACCTGTCTAAGGATTTCCTGGACCAGTCGTAAGTTTGTTGTAAAATTTAGATATTTTCTGTTAAGCTTTGACTAGTCCTGGGGACTATTCAACCTGTCATAGGAACAGTGTCGACTGGTTCTTTGATCAGTCGTAGACCTTCAACTCAAACTACAGCGATGATTTGCACTTTGTTTTGACTAGTCGTGTGTGACCTTCGACCAGTCGAAGGAGACCTACGACAAGTCGAAGGTGCCCTTCGACCAGTCGAGAAACCGTCTTATCTTATCGCGCCTGAATTTTTAAATATCTGTTGGATATTCGACCAGTCGTAGCGACTTAAGACCAGTCGAAGACATGACTTATTCACACTATAAATAGAGCACGAATCTTAGAATAAAATAGACCATTCAAGCTAATTTAATTCGGCCTTCTGAAAGATAAATCTGTGCTCCGTTTAAAGCTAAGTGTGCTTATTTAATATTCTATTTCTTTAGCTTTGTTAATTGATTTTGTTTCTTGCATTCCAATCTAATCTGTAAAGAGGAAGTTTTATTTTCCTTTTACTGAAATCAAAATCAATTCTAGCTAGCCCATTTGTTTTAAATTAAAATCTATTAGAAATTAGAACCATTATAAAGTGAGTATTGGACATTGAACTTTGACATTCAAATCTCTACTCCGACTTGGTTCTTCTGGGCTGCTACAACAAAGAAGAAATTCAGGTATTTTACATTTACTGTAAATTCATTTATTTTAGTTTTATTTGAGGTTAAGCCAGAAAAATCTCAAAGCTGTTGGTTATCTGAGGAGAGTCAAAAAATCAGAAGTGAGGGTTTTTTGAATTGTGTAAGCCCTTTGAAAAAGACACAATTGTAAAGGTTTTGAGTAAACCTGTGAAAATCTACTTGATAGTGAACGCTAATATCCCCTGTGTGAGGATATTAGGAGTGGAGTAGCATTCTGTGTGGCTGTTTTTAAACAGTTGGTGTACACACAGGCGAACCACTATAACTCCTTGTGTTGTGTGGAAGTGTGCTTTATTTTTCTATCTTTGATTATTTTTTTTTTGTGGAATGTATGGGGATGTGAATGTTGTAATCATTTTAATTTCAAGCTCAGTGGTGAATGTTGTAATAGTTTAGATTTAAATTTCTGCAATTTATTTTAAGCTATTTCTTTATTTGAGCTTTATTGTTCTAGTAAGGTTGCCCTGCCATTTCTATGGTGTATGGTTGTCCCTAGAACAATCAATTACATTCTATTCTATTCCTCTGTTTTATTTCAATTTGATTATTCCTAGAAAGTTTGAGTTCTTGATACAAAGATCTTTCTAGAAATCCGGTTGTCCTACCATAAACTTTGGTTTTTGGTGTAAGGTTGTCCTTAGAACAACTTTTGTATCAATTCTCAGTACTTGTTTATTGAGGTCGCTATTCATTTATGCATTGTGGATTGATTTACTTTATTTAGCTATCTTGTTATTTAAATTCTGCTGTAATTAATTTAAATTTGGCATAGTTCTATTCACCCCCCTCTAGGACATATAGCTTGGCCATTTCAAGTGGTATCAGAGCCTAATAGCTCGCTCTTATTTCTTTTTATTTGGATTTACTTCCTTAGCTAACGATCTAAGCTTTATATAAGATGCCAAATTTTGATAGCCTTTCAGTCACTACGCCTCCACCTTTTAATGGCACCAATTATGCCTATTGGAAAGCTAGGATGAGGATCTTCCTCAAATCCCTGGATGAAAATGTGTGGCTAGCCATAGTGAATGAATGGACCCCTCCTACCACTGAAGTGACTGGTGTTGATGGTTCAAAAACTACAAAAATAACAGCTTATTTTTCTTGAACCACACTTCAGAAAAGTGAGAGTAGTGCAAATGCTAAAACACTAAATGCAATTACATGTGTACTATCACCGGATGAATTCAAAAGAATTATATCCTGTGATTCTAAAAAACTAACTTGGGATATATTAGAAATGACACACGAGGGTACATCAATTGTAAAAAAATCTAAAGTCCAACTCCTCACAACCAAATTTGAAGAAATTCATATGGAGGAGAATGAAATGTTCATGGACTTTTACACAAGATTAAATGACATTGTAAGCTGAATGTGGGGTCTTGGCGATAAAATCCCAGAAAGTAAAGTGTGTGCAAAAATACTACGCTCACTTCCTAAACGGTTCAATTCCAAAGTAACCGCAATCTAGGAATTTCGTGATACGGACAATATGAGGGTAGAAGAACTAGTTGGTTCTTTACAAACCTATGAGTTAAACTTTAAAGCTCCTAAAGGAAAATCTATAGCTCTTAAATCTTCTAAAATTGTTTCTGAAGAAAATTCTGATTCTGAAGATGATACGTCTCTTTTAGCTAAGAAGTTTTATAAGAATTTCAAAAGTAAGAAAAGGGTCGATCTTCAACAATCAAATGATAAAAATAAATTTAGACCCAAAACTTGAAAATCCTTGAAAGACAATCAGTGTTACAACTGCCATGAATATGAGCATTTAGCAAACAAATGTCCTAAAAAGGACAAACCCAAAAGGAAGGGTATGTTGGCTACTTGGGATGAATCATCTGAGTCTAAAACTACTTCTGATTCAGAATATTCTGAAACCGAGTCGGGCAATGAAGTTAAGGCCCTTATGACTCTAGCCAAGTTCACTTTTTCAGATCATGATGATTCAACTAGTGAAGAAAATCTGAATAGTGATTATGAAAATGAAGAAGATCTTCAAGATGCTTACAATGCCCTATATAAGGAAAGTTGTAAAATTGCTGTGAAGCTTAAACTTCAAAAAGAAAAAATTTTTAAACTCAAAGAATGCTTTTACTTACTTGTTTTAGAAAAATTCCAAATTTCAGATAGTTTTGAAAAATCAAAATGTGATTTGGAATTCAAAACCTCCCTTATTGAAGATTTGAAATCTGAAATTAAGAAATTCAAAAATGAAGTATCTTCTCTTCTGAGTTTAAAGGAAACCTGAAAATATGCCCAAGGTGATCCTAAATTAGAAAAACTCTTATCAGGATCGAGAAAATGTGGCGATCGATCCGGTTTGGGCTATGATAAGGGTATTCCTCTTAAACCGAAGAGCACTCCTCCCAAGTTTGTAAAGGGAGAGACTTTAAACTCAAAAGGGAAAGATAAAATATTTTCTAAAAACTCTAAATCTTTTCAAAAATCTAAAAGTAATTATTTCAACTATAAAAAATAAAACCAAAATCCTTTGGCTGAAAAAATAGTTGATTTACTCAAGGTGCTCTTAAAATCTAACTCAGTAGGTCATTACCACAACTATAAATAGAAGAAGACCAACTATGTTCCTAAACCCAAAACAGTTCTGAAATGGGTCCCCAAAGTCACTTGTTTGGTTGCTCACACTGCTTTCAAAGCTCCAAGCCATTCTAAATGGTACCTAAACAGTGGATGTTCAAGGCATATGACTGGTGATAAAGGTCTATTCACCGATCTCAAAGACATGACTGATGGTTCAGTCACATTTGGTGATGGCAGCAATTGCAAGATTATGGGCCAAGGTACGGTTCAACTTTATAACCTTCCTTTATTCAAGAATGTCTTATATGTAGAAGGTCTAAAACATAACTTGCTTAGCATATCTCAAATATGCGATAATAACCATAGTGTACAATTTTCTAATCAAAGCTGTGAAATTCTAAATAACAAAGGCTCAGTAATATTAACTGGACAAAGAACGTCTGAAAACTGCTATATTGTAAGCGAATCCAGCTCATCCAATCAATTATGTTACATGGTCCACACAGACGAGACTGATTTGTGGCACAAACGTCTTGGACATGTACACTACCGAAATCTGTATAGATTGAGCAAACAAGAACTTATAAGAGGTCTACCCAAACTACAAAAATTGGATAAAATATGTGGCAAATGTCAGATTGGCAAACAAATAAGGAACTCATACAAAAAGGTGAATTCCAATACCACATTAAGACCACTCGAGCTTCTCCATATGGATCTTGTAGGACCTACAAGGACAGAAAGTCGAGGTGGTAAAAGATATATCTTGGTAATAGTGGATGATTTTACCAAATATACATGGGTTGTCTTCTTAAGGGACAAATCAGAAACCCTTGAAGAAGTGAAAAAGGTTCTCAAAAGGATTCAAACTGAAAAGAGTTCTCAAGTCAGTAAGATTCGTAGTGATCATGTATCTAAATTTGAGAATAGCGGTTTTGAGAAGTTCTGTAGCGACCAGGGAATATTACATGAATTCTCAGCACCCAAAACTCCTCAACAAAATGGTATTGTTGAAAGAAAAAATAGAGTGCTTCAAGAAATGACTAATGTCACGTTGAATAGTACGAAGCTCTCTAAGAATCTTTGGGCTGAAGCAGTCGATATAGCTTGCTACATCATTAACCGGGTTTACACTAGTAAAGGTAATAATAAAATGGCTTACGAATTATGGTTTGATAAAAAGCCTACTGTCAAATACTTTTGAGTTTTTGGCAGTAAGTGCTATATTTTACGAGATCGTGAAAATCTAGGAAAGTTCGATACGAAGAGTGATGAAGGGATCTTTTTAGGATACTCTTTAAACAGTCGAGCTTATAGGGTTCTGAACAAAAGGACTGGTGTGATTCAAGAGTCCATTAATGTGGTCATTGATGATCACTTGAACACTTCAGTCTCAAGTTTAGATAATGATGAAGTTTTAGTAATTGATAAATTTGACACTTCATCTATTCAGACTGATCTAAATTAAGGACTGTTGAAGATCATCCAACCACATAGATTCTTGAAAACCCTCTCACTGGTGTTCGTACACGTAGACAACTTGAGGATATATGTAATTACATATGTTTTATATCCCAGATAGAGCCATCTAATGTAAAAGAAGCTCTTGCTGATGAAAACTGGATTGTTGCAATGCAAGAAGAACTTAATTAATTTGTTCAAAATGATGTCTGGTATCTTGTTCCTAGACCTAAAGATAAACATATTATTGGAAAAAAATGGATTTTTAAAAATAAGTCTGACGAGCTTGGGAATATTATTAGAAACAAGGCAAGATTAGTTGTACAAGGGTACACTCAAATTGAAGGTATTGATTATGATGAAACCTTTACCCCAGTTGCTCATCTTAAATCAATAAGACTTTTTATATCCATTGCTTGCTTTAGAAAGATTAAAAATTTTCAAATGGATGTTAAGAGTGCCTTTTTAAATGGCGATTTACATGAAGAAGTATATGTTGAACAACCTATTAGATTTGAAGATCCTAAGTTTACTGATCATTTATACCATCTTTAAAAAGCTCTGTATAGTCTTAAACAAGCTCCCAGAGCATGGTATGAGAAATTGACTAAGTTTTTGTCATAACTTTCAGATGGGAAGTGTTGATAAAACATTGTTTGTTAAGAAATATAATGAAGATATCTTAATGGTTCAAATCTACGTTGATGATATCATTTATGGATCTACTTATACTGACATGACTATTGAGTTTGCAGATTTGATGAAATCTCAATTTGAAATGAGCATGGTTGGGGAATTGAATTACTTCCTTAGGTTGCAAGTAAAACAACAACCTGATGGGATGTTCATATCTCAATCCAAATATGCTATAAATTTAGTTAAGAGATTTGGATTTGAGAATGGTAAGAAATTTGATACTCCTATGAGTACAACTTTGAAACTTTCAAAAGATTCTGCAGGTAAAAATGTAGATCAGAAACTATATCGGAGTATGATTGGTAGTATACTGTATTTAACTGCTAGTAGACCTGATATTGCTCTAAGTGTTGGTATTTACGTTAGATATTAATCTGAACCTAAAGAATCGCATTTGATTGCAGTCAAACGAATTATACGCTATGTTGCTAGTATTGTTAATCTCGGTTTATGGTATCCGCATGAGACTAGTATTCAATTGGCTGGGTACTCAGATGCTGACTGGGCTGGTAATCTTGATGATAGAAAATCAACCAGTGGTGGTTGTTTTTTTTTTATTTTTATTGGAAACTGTTTAGTTTCTTGGCTTAGTAAGGAACAAAGCTCTATATCACTTTCAATAGCTGAAGCTGAATATATTGCAGTTGGTAATGCTTGTACACAGCTTGTTTGGATGAAACATATGCTAAGTGATTATGGAATTAAACAGGATTCTATGTTATTATATTGCGATAATATCAGTGTCATAAATATTTTGAAAAATCCAATTCAACATTCTCGTACTAAGCATATTGATATTAGATTTCATTATATTCAAGATTTAGTTGATGAAAAGGTAATATCATTGGAATATATTCCTACCGAGAGTCAACGTGCTGATATTTTCACTAAACTGCTTGACAAAAGCAGGTTTAACAAAATGAAATTTGATCTTAGCATATGCATTTTAAAATAATTATTTATGCCTATTTGTATCATATTGTATATATTTGCTAGATTAAATTTTTAATTTTTTGAAATATGCATGAAAATCTGATTTTTTGGTGGTACTCGACCAGTCAAGGATTTCCTCGACCTGTCGTGGCACCACCGGTCGAAGAAAACCCACGACCAGTCGTAGATCGCATGAATCACTTTTAATTGGGGGAAAAACTCTTTCTTTCTCATTTCTTCTTTCTTCTCCGACTAGCTGACGCTCGACCTGTCGAACCCACCTTCCAAATCCTTCAAGGTTAGTGCTTCATTTACTTATTTCTTGTGGATTTGTGTCTAGATTACTTCTCTTTTTCTCTTGAAGTTGTCCATTTCAATTTTTGTTGAGATTTGGGGTTTTTCTTTTGAAAAATCTGATTTGAGCAAACCCTCTTCTCAAACCTTTGCAACTCTTTATTTTTTTGAAATCTTTGTTGCAAATGGCATCTAGAGGGAGAAAAGCAACATCCCGTGGTCCGTCTTCTTCTTCCAGATCAGCCCCTCTCACTAAGTGTCATCTTTGGCCTCCCGATGATGATCCATCTTTTGTTCAGGATATTAGATTAGGCAATGTTATTGTTGAACATCAAGTTTCTATTAATCATGTTGCTCCTTTTGATATCCTTCCTATGCTTCAAGCTGTAGGTTGGGATAACTTATTACATTGGGGTGGGCCAGCATATCGGTCCATTGCTCAGTCTATGTTTGCAAGTATATGTGATTTTTCACTGGAGAACTTAACTTTTAAAATAGCCACTAGAGAAGGACCATTTGACATTGATCGTCATTTGATTTCAGCTCTTATGGATATTCCTGTGAATGATGAGGGGATTCCTATCTATAACTTATCTGACAAAGCCTCAGAATCTGAAAAATGTCTCCTCACTAGAGATTTTGCAATTTAAATGCTCAATGGACTCACAAAGGGAATGCGCTTCCCGCAAGGTATTTGTTACCCAAATACAGAGTTCTTCACAAAATCTTTGTATCTAACTTATATCCTTGATCGGGTAATAAATCTGAATTGACTTCCTTCATGGTTCGTGTTCTTCATGGTGTTGCCAGTGGTAGGTCTATCTGTTTACCTTCCTTGATTTGTCACTTCATTATTAATTTCCGTCTCTATTTTGGACACAGTGACATTCATTTTGTTTATTTGATGACTGTGTTGGCTGCTCATATGTTAGTCAATATGCTAGTTGGAGAGGCCCCTATCTGTCATCTAATATTCAATAATTCTAACTTAAATAAGATGAAGTTGGAGTTACTCCCTCGTCAAGGTGATGGTGTTGGCAATGCTGAAGCAGCACATGAGGAAGTAGCTGTTGATCCTCTTTCCGATGATATTAATATGGATGATATCTTTGAAGAACTTGATTCTAATTATACGAATGATCTATATTTTGAACCGTCTGACTTTGATGCATGTCTAGATAAGGTTGAAAATATTAATGTTAAGATGGAAAACATGTCTGTTGCTCATGATTTACAATTCAAGTATATGTGTAAATATCTTCGGCGCTTGAACAAAGGCATGCATAAACTTAATCCTTCCATCCCTGCTCCTTCATCTAGTTCAGATTAGTTCTTTTCAGCAATCTAATTTGTAATAACTTTACTATTCTTGTGTTTCAACTGGTTGGGAGATTGTTGCTATCTATGACTTCACTCAGTCTATGAATTATGCGCGTTGTTTTTTCTATTTTCTGTTATCTTGTCTTGTTACCTCTCTTATATCTCTCTAATTATTGTTCCACAATTAATTTGTTCTGTGCTTCCTTTGTCCTATTGTGACAAAAAGGGGGAGAATAATGCTTATGCTCATATTAATAATGCCTATGCTCATATGAATGGAGTAGAGTAGCATTGCGCATTGCTTTATGCATATGTTACTCTCAGGGAGAGTATGTGTAGAAGAGAGAGACTATTGATATGCAGGTTCATGTTACTGTGCTAGTTGATAACAACTGGTGCATGATTTGTTAATCAGATATTCTATGAACTAACATATCTTGGAAGTGTGTTTTGTCACTAATTTGACAAAGGGGGAGATTGTAAGTGCTATTGTTAATAGCCCTTTCGTTGTCAAATTTATGGTGCCAAAGACACTGTTATGAAGCTTGCATATGTGAAGATCAAAGCGCTACTTAAGATCAACTTTGATGGACAAGCACTGCTCTCAAGTCAAGATCTCAAGATGCTTTCAAAGTTCAAGAAGCTTTCAAGTTCAATCTCAAGATCTCAAGAAGCTTTCAAGTTCTATCTCAAGATCTCAAGAAGCCTTCAAGTTCAATATCAAGACCTCAAGTTTAATCTCAAGATCTGAATATGCTTTCAAGTTTGAACTACATCAAGACTTCAAGCTTCACTACTTTCAAAGTCCTTAAGTTTCAATGTCCTTACTTCACTGTTGAGGTTTGACTAATCATAGGTTAACCTTTAGAGTAGGTCCCTTTGGATACATAATTCACATATTCTATTTAAGTGAGTCTGGCCTGTTCTAACACTAGTCCTGGTCTCTGGTCGACTAGTCCTAACACTGCTTCGACCTGTCTAAGGATTTTCTGGACCAGTCGTAAGTTTGTTGTAAAATTCGGATATTTTCTGTTAAGCTTCGACTAGTCCTGGGGACTGTTCGACTAGTCATAGGAATAGTGTCGACTGGTTCTTCGATCAGTCGTAAACCTTCAACTCAAACTACAGCGATGATTTGCACTTTGCTTTAACTAGTCGTGTGTGACCTTCGACCAGTCGAAGGAGACCTACGACAAGTCGAAGGTGCCCTTAGACCAGTCGTGAAACCGTCTTATCTTATCACGCTTGAATTTTCAAATATCTGTTGGATCTTCGACCAGTCGTAGCGACTTAAGACTAGTCGAAGATGTGACTTATTCACACTATAAATAGAGCATGAATCTCAGAATAAAATAGACCATTTAAGCTAATTTAATTCAGCCTTCTGAAAGATAAATCTGTGCTCCGTTTAAAGGTGTACTTATTTAATATTCTATTTCTTTAGCTTTGTTAATTGATTTTATTTCTTGCATTCCAATCTAATTTTTAAAGAAGAAGTTTTATTTTCCTTTTACTGAAATTAAAATCAATTCTAGCTAGCCCATTTGTTTTAAATTAAAATCTATTAGAAATTAGAACCATTATAAAGTGAGTATTGGACATTGAACTTTGACATTCAAATCTCTACTCCGACTTGGTTCTTCTGGGCTGCTACAACAAAGAAGAAATTCTAGTATTTTACATTAACTGTAAATTAATTTATTTTGGTTTTACTTGAGGTTAAGCCAGAAAAATCTCAAAGCCGTTGGTTATCTGAGGAGAGCCAGAAAACTCAGAAGTGAGGGTTTTTTGAATTGTGTAAGCCATTTGAAAAAGACACAATTGTAAAAGTTTTGGGTGAACCTATGAAAACCTACTTGATAGTGAACGCTAATATCCCCTATGTGAGAATATTAGGAGTGGAGTAGCATTCTATGTGGCTATTTTTGAACAGTTGGTGTACACACAGGCGAACCACTATAACTCCTTGCGTTGTGTGAAAGTGTGCTTTATTTTCCTATATTTGATTATTCTTTTTGTGGAATGTATGTGGATGTGAATGTTGTAATCATTTTAATTTCAACCTCAGTGGGGAATGTTGTAATAGTTTAGATTTAAATTTCTGTAATTTATTTCAACCTATTTCTTTATTTGAGCTTTATTGTTCTAGTAAAGTTGCCCTACCATTTCTATGGTGTATGGTTGTCCCTACAGCAATCAATTACATTTTATTCCTCTGTTTTATTTCAATTTGATTATTCCTAGAAAGTTTGAGTTCTTGATACAAAGATCTTTCTTGAAATCAGGTTGTCCTACCATAAACTTTGGTTTTTGGTGTAAGGTTGTCCTTAAAATAACTTTTGTATCAATCTCTCAATACTTGTTTATTGAGGTTGCTATTCATTTATGCATTGTGGATTGATTTACTTTATTTGGCTATCTTGTTATTTAAATTTCGCTGTAATTAATTTAAATTTGGCATAGTCCTATTCACCCCCCCTCTAGGACATATAGCTTGGCCATTTCAGAGATTAGGGGGAGAAGAGGCTAGAAAATGGAGAGGGAAAGGTGGGGACGTCCCACCTTCTTCTAGCAAGAAAGAAGAAAAAGAAAAGAGGAAAAATGAGTGGGAGAGAGACAGGGAGGTGTTTGTTGGAAGGAAATGATTGTAGCTTGTTTATGGACGAGAAATTTCAGCCTTTTCTCTTGAGAAATGGGGCTTTGGTTAGAGAGATAATGATAAGCTAACAAAAAAGGACCTAAGGGAGGCTATCGGTTAGGGTTGTGGGTAGTGTATGAGTGATGGGTAGTGTAGAACATGGGATTTGGGTAGTGTTTATGTGGTGTGTGTGTTGTAACTTGTGCCAAAAGATGGGACCACCTAGAAATTCATGCACACAACCCCTAGTTGGGCCACATGATCATGATAAAGGGCTAGGAAATTAAATGCACACAACTTATGATCTACACATCGGATGGATGCACAAGACACATCATCAGAAAGGCAACGACGATGCAAACAAGATGACATAAATTTCGGTTCGATCCAAGTCGTTGCGTATACATGACCGGACTTAAGGATGACCAGAAACACTATCCGAGAGTCGCGAGTCATCGGGATTCGACCAGTAGGACCGCAGGACCAAGAGAAATGAAGTGCATACTGAAAAGGCCAAGCTATATGTCCTAGAGGGGGGTGAATAGGACTATGCCAAATTTAAAATAAAATCAGTGGAAATAGAATAAACCAATATCCTTACAATTATGAATCAATTCACAATGCTAAATTTAAATCACCTTGATAAATAAGTATTGAGAGATTGATACAAATTCAGTTCTAAGGACAACCTTACACCATAATAAACAAGGGCTTATGGTAGGACAACCTTATTTCTAGAACATCTTTTGGATCAAGGACTCAATTTTAATAGAAGTAAATAAAATAGCAAGGAATTGAAATTAAATGCAGAAGTATAGATCTAAATTATTACAACAATCCCCACACTTGCTTGAAATGTAAATAGTTACAACATTCACATCCACTTGTACATTCCACACAATCGAATGATAAAAGATATGAAAATTAAGCAAGCATTCAATCCACAAGACAAAGAGTTATAGTGGTTCGCCTGTGTGTTCACCAACTGTCTTTCAACAGCCACACATAAAGCTACTCCACTCCTAATATCCTCACACAGGGGATATTAGCGTTCACTATCAAATGGGTTTTCACAGGTTCACCAAAAACCTTTACAATTGTCTTTTTCACTTGGGCTTACACAATTCAAAAACCCCTCTTTTCTGAGTTTTCTGGTTCTCCTCAGACAACCAATACAATGAGATTTTTCTGGTTCAACCTCAAACAAAACCAGTACAATGAGATTTTTCTGGCTTAACCTCAAACAAAACCAAAACTAAATAAATTTTACAGAATTGTAAAATACCTGGATTTCTCCTTTTCTTAGCAGCCCGGTAGAACCAATCGGAGTAGATGATTGAATGTCAAAGTTTAATTTCCAATACTCACATTCATAAGGTTCTAAATTCTAATAGATTTTAGATTTAACTTGTTGGGCGTAGCTATATTTAATTTTGATTCCAAGAAGAAGGAATAAGATAATTCCTCTTTTCAAATAAGATTGGAATATAGAAACAAAATCAAATTAAATAAGCTAGCAAAAAGGAATATTAAATAAGCACAATGTAACTGAAAATAAACACAGACTTATCTCAGAGTGATCACTTGAAAATTCTTGAATTGAATCGAGTTGAAGTGTGAAAACTCTCAATTTCGTGTTCAATTTATAGAAGCAAAAATCGTTCCTACGACTGGTCTTAGAAACCTTCGACTGGTCGTAGCTCTAACAGATTTTTGAAAAATTAAGCGCGATCTTTTAAAGTCGTTCCACGACTGGTCGTGAGTAGCCTACGACTGGTCGTGAATCTCTACGACTGGTCGTAGGACCATAGATTACGTTGCTGGACTTTAAGTCGTAGCTCCACGACTGGTCGTGGACGAGTCGAAGCCACACCTACGACCGGTCGAAGGACCTCCAGGACTGGTCGTGGGCATACCAAAAATTTCGAAAAATCTTCAACTACTTAGGACTGGTCGTGGAATTTCTTGGACTAGTCGAACCACTGCCAGGACTGGTCGAACAACAGCTAGGACTGGTCTTAGAATAGACCAAACTTATGTAAAATAAATATTTGATTTATGTAGCCAAAGTGACCTACTTAAAGGGTCAACCTAAGGTAATTCAAACCTGAACCATGTCGTATGGACATTGAGCTTCAACCATTCAACGAATGTAGATTGTTTGAACCATATCAGGCTTGAGATCTTGAACTTGTTGTAGCTTCAAACTTGAGATCTTCATCAGCATAACAACTACTTTATGCATTGCTTATTAATCTTGAAGTCATGAGTTGTTTCTTAAGACTTGAAATTCAACATTGTAGCTTCTTGAGACTTCAACATGTAGCTTCTTGAACTTCAATATGTAACTTCTTGAAAAGTTCAACTTGTAGCTTCTTGAAGTGTTTATGCAGTATCTTGAATTCATATAAATCATCATACAAGCACAAGACACAGATAGATGTTTTGACACATCAAAATTTGACAACCAAAGGAGTATGAGACCATAACACTTACACATACACACACACACACACATGCACACGCATGAACTCGGGTCGGGTCTTACAACCCTCCCCACCAACAAAGAAATTTCGTCCTCGAAATTGACCAATCTAGGACAAAATGAAAGGCAAAACACCACCAACATAAAATAATCATTGAAGAGAAGGCAATACATACAATCGATATCAATTAACAAACATATGGGGATAGCGCTCTCTAATCTCGGCCTCGCGTTCCCAAGACGCCTCGGTCTCCGAATGATGACCCTACTGCACCTTTACCAAGGGAATGACCTTGGTCCTAAGGACCTGCTCCTTCCGATCAAGAATATGAATCGGCTGCTCGATGTAGGAGGCATCCTCACGGACCTCGAGTGGCTGCCAATCAATCACAAGAATGGTGCACGTGGGCCCTTAGAAAGGTTTCAATGGTGGGTGTCATATCAGTGCAGGTTCCTTTGGTGCCTTGGACCTGCCTCATTTTTTGGTTCACATATTAAAATTTTCTGAAAAAATCGTTGGACGGAGGGATAAAACAGTTACATCACGGTGGGCTCCACAGAGCCCTGCCCGAACGGATTACCGTCCGGGCGGGGGTAGGATGCAATCCGCGTCCTTGGACCCACACTTCCACAACATAGAAATATGGAACACGTCGTGGATCATGGATAACTCAGGAGGTAAGGCAAGCTTATAGGCCACAGCGCCCACATGCTCGGTAATCTCGAAAGGTCTAATAAATCTCGGGGCAAGCTTGCCCTTCACAACAAATCAAACCACGTCTTTCATAGGCAAGCCCTTGAGATATACCTTGGCCCCAACTGTAAACTCGAGGGATTAACGCCGACGATCAGCAAAACTCTTTTGCTGGCTCTGAGCTATGCGCATCCTTTGCCTGATAACATCAATAATCTCCTATGTCTGCTGCATAAGCTCGGGACCTAAGAGACAACACTCTCCAACCACGGTCCAATAGCTAGGAGATCTGTACGGTCTGCCATAAAGTGCCTCAAAAGGAGCCATGCTGATAGTCACCTGATAGCTATTGTTGTACGCGAATTCGGTGAGGCAAAAATTCTCATCCCAATTGCCCGCGAAGTCGATCACATAGGCTCTGAGCATATCCTGAAGGATCTAATTGACCCTTTCGGTCTACCCATCCATCTACGGATGATAAGTGGTGTTGAGATGCAAAGTAGACCCCATCGCCTACTGGAAACTCCTCTAAAACTGAGACGTAAATCTGGAGTCTCGGTCAGAAATGATCGAAACTGAAATGCCTTGCAGTCTCACTATCTTCTTAATGAATACCTTCGCAAGCCGATCCATAGTCCAGGAAGCACGCATCAGAATGAAATGCGCCGACTTCGTCAGACGATCAATGACAACCAAGATGGTATCATGACCACGCTGAGTCCTCAGTAAACCTACGATAAAATCCGTCGACACATGCTCCCATTTCCACACTGGAACACTCAATGGCTGTAAGGGACCAGGGGGTCTCTGGTGATCGGCCTTGACACGCTAGCATGTGTCACACTCGGCCACAAAGTTAGCAATTTGGCGTTTCAGCCCCGACCAAAAATACTGCCTCCTCATATCTCTCTACATCTTCGTGGAGCCTAAGTGAATAGTAAGTATCGATCGATGTGCCTCATTCATCAAATCACAACGCAACTCTGGCACATCCAGTACACACAATCAGCCTCTGAAGCGTAATCCACCATCGGAACCAATCTGCTAGTCTGACTGCTCTACAGATGCGGCCTTTGCTTGGTACTCCTGAAGCGACTCGTCCGTCTGCTGAGCCTTGATCACCCTAGCCACCAAAGAGGGTTAAATCGACAAGCTGGAAAGATGAACAATGGAAGAATGCAGACCGAACTCAAAGTGAAACTCTAAAACATCCGCGAGCATCTGCCACTCTCGCACCATCATCTGTGCCATCAGGCCTTATAGCTGACGGCTGAGCGCGTCCGCCACCACGTTTGCCTTACTCGGGTTATACTGAAGGTTGAAATCATAATCCTTCAACAGTTTCATCTATCGCCTCTGACGCAAGTTCAACTCGGACTACGAAAATAAATACTTCAAGCTCTTATGATCCGAGAAAAGCTCGAATTTGACCCTATATATATATAATACCTCCACACCTTTAGTGTGAAAACAACCGCTGCTAGCTTTAAACATGGGTGGGGTAGTTCAGCTCATGGACCTTGAGCTGGTGCGAGGAATACGCCACTGGCTTCCCGTGATGCATCAGGACAACACCCAAGCCAACTCTAGAGGCATCGGTGGTGAAAACAACAAAACCCTCACTCCCATCAGGAAGAGTGAGAATAGGAGTGGACGTGAGGCGGTCCTTCAACTCCATAAATGCCTCCTCGCAGGTGTCACTCCAGACAAACTCGGCGCCCTTCTATGTCAACTGAGTTAACGGTGCGGCAATACAGGAGAAATCCACGATAAACCGATGATAATATCCCACTAAACCAAGGAAGCTACGGATCTTGGACGCGTTTATGGGCCGGCCCCACTGACGCACAACATCGACCTTCGAGGGGTCCACAGTGACACCCTCCCTCATCACCACGTGACTGAGGAATTTCACCTCATCTTTCCAGAACTCGCACTTCTTCAGCTTCGCATACAGCTGGTGGGCACGGAGGGTCTCCAGCACAATCTGCAAGTGCTCAACATGATCTGCCCGGGTCCTCGAATATACAAGAATATCATCAATGAACACCACCACGAACTGATCGAGGAACGGCCGAAAGACCTCGTTCATCAACTGCATAAATATGTCGGGCGCATTGGTCAGTCCAAATGACATGACCAGGAACTCAAAGTGACTGTAGCACATCCGGAAAGCCGTCTTCAGAATGTCCTCCTTTCTGACTCGAATCTGATGGTAACTGGAAAGGAAGTCTATCTTGAAAAAATACTGTGCACCCTACAACTGGTCAAATAGATCATCAATACTGGGAAGTAGGTATCGGTTCTTTATAGTGACTCTGTTGAGCTCGTGATAATCCACACAGAGCATTAACGAGCCATCTTCTTCTTCACGAACAATACAGGGGCTCCCTAAGGCGAACCGCTGGGATAAATAAAACCCAACTCTCAGAGCTCATCTAACTTGTAACAGCCCAGATTTTTCCCAACCTGGAATTAAACGTCCTTAGGCGATGGGACAATCCTAACTCCTGTTTAACTTCACAAACACTCAACTCAAGGGTCTTAAGTCCCTTTTCAAACCATTTTCTTCACAAATCTCACCTTTCATTACCTCGTTCCTTAAATCCTTCTAAGTACTTTCACATTAGACACTACCTTAAAGTTTAGGTAATGAAGAACAATACTTAAACTAAACATTTCAACAAAGGTCTAAGTACCACCTCAGACCGAAATCACTCAGGACTAAATCCTTTAGAAATTAGGCGAGATTTAGCTAGTGTTAAACTAGAGTGCCTGTAAATTAGCACCAATCACATTAAATACGATTTGTAAGACCCAAAACTTGTAGAATCATTGACGCTAGGTTACCCTAAAATCTAGGATCAATCTCATTACCTGGCTGCTCTCGGGAGCATCTCGAAACTCCGTATCGGATCTGGATCGCACGTCGGAAGTCCGATTAACACGAAGTTAAGGAACTAGGACCGCCTTGCTGGGCTTGACAACCATCTCGAAAATCAAATCCAGATAGTGTCCCAGCGCTATTCGCTTGAGCACGGAGTGAAGAGTGTGAGAAATGTGAAATTAATTTAAAATAAAATATCTCAAATAGTAATCTGGCACCTCTCGCTTGCGGATCAGTTTTAAGCAACCAGACCGTCAGAATCAGACCAAATTACACCCTCGGATCAGGAGAAATTTCATACACATTTACATGTACTCGGAATCTCCGATCGAGATTCGCTGACCATTGAATTGAAACTGGTCCGCCATTTGCGATCTGAAATCCTGACCGAAACGAAAACTTAACTAAATGTAGATCCGGTGACAGTGAGCTTAAGTCCGACCTTTGGCTCAAGGAGGCCCGCTAGAAGTCCTCCATTGAGCTGAAACAGGTCCGCTTTGGTTATAACCTAAGTATACTTTGACCTGGAGTCTATTTCGGTGAGTTTTTAGGCTATATAAGGACCTTAAACCCTCTCTCATTGCAGCCATACTAATTTGAGAGAAACCCTAGAGAGAGAAGAGAGAAAAGAGAGAGAAAGTGTGGGAGCAGTAGGAGATTCTCCCTGACACTCTTCCCTGCCGCTATACGAGCTTCACCACTCCATTCTAATCACTTCCCGGTGATTCCAGCTCCATTTCTAGGTAAGAAACCCTAACCCTAACCTGTTTTGGGCTTGTATAGGTTGTAGGTTATGAAATAGCTAACCTATTTCGTTCTATAGGTTACCAAACTGCCGTATACGAAAACTTAGCAAACCTATTAGATTCGTTACGATTCTACGATAAAAGGTGCGGACTTTAGGTATATAGGTTATGGTTTTCAACGCTTTCAATGTCAGATAATGATAGATTCATGATCTGCATGCAATTGCACATGTATAAAGTACTGTCTGTTTTCCGTTTCGATTAAAGATGAAAAATATGGAATTCTATATACTCTAGGTATTTGTAGAAAGTACCGTATACGTACAAATTTTGAAAATGTGTTTGACATGATTAATTGTTGTATGAATATATTATATGTGGATAAATTACTTGTTTTGCGAAAGGACTCGCCCTAATACATGTTTTGCTTATATACACTATGTATGTTGAAATTGTGTATTCTAGAAAGTACCGTATACGTATAAATTTTGGAGATGTATTTGCCATGATCATTTTCTATATGAATATATTATACATGGATAAAATACTTGTTTGGCGAAAGGATAGCCCTATACATGTTTTGCTAACATACACCATGTATATTGTAATAGTGTATTCTAAGTGTTTGTGAAAATGACTGAATGAGTATAGAATTCTCATTCATGCTCGCCATGACTAATTGTTATGGATATATGATTTTTGTATTGGCAATACCCCTTTGACGAAAGGATTTGCCCTGAATCACGCCACGGCCACTATACGCTATATATGTTGAAATGTGTAGCCCAAGTGTTTGTGAAAATGTTCAAATGAATATGGAACTTGAATTCCTACTTTCCATGACTATCCGTCGTGGGTATACGCGTGTTATGATTGGGGCAACTCCCTAGTGAAAGGATTTGGCCTAATGCCTATGTGATCAACATATGTCATGTATGTTGATGTATGTATTTTAAAGTGTTTGTTGAAATGTCTGAATGAGTAGTAGTTAGTAAATTGTAATGTTTAAGGGTTTTGAGATATGATTCTCAACTTCTTTAACTATGTGTATGATTTCTTTAGATATCTGTGTAATTAGGAATTGAATATGTACAAACTCATGCTTATGTTGTACTTCATAACATGCTAAATTGATTGTATGATTTTATCTATGTAATGCATATGTTTAAATTCATGTTTATGTTGTATGATCCGTCATGGGTTATGGGGGAGTGGAGCAACGAGTGCGTGCAACAGCCCTGGCAGCCCTAAATGGATAATATCAGTCTTTGATTGTATGATTTGAATTTTGATCCATTACTGCTTTAAATATCTAAAATTGAATGTGATTGGGGCTATTGTATAGTCCAGGCAGTCGGTAATGGGATCGAATTCGTGGCTGAGTTTCATTTGCCACGTGAGATATGTTTGACGAACCCGAGTCGTACTTCGGTTGGCGATAGTGGTTGGCCACACAAAGTGCTTATACGCTTCATATCGTTCAACTTGTTGTGCGCTCGAACTAGCCGAGCTCGTCAAGTAACCCGATCTATCTTATGAATGTTCACCATGTTTGGATGCTACTGCTTGAACCTAGGGTACCAAACTTACCAGTGAAATCCCTTTTAGCCATGGTACCTCGATCCGCTAAGACTCATGAGCCGGGCATGGTGGTATGGGACACCGTGGTCAAGCTGTCTGCCTATGATGGGGCCACGTGCCTCCCCGAAGTGACCAGTGAGCAACTAGACTTATGATCCGATTATGGTGGTATGAGACAGTATATTCGTGCTGTCGGCCTACATTGATAAGGTGATGGGGGAGTGGTGCAATGAATGCGAGTAACAGCCCTGACAGCCCTTTGTAGTGACCTCAAGCATACTCTGAATTGCGGTGAGGCGACGAGTTTTGCCGCAGTGTATAGAGTATGAAACTAGTCCTCTATCTGTATAGTGATGAATCGTTAAAAACGTGATGGGAGAGTGGTTGTAACCTTTGTACGTAACAGCCCTGGCAGCCTTAGCAGTGACCTAGAAAACACACTGTCGTCTGAGATTAACTAGGACTAATGACCCTAGAATGGATCATGTTTGGGAATGATACAAGGGAGGTACCTTAGTTTCCCAATACTGATGTTTAAAATGGACTAATAATTACTCGGTAATCATTCTCATCATCGCACTGCATGTGCCTGGTAGATGTGGAGCACTGAGGGATGAACGCATTCGCGAACCTAAGATGGTGTCGCATGAGGGTGGTCTGGCAAGGGCATACATCATGTCATTTCATACTTGCATTAAATAAGAGTAGTTAGAATTGTTTAATTGTACTGCTTTATCATTACTTCTTGACTGAATTAATAACATGTTAACCTATGCTTTATTGTTCCACTGAGTTGATCACTCACTCCCACGTTATGGGACGGTGTTTGTACACACCAACCAGATATGTTGAGTTTCAGGTGATGGCGATGCATATGAAGCAGAGCCGGACTACTACTATGATGTTGAGGAGGAGTTCTCCTACATGTAGCTCTCTGACAGGTCTATGAAGACCTGATATTGGATTGACGGGGCTATGTATTTGGGATAGAAGACATTACACTTCCACAACTGGGTATAATTTGAAATTGTACTTGTAATGAATTAACCTGGTAACATTATCACACTTTGGAGACTCGCCATAGTTTATATATTTTATATATCTATCATAGTCTTCCGCTTGCAAATTTAACTGTCTCTGGAGTATGATATGCTGTTTTGGCTTAATCTCACTCATGTTCAATGCACTAATTCAGACAACATTCAATCATCATTCATTTTGTTGCATAAGTGATGCGTTGGAACTCGGGAGTTGAGTTGTTACTCGACCCTCGATTTTCAGGGTGTTACATAACTGCTCCTGTAGTTCCCTCAACTCCATCGGTGCCATCCGGTAGGGGGCCTTTGAGATAGGCTCGGTACTGGGCACCAAATCAATCTGAAACTCCACCTGCCGATGCGGCAGCAAACCCAGGATCTCCTGGAACACATCTGGGTACTCACAAACAACTGACAGCTGCTCAATACACCCTGCCACAAAATCCTCAACAACACAAGCCAACAAACTCGACAACGGTTCTCCTCTAGTCTCGATGACGAACTTGAACATTGGCAAGCAAGGAATGTGAAACGTAACTGTCCTCACGGCACAGTCTAAGACGACATAATACTCCACAAGCCAGTCCATAACTAGGATAACATCAAAACCTACCATCGGCATCACGAACAGATCAGTGGGAAGGAACATCTCGCCCACTAACACTGAGCAAGAAGGGCAATGACGACTCACTACAGACTTCCCCAAGGGAGTCGAAACTGCCAAGGCCTCAGACGTGGACTCTGACGGAATACCGGTAGATCGACAAAACTGCTCGGCCATGAAGGAATGAGAAGCGCCGAAATCAAACAAAACATGGGCAATTGAGGCAGAAACAAGAAGAATACCCTTGACAACTCCACCGGTCGAAGACTACAGGTCATGGCCCGGCGCCTGCTGCGCGGAATAGAATCTGCCCTGAGCTGGCAAAGGAAGCAAGCCGGAAGACTGCGGATCCTGAGTCTGTGCCTGTTGAGCTGCGATACATTCTCGACCCAGGGACTGGACATGTGGATATCCCCTCTGCTGCTACTGTTGTGGCCGCTGGGGAGGTCTACTTGGCTACCTCTGCTATGGAGGAGGAGCCTTAGGAGCGGGAGGTGGAAGCTGCGCTCGCAGCTGATGTTACTACTGAGGAGAATGAGGAGGAGGTAACTGCGGTGGCCTCTGCTGCTGCAAGGGGAGAGGGCAATCTCACCTCCGATGCCCAGTCTGCCCACAACCATAGCAAAAGGCCAAAAAAAGGCTGAAAGATGAAGCAGCTGGCTGCACTGATGATGATGAGGAAGCTGCTGTCTATGCCACAGGCTGCCAAAACTCTTATCTGCCCCTCCATCTCTGCTGACGGTGCTGCCTGAAACTACTGGCTGGTGCTCTCCTCTTCCGGTCTCCACCGAAACTCTTCTCACAAGATCTCTGGGTCATAGCCCAGTCCTCCTCATAAACCAAGGCCCTATGTATGACCTCATCAAATGTCCTCAAACAATGACCTACTACACTGCTACGGAGCGCGGGTTGCAAACCGTTCTGAAAATGGCGAGCTCTCATATTCTCATCACCGGGACACCATCATATCACCCTGAACAAGGGTCTCAAACTCCATCGCTCTCTGCTCACGCACATGCTCAGGGAAGAACTTCTAGTCAAAGCGGGCCACGAATTCCTCCCATGTCCAGACAAAATCTGGCCCTACCATCCTAAATACGGACTACCACCAATGACGGGCCTCGCCCTGGAGAAGAAAAGTCACCAAGGAAACACGCTGGTTAGCCGGACACTATATAGTGTAAAAAATCCTCGCTATCTCTGCGCGCCAAGCCTCGACGGTAGATGGGTCTGGCTCACCTCTGAATCTCGGAGGGTCATGATGCCTAAAATCTTGGAGTGGTAGATGGGCCACGCGGTAAATCGGTTTGCTTGGGAACCAGAACGGCTGTACGCTGACGAGTCTGCAAAGCAGCAGTGACAATCTACATCAACTGCTGAAAATGCTTAGCATAAACTGGCACTGTCGGGAATGCAAGAGCGGCACTCGCCTCGGGCGAAGGCACGGGTACGGCTGACGGAGCTGGAGCCTCTATAACCGGAACAACAGACTCAAATGGGGGAACAGGTGCAACCGGAGGCTGAATTAAGACCTCTAGGATCGGATCCTCTAAAACGGAAGATGGATGTGCTCAAGTCTGTAACGTCCCGAAAAAATCCGTACAAAGACCCGAGTACCACCTCAGGCAGAACCACTTAAGGACCGTATCCCGTTGTAATTTAGGCAAAAATTGATTAAGTACTAAACCAAATAATTAGTGGATTTAGCTTGAACCACCATTTCCACAAATGAGAAGACCTAAAACCATTAATACCACTGACTCAATACTACATAAAGACCTAGGTGGAATCCCACGAGCCTGTCGCTCTCAGGAGTACATTGAAACCCCGTATCAGACCTAGACTGCGCGTCGAGGATCCGATGACCGTGAAATTATAGGATTATGTCCATCCTCTAGGCTTGATAACCATCGCAGGAATCGAGCCTAGATAGTATCCAACAACGCACAACTTGAGCCCTGAGTGAAGTGTGTGGGAAACGTGAATATCTTTAGAAAATGTAATGAAACTTAAGTGAATTGGGCCATTCACTCTCATCCAAAATTGAGGATTTCGGACCGTCAGTTTCTGACCAAACTTCACCCATGGGAAAAGAAAATTTCTCTGCACATATCCGTATACTTGTGGCCCCGATCGAGCAAGTTTGACTGTTGATCTGACACAAGTCCTCCACGGTCGATCGGCCTATCCGATCGCATCAAAATCACATCCTAGCTTAGATACATTGTCAGGGAACTTACCCTACAACGTATGTGAGTAGTGGGCCTTCCTATGAGCCCCGTTTGTCAGAAATAGTGGCCCTTTGGATATAACCTAAGTATACCAGGGCCCTGTGGCCATTTGCATCACTTCTGGGCCTATATATAGCCCTTATAGCACCCCATCCCTCTCTCATACGAATTTCTCCAAACCCTAGGAGAGAGAAGAGAGAAAAGAAGAGAAGAGTAAGGAGAGAAGAGAAATTCTAGGAGATCATTACTGTGATTCTCTCCCACTACTCCATGTACTGATTCACCTCCCCATTTCGCTACACGATCTGTTTCGGCTACGATTTGGGTAAGAAATTCTAACCCTAATACCATAGTTGAGATCTAGAATGGCTGTTTGTCAACCTAGCTAACTGATTTCACTATTTAGGTACCCAACGTTCTATTTTCAGGAACGTAGAATTCGAACCGAGTCCGAATCGAGTATTCCAACGAAAGGTGCGGACTATAAACGTTTAGGTTATGGTTATCAATGCTTTCAATGTCAGCTAATGATTTATGTCTGACGTGATTGTTGCCATATTGTCTTAGATACGCCATTTTTGATATAATATACATGTATGAACTATGTTGAACAAAAGATACATCCCATGTGTTTGTTGAAATGTTTGAATGAACATGTAAACATGATTTGTGCTTGCTATGACTACTAATCTAGGATTCATCATTGTCATATGCATGCTGACCTCTCTGTGTAAGGAATTGCTAAAATATATAGTGTAATTAACCTATTCTATGTATTTGGTGAAGTGTAGCCTAAGCATTTGATAAATTGTCTGAATGAGAAATTGTTGATTATTTGTATTTATTAAGAGTGTTAAGATAGGATTCTCAATTACCTTATTCATATGTATAGTTTCCTTCATGTAATCTTATTTGCCTCTACGCGATTTATGAATAAAATGCAAGTCTTAGGTGATATGATCAATGTGTTTGATGAAATGCTTAAATGAGAAATTTATTTGGATTGGTTGTTGAATGTTGACATGATTATCACATGTGTCTACCTATTGCATTTGAGTAAGATTGGGATTGTGACATAGTCCAGGCAATCGGTAACAGTCTTGTATGGGTGACCGAATTAGTCTTGTCACATTGGATATATTCGATGAATCCAGGTGGCACGACGATTGTCGATAGTAGTTAGGCCACGAGGGGTGCTTATGCGCTCCATGTCAATTAAGTCAGCATGAGCTCGTACCAATCAAACTTGTCTAATAAACCGATTGGCCTATTGTATGTTTACCATGTATGCACACTACTGCTTCAATCTAAGGTACTCCTTCCAATGTGAAAGCCCATTTTAACCACAGTACCACGATCTGCTAAGACTCATGAGCTGGGCATGGTGGTATGGGACACTGTGGTCGAGCTGTCGGCCTACGCTGGGGTGACGAGCATCCTCGTATGACCAGTGAACAACCCAAACTCGTGAGCCGGGCATGGTGGTATGGGACACCTTGTTCAAGCTGTCGGCCTATGCTGAGGTGACGAGCCTCTCGTAGTGACCGCGAGTATAAACTTTGAATTTGCCGATCAATTACTTTTCATTAGGAGTGATGCCCTACAACTTGCCTATCATATGTGATTAACTAGGATTGACGACACTAGAGGGATCCTTCAGTTTGGGTAATGATATAAAGGAAGGTACTATAGCTTCCCAAACCTGCTGTATGAATAAGCTTAATTAAGTACTCGGCTGACACGACCATGCATCGCATTGCATTAGCTAGGTTGTATTTTTGGCGAGGAAGGTGTACTTTAGGGAGTGTTGACATATGCAAAATTGTTGTCGGAGTCGGAGGGCATATATCATTACTTGCACTCCATTCCTACATTAACAAGGGTAGTTAGGAAGTAATTGTTGTATTGCTTTATCATTACTGCTTGATTGACTTGATAACATGTTAACCTTTGCCTTATAGTACCACTGAGTTGATCACTCACTCCCACCCTTAGACGGTGTTTTAAAACACTAACCAGACTCTGGTTTAGATGCAGGTGTTGATGAAGTCTATGCAATGGAACAAGACTTCATAGATGAGGAGGAAGTGTTCTCCTACGTTCAGCTCTCGGGCTGGTCTATGTAGATCTCGTACTGATGCGCAGGGACTACATGGATATTGGCTTAGTTGGACATCTTATATTCTCACATTTTGTATATTTTGAAACAATATATGTATATATTCAGCCCGGTTACATACTCATACTCCGGAGTTTGTGAAACCGTTTCATATTTAAACACATATGTTTCAGACTTCTGCTTGCTTAATTTAATTATATCTGGAGTATGATATGGTGTTTTGGTATAATCTCACTCATGTTTAACTCATTAATATGGACAAAATCTGAACATCATTATCCATGTTGCATAAGTGATTTGCTGGATCTCGGGAGTAGAGCTTAACTTAACCCTCAAAATTCAGGGCATTACAGAGTCGAACAGGTTACCGGAGCAGGATGAGAACTACGACTAGGAGCACCACGACCACGAACGCCCCGCTTAAGCGGCATCGTCTATAGAAAAATAAGGACGACGACGTATAAGGTTAAAATATTGTAGGCTCAAATGAAAGGAAGGTCCTCGGGACACTACTTGTCCTAAGCTTGCAGAAGACGTGTGATGTTATCCCAAGTGATTCCACAATTACTTGTTATGCTCTGAAACCAACTCCTGTCACGCCCCAGACTCAGTAACCAGTCTCACAAGGAACCCGATAGCCGGTTTTGGGTGCAACAGCCTCCGTAATACCCCAATCTTAGCTCCTGAGATAGGTTTCGATCCTGGGATCCTACAAGGAGGATTTTCATAACCATATATCCATTCCAATATGAGTATACCCAAGATCACAACAAGTATATCTGAGAAATAAGAAAGGCACACATCATAAAATCCACTATAAATTTGAGCTTTAATACAATGCTAAAAGGAAATACATCTGATGACAAAAGAAGAAGGAAGAAGATCTGCAACACTGGGGTCCTCGGTTTAATTCTTATCCAAGCTCCGCTACTAAGACGCCGACCTAGGATCTCCTGCACGCATCAATCGTGCATAAGCTTATAGAAAGCTTAAAGGGTGGTGAAAGTGTGTGACAATGGTGCGCATAAGAATGATAGGAGATACGAAAGGGGAATATTATCAATGCCAATAGCACTAGCCTTACCAAGTCTGTCATGAATGTAAGAGGCCATACCAAGGCTATGCAATGCAATGAGTACTGGACGCCATACCAAGGCGATGCAATATAAAGCTTATACAGCCGATGCAAATGCAATGCGAAGTGATTCTAAACCTGATATCTAATCCATAAATCAAGTATGGTTCCATCATAAGGAATCTACCGGGGTCAAGTACACTACAGGATGACTGCCACTCGCACAATCAAACAGGCGTAAAAGACCACACTACCTGCCTGTGGACATCCAATCACCAGCAAGGCTCGAGGGTAGCAAACCCATTCACGAGCTGGTTAGACTCAGCTTAGCCATGCCCTCTCACTCAGGCCACATCCCATCTCAACCAAATACATGACAGTGAGAGACACGACCTAACAGTGTATGACACTCGGGCGCTCATGATTTCCACTCGGTCACAGTGTTGAGGCGTCTTCTAGGTACCTTGAAGGTTTAGGGGCTTTCGCCCAGGGATATTCTATGCATCCCAATGCTCAAATAATATATTTTCAGTGTCCACATACGGCCATCCATGAATACCCCTGTGGAGGCAAGGCCCTGATGAAGCAAGGGCAATAATATCCATGAGATGTGATACCAAATGCATGAATCATGCATACCAATCATGCACTAGCTCCAAGCACTCAATGTGCACAAGAGGGGAAACTCCATCCCTCTATCATATCAACCCAATGACCACACACTATGCAATCCAATCACACCATGATGTATATGGGTCATGAGGGTGTGTCATACGGCGATGAAGACTTAGAACATACTCCTCCTTCGTAAGGGGGGAAAACAAGTCTAGGTATTTAGACAAGATTACTAAGGGATCATCTTCTAGTCGGGGCCCAATACTTTGGGGTAGCCCACAAACTAAGAAGGGCCATATAAGCCTAAAGGAATAAGCGGTCCAATCATGGGTTTAAGGTAAGCCTTCAACCAGCTATAACAATCCCATGGGCCTACCTTAGGGCCACCAAGGAGGACATCTAACCTCAACTGGGTCCTAAAAGGTAGCCCGCTACTACTCGAATATGAAGCAAGGCTTAGGGCCTAAGGCAATCTATGACCTAGTGGGCTATACTCAAAGCCCAACTCATAGGCAATATGGTGGGCCTTCAAGCAAGGTTTGAGCCCAACCATAAAGGTCACAAATCCACATATTGTGGTGGACCTAGTGGGCAGCTCGGTAATCCAATCTTGTGGGCAATTTCTATGCTTTATCCAAGTGAGTTGGGCCTCACAACTTGGCCCAAGTACAAGGTTATTTTGGTGGGCAACCAATGGCCCAACTACTTGCACATTATGGCCCACAAACTCAACACAATAAGTGGTAAAATACAGGCCCAAAGGTCAAGGGACCTAACTAGAAGATTACAAGATAAATGAGCTTACAAAGTCCAACCAAAACTATGAACATAGATCCAAAATAAAATCCAATTGAGGTGGGCCTCCTAGTGTGCACAAATGAGGCCCAAAAGAACCTAAGAAAATGGTAAACTTATGTGCGTAATTCATCCTTAAATCTAGTGGGCCATGCTACCCCAAATCATACCATTAGGGGCAGCTAATATGGGCCTATTGCTGGAATTTTCAGCCCACCCATTTCTAGGCTTGCTGGAGTCCAACAATAATAAATATAAATTAAGTTTATGTTCATTGGTGGCCCACATATGTCCTTGTGGGTCCCACCAGATGAGAATAATGGATCACACACATAAATCAGGTGGACCATGCTGCTAGACTGGAAGTCCAGCAACAGTCCAATGGGCCTGGGCGTCTTAAGGTGGAAGGTCTTATGGGCTTGAGCAATTAGCCCAAAGACACAACCAAATGGGTCCCAAAAATGGATGTCACTGAGGGAGATGGTCATGTCCCACATGGACCACAAATGGATGGACGGTAGGAATAACAAATACATCAAGGTGGGCCCACAAGGAGGGTGGATGGCCCAGCCATGGCTGGACGCCCCAGCCTGGGCGTCCCAGTCTGGTGGGCCGATCCAGCCCGCCACGATTAGTACAAGGGTTCGTTGATCCTGAAACTTGGCAGGTGGGTCCTACCATAGCTGGGCCACCTCTATGTGAAATTTCATAATTTTTGGATTATTAGAAGTATTTTTATTAATTTAAAGAAGACAGACTGTCCAGAAAATCTATTTAGTGCAAATTTTTGATAGGCCCTGATCTGAGCTTCCAATGGTGTGGATTAATGGCCTCTAAAAATTGGAGAAAATAGTTTTTATATCCCCTCATATGTGAATTAGAAAGTGGGGTCCACAGATGTGGCCCACCATTGCAAAAATTATTTTATATTTAAGGAATTCCACACTGATATGTTGCTGGAATGGTGCAGAAATTACAGACTAACCACCTCACTTGGACCACACCTTTGGGACCTCAATCAGGGTCAGATAGGGCTGACATTTGGGGGACATCAAGGTGAGATCCCTACCTTTCAGAAAAGTATATTTGATGGGTATGAAAAGGCCCCCAATCAGTCCTAATTTGAGGCCCAAAACCAACAGAAATCTGTCCTAAAAATCTGGACAACAATACATAATTGAATTGAAATAAATGTAGAAGCCATTTAAGGAAAGGATTAGCCCATAAGTTTGGTGCCATGGCCCACCCTAGTGGGCCCCACAATTGTCCAGATTGAATCCAAAATTTGCCACTCTTGCATGCAACATTTAAGGTGTGAAATGGGACACCCTAACCATAGTGTAGGTTAGGTATGGGCGTCCCACCCTTGCTGGGCTTTCCTGGACAATCCAGGCCCACTAAGTAGACCACACATACATCATCAGAAATACAAGAGAAGGGAGAGTAAAGGAAGGATATCCGGCCATCGGGGGAAGGCTCCGCCATTATTGACCCTTCCCCAACCCAATCACAACCACATATACTATACATATACAATGTTCAACATGGATTTCATCATGCATGGCCTAGATCTAAGATGAATGGTTGGGATGCTATCTCAACCATGATGCAAGGGTCTAGATGACCCATCATGCCTAAGGAATGAGAAGAAATCACCATGAAAGGAATCCATCAGGGGAATCCCCATGCATGGACATGCATGCACAAGATAGGCCCAATGGCCACATCTAGAAGGTTGTGTAGGATCTCCACCATTGATTGGTGGGTCCTACACATCCCAAATGAGAAAGAGGGATGGATCTACATTAAGAAGAAGAGATCTACATGATATGGAGAGCACCCACCTTGATCCTTACAAAAATCTAGGTCTCTTGCTCCTAGCATTCCAAGGGAGATGGATAGATGGGTGAGATGAACTTGTGATGGATGGATTTAGAGAGATTAAGGAGAGAAGAGGCTAGAAAATGGAGAGGGAGAGGTGGGGACAGCCCACCTTCTTCTAACAGGAAAGAAGAAAAAGAAAAGAGGGAAAATGAGAGGGAGAGTGTAACACCCCGTACTTTTCAGTACTCGGGTGTTACTGTGTAATTTAATTTAGTATAAATACAAACCTGAATTCAGTAAACATTCACATCATTCTAGTCTAAATCCTACCATTAAAAATAGTCCCAATCCATACATCAAGCCCTCTATCCGTCGATTTTCAAGATGGGTCATCGGGCTTCATATCCAAATCCCAGGCCACACTTAAACTTTTCTTAGGATCCTAGGGTTTTGTTGTCAATCCAATCATTGGATCTGCTCAGTAAATAGTGATTTGAAAAGTAAGGGTTCATATGGTACAACTAATCCAAGATAACCTAAGAGTTAGGGTAGGTAGCTGAATGACGCACGACAAGTAGTCTCACATCCTACATGGGTATACTAATAACAATGAACAAATAAATAAAGATAAATAAATAGCAACACATAGTGATATTGGTTAAAGATTAATAATATAAAATCATGAAATGGGTAGTCCAGCAGAGCGGGACCCACTACATGATTTAAAGGTGCATGCATATGTGAGGAAATAATAATAACAATAAAAGTGGAAGTGATAATGATAATAATTGTAAAAATAATAATATTAATAATAATAATGGTAAAATCGTAAAAATAATATTAAAAATAATAATGGTAATAATAAATAATATTATTAAAGTAGTATAACATGATGCTTAGTGTTATAAAATCATAGCAGGCCATATACCCGTAAACTGACCATTGGTTCCTAGCTTGAATGGTCCCTTAGACCACTTTAACCATCGACGTTCAATTTTGAGAAGATCTGACCATTAGATTGGCAAAAACTCACAGTGGAACCCAATCTGAGTTGTGGGCCCCACCTAGAACTTAGATTAGGCCGAACCAACGGTCAAAGGAAGGACGATCAAACACGTGATAATCAGCGTCCAAGCAAGCGACCAAACAGTAAGCTCAAGACGTACACTTCTCTTAACAAGATGCCCGAACAAGTCCTGATGGAGATCCAAGATAAGCGTTTCCTCAGGTGGCTGAACAAATTAAAATCTGATCCTAATAAAAGGAGTAAAAGTAAGTTTTGCCTCTTTGATCGGGATCACAGCCATTTGACAAGCAACTGTTTCGACCTCAAACAAGAGATCGAAGCACTCATTCACAGTGGACATCTTGGGGAATACGTCAGTCACCAAGGAGAATGGGCTACTTCATAAGATGCACAACCCATCAATACTGAGCCACTGGGAGAAATTTGCACCATCTTCGGGGGCCCTGACGATGGAGAAGATTTGAACCAAGCTTGGAAAGCCCACAAGCGAAGCATCGGTCACTCCAACTCGGAACGTTAAATCCTTACTACCAACAGACCTTCGAAAGAGCAAAAGGTAGAGACCTGCAGCCTAACCTTCACCAAAGAGGATGCCCGAGGAGTTCACCATCCACATGATGATGCGCTTGTGGTTACACTAACCATAGTGAACCACAAGGTATTCCAAATCCTCATGGATACTAGATCATCAGCTGACATCCTCTTTGCGCAGGCGTTCGATAAGATGGGAGTTGGTCGGTCTAGGCTTCGACCCATCAAAACTCCCTTGATTTCTCAGGCAGCAGAGTTATACCCGAAGGATCAATACAGCTCCCGCTTACTATCGGAGATGGACAAACCTAGGTAACTACAATGATCGACTTCTTGGTAATAGACTGTCTGTCTGTATACAACACGATTCTCGGCCGACCTTCCCTCAATGTCCCGCGAGTTGTCGTCTCGACCTACCACTTAACAATGAAATTCCCGACCAAGCGGGGTGTTGGATTGGTGAAAGGAGATCAACATGAAGCTCGGTAGTGCTAAACTATAGCGCTAAGGGCTTTGCACCATTGCATCTTTAGACCCTCGAGAAGATTTCAGAGAAAGAGGCTATTCCATGGAAGACCTAATTCTCATTCTACTTGACGACTCTGATCCGTCAAGAGCAGTCCAGATTAGGTAGCCCCTAACATCCCCACTGCAGTATAAGATGATAAACCTTCATCGAAGATATGCCAATGTCTTTGCATGGTTTCATGAAGACATGCTCAACATTGATCCAAAGGTCATTGTACGTCGGCTGAATGTGGATCCCGGCCACCGACCAATTCGATAGAAGTATAGAGTGCTCAGCCCCGAGCGATATGCAGTGAACGAAGAGGAAGTTAACAAGCTCTTTAAGGCCATATTCATTAAAGAAGTTTACTATCCGGACTGGATAGCCAACATCGTGTTGGTTAAAAAGTCCAATGGCAAATGGCGGGTCTGCATCGACTACACCGACTTGAATAAGGCCTGTCCCAAGGATAGTTTTCCTCTTCCACGAATTGAATAGTTGGTTGACAGCACTGCAGGGTACAAACCACTTAGTTTTGTGGACGCTTATTCTGGTTATAACCAAATTGTAATGCATCAATATGATAAGTCAAAAACAACCTTTGTCACGGACAAAGGCCTTTATTGTTACCAAGTTATGCCATTTGGATTGAAAAATGCCAGAGCCACTTATCAACGGCTTACCAACAAGATGTTCGCTCGCCAGATCGGGTGAACAATGGAAGTCTACGTAGATGATACGCTCGTCAAGAGCATCAAGGCCACAGATTACGCATCTGATCTTGAAGAAATGTTCCTCATTCTCCGCGAATATCAGATGAAGTTGAATCCAAACAAATGCACCTTCGGAGTTAGCTTGGGCAAATTCCTCGATTTTTTGGTTAGCCAATGAGGAGTCGAGGCCAACCCCGAAAAGATCAAAGCTCTACTCGACATGAATTCGCAAAGGACGATGAAAGACGTTCAATGGCTTACAGAAAGAATCGATGCACTTAATCACTTCGTGTCTCGAGCTACGGACAAGTGTCTCCCCTTCTTCAAATAGTTGAAAGGGAAGCAAGTCATAGACTGGACAGAATAATGCGAGATGACTTTTTAAAAGCTGAAACAATATCTAGGGTCAGAACTATTGTTCTCCAAACCTGAACAAGGAGAATCGCTGTTGTTGTATTGGGTTGTTTCAGATGTAGCAATCACCTCGGCCTTGATTAGGGAATATGAAGGGAAGAAAATCCTGGTATATTATGTGAGTAAGGCCTTAGTCTCAGTCAAAACTAGATATCCGGATCTAGAAAAATTGGCATTAACACTGGTCATTTTCTCTCGACGATTGCGGCCATACTTCCAAGCCCACACCATCATCGTTGTAACAGATCAACCTCTCCACCAAGCGTTACAAAAGCCTGAAGCTTCGGGAAGGCTATCGAAGTGGGCGATCGAACTAAGTGAATTCCACATCAAGTATCAACCCTAAATGGTCAGGCAGTGGCTGACTTTATCACCAAACTTACTCTAACACCCAAATAAGAAACTGAATTAAAAATAAACAAGTCGACCCATCCAGGTTAGAACTTGTTCCGAGCATTCCACCTGACCAAACGTCCAGTTCCCAGGTTGATCTTGACCTATCCAAGTGGACATTATATGTTGATGGCTCATCCAACTCTAAGCTAGTGGGTCTGGGATAGTCCTAAAGACTCCAGATCACGTATGCATGCAATATGCCTTGAGATTTGGATTCCAAGCCTCCAACAATATAGCGGAATATGAAGCATTGCTTATTGGACTTAGGTTGGAAACCACCATGGGAGTCCTACATCTTGAAGTTTTCAACGATTCTCAATTGGTTGTCAATCCAATAGCTGAGGAATATCAAGCCAAGAAGGAACGCATGAAACCATATCTACGGAAAGTAAAAGAATTGTTCGGTAGATTCTAGAAGTGCAACGTCACCTTGATCCCTCGAGCAGAAAATTCCAAAGCCTACATGTTAACAAAGTTGGCCACCGCAGATGAAGATGATATTCCAAGATCAGTTCCGATCGAATTCCTTACCAAATCAAGCATTGACAAAGCCGACCTTACCATAGCTCTTCTAATAAGCTTGGAAACAACATGGATGGATCCAATCATTGAGTTCCTCAAGGAAGCAAAGCTACTTGAAGATCGAACGGAAGAGCGCAAGCTACGGAGAAGGCAGCTCCTTACACCCTGGTCAACGACATCCTCTGTAAGAATGGGTTCTATCTCCCTTATCTCAGATGTCTTCGACCAGATGAAGCAGAGCATGTCCTGAGGAAAACCCATGAGTGTATTTGCGAAAATCACTCCAGAGGACGAGCCTTATCCCATAAGGTCATTCAGTGAGGGTATTATTGGCTGACCATTCAATTTGATGCTCGACAGTATACCTAGAAATGCGATAAATGCCAACGCTTCGCGAATATACCTTGGTAACCTCCCAAAGAACTAACTCATATGATTGGGCTATGGCCATTTGCCCAGTGGGGCATCGACATCATCGACCCTCTCCCGACCCAGGCCAAGTTTGTTGTGGTCACGGTCGACTACTTCATTAAGTGGGCCAAAGCTGAGCCTTTGGCAAAGATGACTGAGCAAAAGATAATAGACTTGTTTGGAAAAATATCATATGTAGGTTCGACATTCTTCGCATGATCTTCTCTGATAATGGAAGGCAGTTAGATAACAAGCAATTCCAAGGAATGTGCGAAAACCTCAGAATTCAAAATGTTTACTCCTCACCACGATATATGTAGGCCAACGGGCAGGTAAAAGCGGTCAACAAGATTATCAAACACCATATTTGAACAAAGCTCGAGAAGGCCAAGGGAGCGTGGGCCAAAGAACTCCCTAACGTTATTTGGGCATACCGAACTACAGCTCAGACAGCCACTAGGGAAACTCCATTTTCCTTAACATATGGGGTCGAAGCCATCACCCCAGTAGAAATCGGACTACCAACAGCTCAGACTAAGTCTTCGACGAACAGTGAAAGTCCAAACTAATGGCCCTAGATCTCGATCTTCTCGAAGTATTTGTTACCCAGATATAGAGTCCTTCATAGGATATTCATTTCGAATGTCTATCCTCGTTCTGGTAACAAAACCAAACTCACTACGTTCATGGTTCGTATTCTTCATTCCATCATCTCTAGTACCTCTGTTTGTCTTCCTTCCTTGATTTGTCATTGCATCATTCAGTTCCGTCTCCATCCAGGATATAGTGACATTCCCTTCGCTTATCTTATGACTGTGTTGGCCACCCATAGTTTAGTGGCTATGCCTGTAGGAGAAGCTCCAATTCACCACCTACCATTCAACAACTCCAATATTAATAAGATGAATTTGAAGTTGGCCCTAGGCCAAGTCAATGTGAGTGTTGGTGGAGCTGATGCCGCAAATGAAGAAGAAGGTGATTGCCTCCAGATGACATCAATATGGATGACATTTTTGACGAAATCGAATCCAACTCAGCAGATGATCCTGATTATCAGTCATCTGATTTTGATGCGCGGTTGTGATCACTTGAGGAGAAGGTAGAAAACATGAATGTGTCCTATGATTTGCAATTCAAATATACGCACAAATATCTTAGGCACCTTAACAAGGGACTTCATCAACTTGATCCTACCATACCTGCTCCTTCATCGGGTTCTGATTAGTATTTGATTATGTGGTTTGTAATAACTTTTATGATACTTAGATTTCTTTTGTTTTATAAGGTTGAACATGATTGAACATGACTGCTTATGAATTTGGTTAAGATCATATATTTTCTTCTTCCTAATGAGTCTTCTTATTCTTCCTTATTTATCTACTTCCATTATCATTTATTGGTTCATTCCTTTGTCATATTGTGACAAAATGGGGGAGAATTTTATCATGCTTGTGATATGTGTCATGTGGATTGGTGGCATGTGGATTGTGGATTGTGGATAGGTAGCCATAGCCATCCAAATTGTTTTATAAGGGGGAGTAAGTAAGGAGTAGATGCGAATTGTTTTGACCTTTTTATAACTGGTGCATGATTCTTTAACCAGGTTGTAACTGGTTTATATTGATAACTGATGCATGATTCTTTATTGTGCATATTATGCTTATTTTTAACAAAGTGTGTTTTGTCACAAATTTGACAAAGGGAGAGATTGTAAGTGCTATGTTTTCTAGCTCCTATAATTGTCAAATTTTGTAGTGCCAAAACCTCTTGGAATTTGTGTCTTGTGTAGCTCATCTACATATTCAAGACAGTGCATCTCATGTACAAGGACAAAGGTCTTTCCCTCAAGAACTTCAAATGCAAGATCAAGAAATATACATGTTCAAGTACAACTCAAAGTTTCGTGATAGTTCACCCCTTCAAGTTTCAAAGTTCAAGGTTTCAAAGCTACATCTAAAGGCAAGACAATAGTCTTTACTTTGGTACTCAAAGCTCAAGGTGAAGTACAACACAAGTACCTCAAGCTTAAGCTTCAATGTATTACAAATTCAAACTTCAAAAGGTCTCAAGTTCAAGCTTCATCATATGTCAAGATCTCAAGCTTCATGAACTTTAAAGAACAACTATCAACTAAGCAAAAGAAGATTCAATGTTCATACATCGCTTACAAGGTATGAATGACCCTAGATTGACCATAGGATAGGTCATTTTGAATACATAATTTAATTGGGTCATTTTATAAGTGCATAGTCTGTTTTTCAACTAGTCTTAGACTAAGTTCGACAAGTCCCAGTACTGGCTTGACCAGTCCAAGAAATCCTTGACCAGTCCTAAGTCTGTTACTAATTTTTGAAATTTTTTGTTATTGCCTCGACCAACCCTGGAGACTACTCGACTAGTCGAGTGAACAGTGCTCGACCAGTCCTAAAGGCTCGACTCAAAGTCCAGCAACTAAATTGTGTCCCACACGACCAGTCGTGGATAGGACTCGACCGGTCGTGGAGGCCACTCAATCGATCGAGCAGGTCCTTCGACCAGTCGTGAAACGGTCTGATCTTATCGCGTCCAAATTTTCAAAAGTTTGTTAGTCCTTCGACCAGTCGAGCCGACCTCAGGACCAGTCGAAGGTGCGATTTCTGCACTTATAAATAGAGCACGAATTTCAGAGTTTGATATCCAATTCAAGCAAAATCAATGTACCGCTCTAAGAGATAAGTTAGTGATATTCTTAAGCTATTTAGTACTCATTTTATATTCTCTTTAATTAGCTTTTTTTGCATTTGATTTTGAGTTTTTACATTCCAATCTTATTTGAAAGAGGGATTGAAGCTTTCCCATTTCTTGGAATCAAAATCAAATCAAGCTAACCCAAGGTGATTTAATCTAAAATCAATTTAGAACTTAAGAACCATTTCATAAGTGAGTGTGAACATTGAACATCTACGTTGAACTTCTACTCCGAATTGGTTCTTTCGAGCTGCAACAAAGGAGAATATCCAGATAAGTATTTAACAGTTTTGTAAATTCATTCTTTTGGTTTCATTAAGATTATGCCAGAAAATATCTTTCTTTTGGTTTGTCTGAGGTGATCCAGAAAACTTAAAGTGTGGGGTTTTTTGAATTGTGTAAACCCACTTGAAAGACACAATTGTGAGGGTTTTAGGTGAACCTTGAAAAACCTATTTCATAGTGAACACTAATATCCACTGTGTGAGGATATTAGGAGTGGAGTAGTTGTGTGGTTATTTTTCTAATTAGTTAGTGTACACACAAGTGAACCACTATAATTTCTAGTCTTGTGGTGATTGATTGATTATTTCATTTTGTGGATGTTGTAATTTTCCTTTATGCATTTGTGGAGAAGTTGTTGTAATTTCTTTTATGCAAGTGTGGGAATGTTGTAATAGCTTAATTATTTTTTTTGCTATTTATTTCTTTATTCCTCTGTTCCACTGATTATTGAGTTTATTACTTAATTAATTTTCGTCTAATTTCCATAGAATTTAGTCCTTAGTGATTTCTGCCTGAGGTGGTACTCGGGTCTTTGTACGAATTTTTCCAAGACGTTATAGGAGTCCCATAAACAATCAGCTCAATGACACATGCTATGCTAAATCACTCCTCATAACAAGCATGCAGATGATGCGTATGGCCATGTATCATGAAGTATACCAAGCATGATTATAATTACATACATCATGGTGAGCCTGTATAAGGCGGGCCATAGCCCGCAATAATGAATGAGTGGTGTGCACATAATCACACACACATGGTGGGCCTCACACATCACAATTGAGCCTCATATAATCACAATGGGCCTCATATTATCCCAATGGGCCTCATACAATCACAATGGGCCTTATATAATTACAATGGGCCTCATACTATCCCAATGTACCTCATATAATCACACAATTAGCCTCATATAACCACAATAAGCCTCACATAGTCACAATGGGCCTCATACAATCACACAATGGGCCTCATACAGTCACGATGGGCCTCATATAACCACAATGGGCCTCACATAATCACAATGGGCCTCATACAATCACACAATGGGCCTCATACAGTCATAATGCCACGCTAACGCATACTCAGTGCATATACTAACATAGTCGTAATCAATAATCGACCTATAAATATGGTGGGGTCCATAGAAGGACAGCAAATCTAATCCATACATGAGAATCGGTCGTCAACAGTGGATATACCAAATCTGATATTGCCGATTCTACCATTCAACGGTAATGGTATACTCTCCTCATATTAAGGTTGGGCTTAGATGGCCTACCTATATTCCTAAGGATCCGGAACGGGCTTCATTCTCCATACTATCGTATAGTCTGCTAGATTCCCTTGGGGGGGGGGGGAGGGGGGGAAATAAGTCCTAGATGGACTCCAAGATTAAATTAATTGTACTAGCAACCAATGGGGGCCCAACAGTTTGGGTTAGCCCAATATGAATAGATGGATCATGCAAATATCAATGGGGCCCAATGATTTGGGTCAACCCACTTAGAGAAGGATGAGAATGGGCCTAAGGGAAGGTTACAATGTAGACATTTAACCATCATTGCCCATACAATGTGGACATTTAACCAACATTTCTCCCAAGGAGTGGCCCGCATAGAGCCAAACATATAGTGGGACCCATAACCTCACACTAGGACCTAATGAAACGGCCCATAGCCCTCATAATGACTCAAAAATAAATGGGCTTCACTCATATTATCTCATACATCAATGTCAGGCCTCTTGGGTCAGTCTATAGCCAACATACATCAAGGTGGGCCACATGGGGCAGTCCAAAGCCCAAAAGAATACTAAGGTATGCTATGTCTAGCATATCTAACATGGTGGGCCTCTTTGGGCAGCCCATAGGCTCTAAAAATATAGCGGTGCCAAGTGTACAATATACCCCATATGGTGGTTTACAAATCAGCCCATGTAGTCCACCAAAATGGATGGATAACACCTTAACATAGGAATTATAAGGCTGGAATATCCAACCCATCTGGCCCATTAAACATCAAAAAAAAAAATCTGGGCAATCTGGCCCTTATATAATCAGGTGAAAGGTGGGCCTATCAAGGCATCAAAGGGGCCCAAATTCTGCTCAACATGGCTGTGTATTTCATACCAGGAAGTGGGCCTGCTGCTGGACTTTTGGGCCAGCACCGTCCAGTCAATCTGGAGGTGCAAGGGCTAGACGACTGGGGTTAAATCATGCATCAAATGGGTCCCACGTCCAGGGGGATGGACATCATAGATACAACACATCAAGGTGAGCCTATTGTACCATAAAATGGCCTCATGGAGCTGCCCATGGTCCAACCAAAAATAGATGGGCAACAATGTAAATATATCAAAGTAGCTCTAAACAATGGGCCTTATCTAGATGGCTTGTATACACTATACACGTCATGGTGGGCCTGCATATGCAATAGGCGGGCCTGCACAATCCCCATGAGCCCCACCAGATGGATAGTTAGGATAATGCATATATCATAGGGGGTCCCACATTTCGGCAGTGGATGGTGTGGATGTACAACACATCCATCAAGTGGGCCTCACCATTCAGGAATGGATGGACGGTTGGATATACAACACACACATGGGGTGGGTCTCATCGTCCAGAGCACTGAACGGTGTGGATAAGACCCATACTTCACGGCTGGCCCCACATAGCACCGTCCAGAGATGGACAATGTGAATATATAATACATACATCAAGGTGGGCCTCACAGGCTAGTCCCACGGTCCAAAAAAATAGATGGACAACATGGAAATATACATACATAGCTAAGTGGGCTGCCAGTTGGACGTCCAGCCCATCAGCATTCGGGGTTGCTGGGCGTCCAACGGATAGACAACATGGATAAAACATATACTAGGTGGGCCTCACAAGGAAATCCCATGGCGGGCCCTAAGAACTCAGCAATGGAAGGCATCCAATCACCACTGCTTCTAACAGGCGGCCCATCTGAGATTTAGATCTGCCTCTAGTTCGAACCGCGCCCATCAAGTGGACCGATTGTGCTGATGTCACAGTGGCCCTGATCTGGCCATGGAAGGGTCGAGTGGACGGGACACGTACATCATAGTGGGTTCCACCCACTAGATGAGCCAAGAGATTAGAAACACATGCATTACAACAGCCCTACGGCTGGGCATATTTCTGCCTAACTGAAATTGTCCGGACCTCAAGATTTGGAGATGGACGGTGGGGTTATACTACATACTCAAGGTGGGTCCCACAGTCCTCAGATTGGAGGGAAAATAATCATTACAGTGGGGTCCGTGTGAGTGTGGACGGTTGAAGTGAAGAAAGCACATCCAGCTCAAAGCAGGCCCGTGACTGGCAGATCCCAGCAGCTGGATCTGTCCATCATTTGGACCCTAGCCCCAACTAACCTCCAGATGGACGGTGTAGATAAAAATTACATACATATCAAGTGGGTCCCATGGCTACTGGACAGCGTGGATAAGGTACATCACGGTGAGCCCTGCAGCTGCTGGACGTCAGTCCAGAAGCATCCATAGATGGACGGCCCTGTTGGCCTGGATAAAAATACATCACGGTGGCCCTACATACAACAGGTGATTGGTGGGGATGAAACATATGCATCAGGTGGGTCCCACCGTCCCAGCTACTGGACTGTGTGGACGCCACACACACTTCAGATGGGTCCCACACTGAACAAAAAACATACATCAGAGAGAGAGAGAGAGGCAGAGAGAGATATGGGTGGGGCCCCAAGATCTGGACGGTCTGGATGTAAGACCCTAACCCAAGTGTGCACGCCGTTTCTTTAGGTCACGCGGACCTACCGTCGAATCCCGGTCAGCCGTGGCCTTCGAGTAGTGTTTGCGGTCATCCTTGAGTTCGGTCACGTTGACCCGATTCGGATCGACCTGAAACCTATGCCATCTTGTACGTATCGGCACCACGGTTCCAAAGCCGCATCCCGTACATGAATCTGACGTGTACATCATGAGTTATGGGCAACATTCGATTCAGACCTTTGATGCGTGGATGGTGGACCCCACCCCACACATTTTCCCATGTGTATGTGGATGATGATGTCATGCCTAGTGTAGGGTTTTTAGAAAACCTACTACCCTACTACCCTATAACCCTACCCCCTCTAGCAACCTTGTTTATATCAGCATAGGCCAATGATGACTTTTCTCTTATCTAGGAGAGAGAGTGATGATTACACTCCTACAACTCTCCCTCTCTCTTTCTTCTCATTTTCTCTCAAACTCTCCCTCTCATCTCCCTTTTGCTAGCCTTCCAATGTCCCACCTCCCCCATATTTTCATCCCTCTCTTTCCCAAACACCTCCTAATCCACCCTTCATCAACTCATCTCAACCATTATCCACTCTCCTTGGAGCTTCTAGATGCTAGTGGTGAAACTTTGGAGTTTGATTATTAGGTGGGTGTGCTTGCATAGTAAAATTTCAGATTTCTTTTATTTCCTTCTTGATCTTTTTTCTTCTTCCATTGATGGAGCTTGTGGGACCCATCAAGTGATGATGGTGGCCCCAAGTCTCCATGGATGTGGCTTGTAGCCCATCTTACATTGCATGTATGATGCATGTAAGGGACCATTCTCCATGGATCCTTTTATGCCTTTTCTTCCTTAGATCAGGGATCTTTGGGTCATCTAGACCCTTGATCCTTAGTGGAGATTGGATTTCCACCATAGATTCCAAGTAGATAGCCTTGATCATGTAGATCTTGTACATATTGAGTTAATGGAATGTGTATGCATGTGTGATGAAGGGAAGGGCCTCAATGAGGCAGAGACCCTTCTCTTATGGCCGTTTTCTTCATTCTTTCTTGATTATTGTTTCTGATCATGAGTGTGTGACCCACCTTGTGAACCAACAAAGTCCAACCGTCCATGGAGGGACGACGCCCATGGTAGTCCATCCCTTGGACGTGTGGCCTCAAATTCCACCTAAATAGGGCACATACAAAGGAGTTTTGGATGATGGGATGGTTTGGATGTTTGTGGGGCCCACTTGGGTGGACCACACCATAATTTTTTGGGATTAAATCCCCTTTTAAATAACATTTGTAATTTATTTATTTAAGATATATGTTACTGTCCAGAACTGTCTGGACAGATTTTTGGGCCATCTTAGGGCCTGATTTTTGGGCATTTGGTGGGGAGATTGGTACCATATAATGTATGATTCTTGAAGGTGTATATCCCACCGATAAGTATGCCAAATTTCATCCCCAACTGACCCCATTTGTGCCTCCAAAAGGGTGGGCCAACATGGTGGACTACTAGAAATTTTTGTTGTGCAGTCCATTAACATTGTCCCAATAAACCTTAATTTAAAAATATTTTCTCTGATGGTGGGCCACCTTTCTGGGTCCCACCTTGTTATAGACATGATTAGGGACCTTAGCCCTCAATTTCAGGGATTTTGGAGGCCCTGGATCCACTCCATTGGAGGGCCCAAAATCAGGACAACAACATGTATGTTGCAGAATTTTTGTTTCTACCTCACTGTCTTCTTTGTAATTGTGGAACTATTGGGCCCATCCCATTGGAGATTTTGTGCATGTTTGTGGGGCCCACCTTGTAATGTTTCAGAGGGCCAAAGAGGCGATGGTGGTGGAGCCAACCAGCTGGACCAGTGAACCATACTGGACATCCAACAGGTGGACGTCCAGCATGATTAGCTGTCCCTAGCCAGGCCCACCATGGTGTATGTTTTCATCCACACCGTCCTCCCCTTAGGGTGTGGCCCACATGGAGGTTGGGTCCACCCTGAGTGGACGTCTCACGTGGGGCTCACCTTAATGTAATGCATGGCCAGGCCGTCTATGGCCCATGCTTGGGGCTGCTGCTGGGCCTACATTCCAACAGCTGGCCCACTTAGTTTTGGGTGATAAATCCCCTCCTCCATATGGTGGGCCCCCCTATAAGAAGTGCTAGCCCCTTTGGAAATAAATTCCCACTCATTTTGGCAAGTTTCTAGGCCTCAGTAGGCCCAAGAAATTAGGTGGATTGAAAATCCAGTCATGGCCATTTAAATATACATTGTATGGCTGAATTTTTATTGGAATTAGGGGCCCACCACATTGAGGGGTTTTGGGTACTTGTTTCTCACCTATTCTTTAGAATATTTTGGGCTCAATTGGTGCTTGTTTTGGGCCACCATTTATGACCATTTGTGAGACCCTAACTCATACCAGATTTTGGGACTTTCTAGTGGGTCCAGTTTAGGCTGGAACATCCCATCTTGGCCAACCATATGTTGGGCTGACCTTTCACCGTTTGCTGGACTTATGGGTTGAGGAAAAAGGTGAATTTGGGCCCTTGAATACCCACTTAAATTGTTAGTTATTGGGCTGATGTAGTGGGGCCCATTTCACCTAACTTAGACTTATTTTTGGGCCATGTTTTTGTGCTCATGGGTTGTCCATTCAGTCCAATTAAATACATGGATTTGATGGCCATTGGAACTTGAACTTTGGGCTATGATTCCCTTCCTTTGGCCCATGTTGTTATGGATGGATTGGACCCATAGTTCTTAATGCTCTATATGGGACTTATGGTTTGTGGTTGGATGCCTTGGGACAATGGTGGTTGAATGTCCCCATTTGGATCCCTCTAGGCCCATTGTATCTAAGTGTGGTTGAATGCCCACCTTAGTCTCTTGATTGGCCCATCTCTATATTATTTAGGCCCGTAGCTTGTATGCTTAGTCTCGTGGGCTACCTCAGGCAAATGGGCCCCCATTAGAGGTTGTATTCCTTATGAGGAATTGGTTAAGTACTGTAACATCCCGAAAAATCGAGGGTCGAGTAGTAACTCAACTCTCGAGTTTTCAGAACATCACTAATGCAACATAGATAATGATGATTAAATGTTGTCTGCATTAATGTAGTGAACATGAGTGAGATTAAGCCAAAACAGCATATCATACTCCAGAGACAGTGAATTAGCAAGCAAAAGACTGTGATAGATATATAAAATATATAAAAATTGTGGTGAGTCTCCAGAGTGTGATAACATTACCAGGTTAATAAATTTCAAGTACATTTCTAAAATATACCAAGTGTGTAAGTGTAATGTCTTCTATTCCAAGTACCATAGCCCCGTCAATATAATACTAGGTCTTCATAGACCTGCCAGAGAGTTACATGCAGGAGAGCTCCTCCTCAACATCATAGTAGTCCGGCTCTGCTTCATAAGCATTGCCATCACCTGAAACTCAACAAATCTGGTTGGTGTGTACAACACCGTCCCGTAACATGGGAGTGAGTAGCTAACTCAGTGGAACAATAAAGCATAGGTTAACATGTTATCGACTCAGTCAAGCAGTAATGATAAAACAGTACAATCAAACACTCTTAACTACTCTTATTAATGCAAGTATGGATGCAGTCATGATGTATGCCCTCACCACACCCTCCCTCGTGCGACACCATCTCACGTTCGCGGCATGCTTTCATCCCTCAGTGCTCCACATCTTCCAGGCACATGCAATGCATGATGAGCATGATTACCGAGTTTTTCATTAGTCCATTTTAAACAGCAGGATTGAGAAACTAAGGTACCTCCCTTGTATCATTCCCAAACATGATCCATTCTAGGGTCGTCAGTCCTAGTTAATATCAGATGACGGTGTGTTTTTTAGGTCACTGCAAAGGCTGTCAGGGCTGTTACTCACAAAGGTTACACCACTCCCCCATCACCTCTTAAACGATTCATCACAATACAGAAACAGGTCTAGTTCTTACTCTATATACCGTGGCAAACCCTAAGGCTCATTGCGATTTCAGAGTATGCTCGAGGTCACTACAAAGGGCTACCAGGGTTGTTATGCACAAAAGTTGCACTGCTCCCCCATCACCTTATCAATGTAGGCCGACAACACGAATATAGTGTCCCATACCACCATAATCGGCTCACGAGTTTGGTTGCTCACTGGTCACTACGGGGAGGCACGTGGCCCCAGCGTAGGCCGACATTTTGACCACGGTGTCCCATACCACCATGCCCGGCTCATGAGTCTTAGCAGATCGAGGTACCATGGTTAAAAGGGATTTCACTGGTAAGTTTGGTACCCTAGGTTCAAGCAGTGGTGACCAAACATGGTGAACAAACATTAGACAGATCGGGTTACTTGACGAGCTTGGCTAGCTCGAGCGCCCAACAAGTTGAACGATATAAAGGGCATAAGCACTTCGTGTGGCCAACCACTATCGCCAACCGAACTCGGGTTCGTCGAACACATCTCACGTGGCAAATGAATCACAGCCACGAATTCAATTCTGGTACCGATTGTCTGGACTATAATCATAGCCTCAAACACAATCAATTGCAGATAGATAACGCAGTAGTGGATCAAGATTCAACTCATACAATCAAGGTCTAGTATTATCCATTTAGGGCTGCCAGGGCTATTGCACTCATTCGTTGCTCCACTCCCCCATCACCCATGACGGATCATACAATGTAAATATGAATTTAAACATATGCATTACATAGATAAAATCATAAAAGCAGTTGAGCATGTTATGAAGCACAACACAAACATGAGTTTGTACATATTCAATTCCTAATCACACAGCTATCCAAGGAAATCATACACATAGTTAAAGGAGTTGAGAATCATATCTCAACACCCTTAAACATTACAATTTACTAACTACTACTCATTCAGACATTTCAACAAACACTTTAAAATACATGTATCAACATACATGTCATATGTTGATCACATAGGTATAAGGCCAAATCCTTTCACTAGGGAGTTACCCCAATCATAACACGCATACACCCACGACGGATAGTCATGGCAAGCAGGAATCCAAGTTCCATATTCATTCAGTCATTTCCACAAACACTTGGGCCACACATTTTAGCATATATAGTGTGTATTGGCCGTGGCGTGATTTAGGGCAAATCCTTTCGTCAAAGGGGTATCGCCAATACAACAATCAATTATCCATGACAATTAGTCATGGTGAGCACGAATGAGAATTCTATACTCATTCAGTCATTTTCACAAACACTTAGAATACACTATTACAACATACTTAGTGTATGTTAATAAACATGTATTAGGGTGAATCCTTTCGCCAAATAAGTATTTTATTCACATATCATATATTCATACCACAAATAATCATGTCCAACACACTTCCAAAATATATACACATACGGTATTTTCTACAATACACTATTTCTACATATATAGTGTATATAAGCAAAACATGTATTAGGGCGAGTCCTTTTGCCAAACAAGTAATTTATCCACATATAATATATTCATACAACAATTAATCATGTCAAACACATTTCCAAAATTTGTATGTATACGGTACTTTTTACAAATACCTAGAGTATGTAGAATTCCACATTTTTCATCTTTAATCGAAACGGAAAACAAACAGCACTTTATACATGTGCAATTGCATGCAGATCATGAATCTATCATTATCTGACATTGAAAGCGTTGAAAACCATAACCTATACACCTAAAGTCCGCACCTTTTGTCGTAGAATCATAACGAAGTCGATAGTTTTGCTAAGCTTCCGTATTCGGCAGTTTGGCAACCTATAGAACGAAATAGGTTAGCTATTTCATAACCTAAAACCACCCAAGCCCCAAATCAGATTAGGGTTAGGGTTTCTTACCTAGAAACGGAGTTGGATTCGCCGGGAAAGCGACGAGAATGGAGTGGTGAAGCACGTATAGCGGCAAGGAAGAGTGGCAGGGAGATTCTCCCACTGCTCCCACACTTTCTCTCTCTTTTCTCTCTTCTCTCTCTAGGGTTTCTCCCAAATTCGTATGGCTGACATGAGAGAGGGTTTAAGGTCCTTATATAGTCTAAAAACTCACCGAAATAGACTCCAGGTCAAAGTATACTTAGGTTGTAACCAAAATGGGTCAATTTCAGCTCAACGGAGGACTTCTGGCGGGCCTCCTTGAGCCAAAGGTCGGACTTAATCTCACTAACGCTGGATCTACGTTTTATTAAGTTTTCGTTTCAGTGGAATTTCCATATCACGCGTGGCGGACCAGTTTCAGTTCAACGGTCAGCGGATCACGATCGGAGATTCCGAGTACATGTAAATGTGTATGAAATTTCTCCTGATTCGAGGGTGTAATTTGGTCTGATTCTGATGGTCTGGTTGCTTAATACTAATCCGCAAGCGAGTGTTGCCAGATTACTATTTAAGATATTTTATTTTGAATTAATTTCACATTTCTTATACTCTTCACTCCGAGCTCAAGCGAATAGCGCTGGGACACTGTCTGGATTTGATTTCCTATATGGTTGTCAAGCCCAGCGAGGCGGTCCTAGTTCCTTAACTTCGTGTTAATCGGATTTCCGACGTGCGGTCCGCATCCGATACGGAGTTTCGAGATGCTCCCGTGAGCAGCCGGGTAATGAGATTGATCCTAGGTTTTAGGGTAACCTAGCGTCAATGATTCTACAACTTTTGGGTCTTGCAAATCATATTTAAAGTGATTGGTGCTAATTTCACAGGCACTCTAGTTTAACACTAGCTAAATCTCGCTTAATTTCTAAAGGGTTTAGTCCTGTAAGATTTCTATCTGAGGTGGTACCTGGGCCTTTGTAGTTTGTATATAAAGTGATCCGAGTTATACTACTTAGCTAGTTTAAGTTAGTGTCTAGGATGAAAGTACTTAGAAAGATTGAAGAGCAAGGTGGTGAAGGGTGGGATTTGTGAAGGACATGTGTTCACAAGCGATTTTAGCCTTTGGGACTGAGTTTTGACGAGTTGATAAGGTGTTAGGATCGACCCATTGCCTAAGGACATCTAATCTCAGGTTTGCAAAAATTCGAGATGTTACAAGTACCTAGACCCTTCATTGTTAGGTAGAGAGTTCATCTTCACCTCATTGGCATCCCTATTCATCTTCATGGCCCACTCTCATACGCATCATATGCATGCTTGGTTAAGGTATGATTGACCATGGTTGTGCCATTGTGTAGGACATGTTAGTATCTCTCTGAGGGATGGAGTTTACCCCCTTGAGCATGATGGATGCTTGGGATTGATGCATGGATGATTGTGTGATTCATACATCTGACATTGCATAGTATGTGGATATTCGCCCTTGCTTCATCAGGGTCGTAGCCTCCACAGATATATCGTGGATGGCCATGTGTGGATACAGGAAATGATTCTTAAGCATTTAGGGCGCATAGGATGTCCCTGAGTGAAAGCCCCTAAACTTCCACGATACCGAGGAGACGCCTTAACGCCGAGACAGAGTGGAAATCATGAGCACCCAAGTGCCTTATACAGTTAGGCCGTGACTCCCACTGTTGCGAGGTCGGTTGGGAGGGGGTGTGACCTTACCCGCCTGAGTGAGAGGGTAATAGCTGGGCTGATGTAACGCCCTGAAAATCAGGGGTCGAGCATAAACTCAACTCCCGAGTTCCAGAACATCACTTATGTAACAAAATGAATGATGATTGAATGTTGACTGTATTCGTGTATTGAACATGAGTGAGATTAAGCCAAAACAGCATATCATACTCCAGAGACAGTTAAATTTGCAAGCGTAAGACTGTGATAGATAGATAAAATATGTAAACTATGATGAGTCTCCAGAGTGTGATAACATTACCAGGTTAAATAATTACAAGTACAGTTCTAAAATATACCAAATGTGAGGAAGTGTAATGTCTCCTATCCCAAGTACCATAGCCCCGCCAATACAATATCAGGTCTTCATTGACTTGCCAGAGCGATGCAGATAGGAAAACTCCTCCTATCATCATAGAAGTAGTCTGGCTCTGCTTCACAAGCATCGCCATCACCTGAAACTCAACAAATCTGGTTGGTGTGTACAACACCGTCCCGTAACGTGGGAGTGAGTGATCAACTCAGTGGAACAATAAAGCATAGGTTAACATGTTATCAATTCAGTCAAGCAGTAAAGATAAAGCAGTACAATCAAATAATCTTAACTACTCTTATTAAATGCAAGTATGAAATGACATGATGAAGTATGCCCTTTCCAAACCACCCTCATGCGACATCATCTTACGTTCGAGAATGCATACCTCCCTCAGTGCTCCACATCTACTAGGCACATGCGGTGCAATGATGAGCATGATTACCGAGTTGTTATTAGTCCATTTCAAACAGCAGTATTGGGAAACTAAGGTACCTCCCTTATATAATTCTCAAACATGATCCATTCTAGGGTCGTCAGTCCTAGTTAATCTCATACGATATTATGGTTTGAGAGGCATAGCGAAGGCATCACAAAGGGCTCATCACCCGTAAGCACGGATACAGATCTCACCGTATGCGGCTCAATTGCTGGCCGTCAGCTCGAATACAGGTCTCACCGTACTCGGCTCAATCGCTGGCCGTCAGCTCAAATACAGATCTCACCGTACTCGGCTCAACTCATGCTCTAGTTGCTGTGAAGGGCTCGTCGCCAATCACAGACCTTAGAGTATACTCGAAGATACTACGGAGGACTCGTCGCCCGTTAGCACGAATACAGGTCTCACCGTATTCGGCTCTCGCCGTAGGTGTCGACAGCTCGAATATAGTGTCTCATACCACCATAATTAGCTCACGAGTTTAGTTGCTCACTGGTCATTACGGGGAGGCATGTGGCCCCAGCGTAGGCCGACAGCTCGACCACGGTGTCCCATACCACCATGTCCGGCTCATGAGTCTTAGCGGATCGAGGTACCATGGTTAATGGGATTTCACTGGTAAGTTTGGTACCCTAGGTTCAAGCAGTAGCGTCCAAACATGGTGAACATACATTAGACAGATCGGGTTACTTGACGAGCTCGGCTAGCTCGAGCACACAACAAGTTGGACGATATGAAGCGCATAAGCACTTCGTGTGGCCAACCACTATCGCCAACCGAAGTACGACTCGGGTTCGTCGAACACATCTCACGTGGCAAATGAAACTCAGCCACGAATTCAATTCTGGTACCGATTGTCTGGACTATAATTATAGCCCCAACCACAATCAATTGCAGATAGATAAAGCAGTAATGGATCAAGATTCAAATCATACAATCAAAGTCTGGTATTATCCGTTTAGGGCTGCCAGGGCTGTTGCACGCACTCGTTGCTCCACTCCCCCATCACCCATGATGGATCATACAACGTAAGTATGAATCTAAACATATGCATTACATAGATAAAATCATAAAGCAGTTGAGCATGTTATGAAGCACAACACAAGCATGAGTTTGTACATGTTCAATTCCTAATCACACAACTATCCAAGGAGATCATACACATAGTTAAAAGAGGTTGAGAATCATATCTCAACACCCTTATACATTACAATTTGCTAACTACTACTCGTTTAGACATTTCAAGAAACACTTAAACAAACATACATCAACGTACATGATATATGTCGATCACCATAGGCATTAGGCCAAATCCTTTCACTAGGGAGTTGCCCCAATCATAACATGCGTATACCCACGATGGATAGTCATGGCAAGTAGGAATCCAAGTTCCATATTCATTCAGTCATTTGCACAAACACTTGGGCCACACATTTTAGCATATATAGTATATATTGGCCGTGGCGTGATTTAGGGCAAATCCTTTCGTCAAAGGGGTATCGCCAATACAACAATCATGAATCCATGACACTTAGTCATGGCGAGCACGAATGAGAATTCTATACTCATTCAGTCATTTTCACAAACACTTAGAATACACTATTATAACATACATGGTGTATGTTAGCAAAACATGTATTAGAGCTATCCCTTAGTCAAGCGAGTATTTTATCCATGTATAATATGTTACTACAACAAATAATCATGATAATTACATCTCCAAAATTTATACATATACAGTATTTTCTAGAATACGCAATTTCAACATACATAGTGTATATAAGTAAAACATGTATTTAGGCGAATCCTTTTGCCAAATAAGTATTTTATCCATATATCATATATCCATATAACAAATAAACATGTCAAACACATTTCCAAAAAATATACGTATACCGTACTTTCTACAAATGCCTAGAGTATGTAGAATTCCATATTTTTCATCTTTAATCGAAATGGAAAACAGACAGCACTTTGTACATGTGCAATTGCATGCAGATCATGAATCTATCATTATCTGATATTGAAAGCATTGAAAACCATAACCTATACACCTAAAGTCCGCACCTTTTGTCGTAGAATCGTAACGGAGTCGATAGGTTTGCTAAGCTTCCGTATTCGGCAGTTTGGCAACCTATAGAACGAAATAGGTTAGCTATTTCACAACCTACAACAGTCTAAACCCCAAAACAGATTAGGGTTAGGGTTTCTTACCTAGAAATGACGCCGGAAAAGCCAGAAAAGTGACGAGAATCAGGCAGTGGAGCCCGAATAGCGGCAGGGAAGAGTGGCAGGGAGATTCTCCCACTGCTCCCACACTTTCTCTCTCTTTTCTCTCTTTTCTCTCTCTCAATCTCAAATTCGTATGGCTGCCATGAGAGAGAGTTTAAGGTCCTTATATAGCCTAAAAATTTACCGAAATAGACTTATGTTCAAAGTATACTTATATAATAACCAAATCGGCATTGTTTCAGCCCAAAAGAGGGTTTCTGGCGGGCCTCCTTGAGCCAAAGGTCGGACTTAAGCTCACTAACGCTGGGTCTACGTTCTATTAAGTTTTCGTTTCAGTGGGATTTTTAGATCACGCGTGGCGGACCAGTTTCAGTTCAACGGTCAGCGGATCTCGATCGGAGATTCCGAGTACATGTAAATGTGTATGAAATTTTTCCTGATCCGAGGGTATAATTTGGTCTGATTCTGACGGTCTGGTTGCTTAATAATGATCCGCAAGTGAGTGGTGCCAGATTACTATTCAAGATATTTTATTTTGAATTAATTTCACATTTCTCACACTCTTCACTCCGAGCTCAAGCGAATAGCGCTGGGACACTATCTGGATTTGATTTCCGAGATGGTTGTCAAGCCCAGCGAGGCGGTCCTAGTTCCTTAACTTCGTGTTAATCGGACTTCCGACGTGCGGTCCAGATCCGATACGGAGTTTCGAGATGCTCCAGTGAGCAGCCGGGTAATGAGATTGATCCTAGGTTTTAGGGTAACCTAGCGTCAATGATTCTACAAGTTTTGGGTCTTGCAGATCGTATTTAAAGCGATTCTAGCGGATTTCGTAGCTAATCTAGTTTTGCACTTAGTTACTTTGTCTCATTTTTAAAGGATTTAGTCCTATAAGATTTCTGTCTGAGGTGGTACCTGGGCCTTTGTAGTTTGTATATAAAGTGATCCAAGTTATACTACTTAGCTAGTTTAGGATAGTGTCTAGGATGAAAGTGCTTAGAAAAATTGAAAGAACAAGGTAGTGAAGGGTGAGGTTTGTGAAGGAAATGGGTTCAGAAGCGACTTTAGACTGTGGGGTTCAGTTCTGACGAATTAATAAGGTGTTAGGAGCAACCCATTGCCTAAGGACGTCTAATCCCAGGTTGGAAAAAATCTGGGATGTTATAGCTGATTTTGACCAGCTCGTGAAATGGGTTCACCACCGTCGAGCCTAGCTGGTGATTGGCTGTCCACAGGCGGGTAGTGAGGTCTCCTACGCTCGTTTGACTATGCAGGTCTTAGAAAGCTGCAGTCATCCAACAATGTACTTGACCTCGGTTGATTCCTTATGATGTAACTGTACTTGATATGTGGAATGTATATGAGGACTGACATTACTTCACATTGCATTTGCATCGGCTGTATGAGCCTTATATTGCATCGCCTCGGTATGGAATCCAGTACTCATGTATTGCATTGCATAGCCTTGGTACGACTTGCTACATTTATAGCTTTAGCCTTGGTACGGCTAGTGGCATTGATATCATTCATGTTTCCTTCTGCATTCTCCCCTATCTCTTCTGAGCACCATTGTCACACACCTTCACCGCCAGCTTTCTATAAGCTTATGCATGATTGATGAGTGCAGGTGATCCTAGGTCGGTGCAGTAGCGGTGGAACATTGGATTGGAGCATGCTGAGGACCCGTTGTAGACTTTTCTCTTCCTTTCTTACCTTATGTTTTTTCTTTTGAGCGTTATGTACTTGTAAAGTTTAAATTCTTAGTGGATTTTGCAATGCGTTCCTATGGTTACTTTCTGAGATTACAGTGTTATGATCTTGGGTATGCTCTATAGGATTAAATTTATGATATGGAAATCCTCCTTGTGGGATCCCAGGATTGGAATCTATGCTAGGAGCCGAGAATGGGGTACTACGGACGTTGTTACGGCCGGAACTAGCTATCGGGTTCCTTGCGAGTCCGATCACCGAGTCCGAGGTGTGACACTGGATCACTAACCATCCTAAAAATGATGGAAGGTGTGGATATATTACATTTATCAGGTGGGTCCACATGTACGCGGCCCACGGTGTTTGGATCAAAATGATATTTGTATTTTTCCTTCGTCCAGGCCGGTCCTCAATGGACAGCCAGGTGTGCCTTGTCCACTGGACGGGTAGCGTGGATGCATACACGCATCAGGTGGGTTTCACGTGGGTGGGCCTCTCCACTCTAAATCAAGATGATATTTGTGGTTTTCCTTCAAACAGGGCCTGCCCAAAGCGGGCATCAATTAGCTGTTGGACGGCCAGTAGTGTGGACCCTGCTTGATGAACAACTTGGATAAAATACGTATATCATAGTGGGGCCCACACAATTTGTCCACATAGCTAGGGATCAAGCCAATCTTCGTGTTTTCCCCTACGTCCGGGCCTGTCCAAAATGGACAGCAGTGTGGACCCCAGTTGGACAGCGAGGACGTCACACTAGATGGACGGTTTGGATGTATCATACATCAAGGTGGATCCCATCCATGTATGATCCTTAAAATCAACAATCAAGATGGGCCACACATCATAACAACAAAAAGAATGGAGAGATCTACCCTATAGGTGCACCCACCTCACTTTCTTCTTCTTCCCTTATGCTCCAATGCTCCTATGAAGCTATTTTAATTGTGGAGATGGCTTTTCGATGGTTAGATATGGGGGGATCTAAGGTGGAAGAGGGTTGGCCATGGAGATGGGTTGGGACATCCATGGATTCTTAGTTGCTAGGAGAGATGAGAAAATAAGGAAGGAATAAGAGAGAGAGAGAGAGAGAGAGAGAGAGAGAGACAGAGAGAGAGAGAGAGGGTAGGTACGTAGCTTAGGGAAATCATGAGGGTGAAGGCAATAATGAGTTGTGTAAGTCATGGGGAAGGGAGAGAAATTATTACTTGTAAGAGGTATGGGGATGATGAATCACTCCCATGATGGACCTAGGAATTGGTGTCATCTGGAAATGGCTGGGTCCTGCAACATACGATCAACGACCGAAATCGAACGTGGGCCATATCTCATAATCTAAGCGTCGCATTGACGCACGAGATGTGGCGTTGGAATCGAGGCGTCGATGCGATCACAATGATATAGGTCTCGGGTTGAGTCGACTCGGGTTCACAGGATGAAAATCAGGGACACTTGAAAACACTATCTACAGGTCGTGGGTCACCAGAATTTGACTGGGAGGACCACGGGGTCCTAAGGAATGAAATGGTCACTAGGACACAGGCCTGACATATACGAAACTTGCTCTTGGTTGTAAAGTGAGAAAAAATAGAGAGAGCTTTGAGAGAGATTTGCATACTACCTACCCTAACCTCATTTTCTCATGGAAGTTCATCCTTCAATCCACCCTCATCATTGATATTCAATATAGTGGATTGAGGAATGAACTTCCCCATTCAAGGATCATCCAACTACTATCTTAATGGAAAATCATTGAGCTGGGATACCTTAAATGCTTGAATGCTTAGAATCACTCCTTCTCTAAAATAGGAAAACATTTAATAGAGTAGGTTTCCAACATAACCTTGACATAACCCGTCACCTTTATTGAAACATCATCAAGTGTTGCAGATCAAGGGAGCTGAAGAATCTTTATCATCAAGGAGGAGATCTTCATCATTGTGCCTAATGGGGCTCACCTACTTATCTGTAAGTCATTAGAGTCCAGCGACCCTGTTGATCATTCCTTGTGTAGGCTTGGGTCACAGGTGCTTCTCACCCCTTTAAAGTCCTCATAGGAGGCCTCTGACGGGAGAGTACGTGTGGGTGCTGTGTGTTGACCTTTGCTCTTTCGTAGGGCATAAACTTTAGGTTCCTTATGTGGATCCTTTGCCTCTGTGACCTAAAATAGAGGTTCCTTATGTGGATCCTTGGCCGATGTGGCCTAAAACGGAGGTTCCTTGCTTGGATCCCTTGCTCTTGTGTAGGGCATAAAACTTAGGTGCTTCATGTTGACCATTGCTCTTGTATAGGGCATAAACTTGTGTCTTGTGTAAGCACATCTTAGGTACCTTGTGTAGGTCCTAGAGTCAACCTTGTGTAGGTTGTAACGGTTCGAGGTGAACTTGATTTGAAACCTCCGTTAGTAAAATCCAGTACACTCAAGGGTTGAGTGCGCCCGCCGGAAGTGGAGTAGGCACGTAGCCGAACCACTATAAATGATTGTGTTTGAGATTGTTATTTGTCTATTACTCTATTGTGTTTACTTTGAATGTTCTCATGAAGCATATTAACATGATTATTTAGAACTGATAAGAATCACATCCCACACACAGTCACATTGTTCATCCATCATAGACTAAGTTTATATATTGGTTAAATATTAAATAGTCTTGTGATTGGATCCTCTAATTGTCTTGGAAGCCATTAGAGTTAAGTTAAAGCTATCTTGATAAGTTTCATATTATATCAAGATTAGGTTAATAGGATTTTAAATTGTCATAAATTTTTATAAAGTCCTATTCACCCCCCTCTAGGAAACTTTGACCTATTCCTACTTCTACTAGAGCGGTCATTACCGCAATTTCAATTGGTATCAGAGCGGGTCTCTCTTAAGGGCTTAACTGCCTAGAGAGTGATCTTGACTGAAGTAGGAATCATGACCACTAGTGTGGAACTAGAAGGTGAAAAAGGTAATACTGCAAATACCCAAAACCAACTGTACTCTGAAACTTTCAAACTACTGGGTATTGCCAAACAGGATAAAGGTCAGAACAATTGCCTAGTAATCCATACTGTTCTAAAGGTCGGTAATGGTTCAAAATGATATCTTGACAGTAGGTGCTCCAAACACATGAACGGTGACCAAACCCACTTTTGAGAGTATTTACTTTTTGATGATAGGTATGTCACGTTTGGAGATGGGAGCTCTGCCAAAATAATTAGGCAAGGAACAATAGTTGGACCAGGACTCCCCAAGATTAAAAATGTCCTTTGTGTGGAAGGTCTTAAACATAATCTCCTTAGTATCTCACAAATCTGCGACAAAGAACACTTGGTCACCTTGTCAAAAGATGTGTGTAGAATCTTAGATCGTATAGGAAAATCTATCATGAAAGGTTTATGCACAAGTGATAACTGCTACGTTATTGAAAGTAGCAATGAGAATGTATTATCCACAAAATGTAATATGGCTATGAAAAGCGAGTCCAAACTGAAAAGGCCGAGCTATATGTCCTAGAGGGGGGGGGGGTGAATAGGACTATGCCAAATTAAAATTATAACAGCGAAATTTAAAAAATTAAAAGACAGATAGCATTATAAACAATCCACAATATGGAAATGTAAAGCAACTTCAAAATTCTAGTATTGAGAGGTTGATATAAATGTTGTTCTAAGGACAACCTTGCACCATAAAAACCAAGGGTTTATGGCAGGACAACCGTACTAGAACGGTTTGTGTATCAAAAACTCAAACTAAAGAGGAATAAAAAGGAAATAGCTAGAAAGGAAATATAAGCTATTACAACATTCCCCACAATGCTTGAAATGTAAAAGATTACAACATTCACATCCACACATACATCCTACAATCTTGAATGATAAAAGATATAGAAATAAACCACACATCCACAAGACACAAAGAATTATAGTGGTTCGCCTGTGTGTACACCAACTGTTAAACAACAGCCACACAACTACTCTACTCATAATATCCTCACATAGTGGATATTAGCGTTCACTATGAAAATAGGTTTTTCCAGGTTCACCTAAAACCCTCACAATTGTATCTTTCAAGTGGGCTTACACAATTAAAAAGCCCTACACTCTGAGTTTTCTGGATCTCCCCAGATAACCAAAAGAATGAGATTTTTCTGGCTCATTCTCAAAAGAAACCAAAAACAGAAGATTTACACAAATGTAAAATACTTAGATATTCTCCTTTTGTTGCAGCCCGGAAGAACCAAATCGGAGTAGAAGTTCGAATATAGAAGTTCAATGTCCACACTCACTTATGAAATGGTTCTAGATTCTAAATTAATTTTAAATTAAATCAAGTTGGGCTAGCTCTATTTGATTTTGATTCCAAGAAGTAGGAATATTTCAATCCCTCTTTTAAATCAAATTGGAATGCGGAATACAAAATCAAATATAAAAAGCTAATAGAAGAGAATATTAAATGAGCACAATATAACTTTAAATAATGACAAACTTATCTCTTAGAGTATCCTATTGATTTAGCTTGAATTGAATTTAAAAACTCTGAAATTCGTCGTCTATTTATAGCTAAAAAAATCGCGTTCACGACTGGTTCTGAGGTCTCCACGACTGGTCATAAGACCAACAAATTTTTGAAATTTTGAGCGCGATAAGAGAAAGTCGTTTCACGACCGGTCGAGGGACCTCCACGATTGGTCGTGTGGGACCTGGAATAGTTGCTGGACTTTGAGTCGTAGCTGCAGGACTGGTCGTGAACAAGTCGTGCACTGTTCACACGACTGGTCGAGCAGTCTCCAGGACTGGTCGTGGCTTAACCAATAATTCTAAAAATTTGCAATAGCCTTAGGACTGGTTGTGGAATTTCTTGGACTGGTCGAGCCAGTGCTAGGACTAGTCAAACACAGTCCAGGACTAGTCAAAGAACAGACCAAACACTTATAAAGTAATTCAATTTGAATTATGTATTCAAAATGACCTACCCTAAGGTCAATCTAAGGTCTTTCATACCTTAAACAAGAAGTATGAACATTGAACCTTCTTTTTTTCAGATGATAGATGATCTTTGAAGTTCATGAAGCTTGAGATCTCGACACATGATGAAGCTTGAATTTAAGATCTTTTGAAGCTTGAATTTGTAGCACTTGAGTTGTACTTCACTTTGAGTCTTGAGTATGAACAGTTGACTTGTCTTTCGATGTCACTTTAAAACATTGAACTTTGAAGCTTAAAGGAGTGAACAATGTACTTGATCTTGCATTTCTTTGAAGTAGATCTTGTTCTTGACTTGAAGCATTGTCCTTGTACATGTGATGCATTGTCTTGAACAGTATATATCAATGTACTATACAAGACATTGATTGTGGTTTTGGCACTACAAAATTTGACAATCAAAGGAGTAAGAAACCATAACACTTACAATCTCCTCCTTTGTCAAATTTGTGACAAAACACACCATTAGAAATAAGAGAAGCATTACATGCTCAACAAAGAATCATGCACCATATATATCCAAGAGAGTATAATGCACCAGTTATAATAACAAGAACACATCATCATGAAATAGTCAAAACACACTTCTTACTTACTCCCCCTGAGTAGAACACATAAAAAAATATGCTACTACCCACAATCCATATAACTATACATATCCATAAGCATTAACCATATCCATATCCATAAGCATCAACATTCTCCCCCTTTTTGTCACAATATGATAAAGGAAGCAACAAATATATGAAAGAGGAATAAGGGAGCAAATAAGTTAAGATATGAAAGATATAAGCGAATAATGTTCACATATAAGTAACCAACATGAATCAAGTTCATCTAAAGTCAGTCTCACAAACAGAAAGAAAGCAAAGTATCATAAGAGTTATTACATGCCATATGAGAAAACACTTAATCAGATCCAGAAGAGGGAGCAGAAATAGATGGATCAATTTAGTGTAAGCCCTTGTTAATACACCTCATATATTTGCACATATAAGTAAATTGAGAATCCTGGGTTACACGTATTTGAGCCACCTATTTCTTAAGAGAATACAGCCTCTTAGTGAAATCAGAAGGTTGATAGTCAGGGTCAGTCTCAGAATCTGATTCGATCTCATTAAAGATATCATCCATATTTATATCATCTGGAGGTAAATCGCCACCTTCTTCTTCATTCACTACTTCAGCTCCACCACCACCCACATTCACTTGGCCAGCAGCTAACTACAAATTTATCTTGTTTATATTTGAGTTGTTGAAAATAAGGTGATGAATAAGAGCCTCTCCAACAGTCATAGCTACTAACATATGAGTGGCTAACACAGTCATAAGATATTCAAAAGGAATATCACTATGTCCAAGATGGAGACGAAATTGTGTAATGGAATGACAAATTAAGGAAGAAAGGCAAACTTTTGTACCAGAGATGGAATGCAAAATTTGAACCATGAAAGAGGTGAGTTCGGTTTTGTTACTAGAACGTGGATACCGATTAGAAATAAATATCCTATGAAGAACCCTGTATCTAGGTAACAAGTACTTTGAAGCGAGCACATTACCATTTTGACTCCATTGTGCATCTATGTTGCATATTGCTCTAGTAAGTACACGTTTTTCTGATTCTGAAGGTTTGTCAACTAGAGTGTGAATAAGAATACCCTCGTCAATAACAAGTATGTTCATTAGAGCAGAGATCAGATGGCGATCTATTTCAAATGGACCTTCTCTAGTTACAATTATAAACGTTAAATTCTCAGTCGAAAACTCAGAAATACATGCAAACATAGCCTGAGTAATAGACCGGATGCCGGCCCACCCCAATGTAGAATGTTATCCCATCCTACAAATTGGAGAAGAGGAAGGAGATCAAAATGGGCAATCTGTTCTAGATGAACAGGTCGTTCAACAATAACATTGTGCAACCGTAAATCTCACACAAAGGAGGGATCATCTTCGAGTGACCGAAGCTGGCGCCTTGTTAAAGGTGTCGATCTAGATGAGGAAGCATCACAAGAAGTTTTCTTTTTTACCTCTAGCATCCATTTGCAACTAAGAAATAAAAAAATCAAGAGGTTGCAAAAGATGGGTTTTCTCAAAATCAGATTTTGGAGAAGAAAATCCCAAAAACCTCAAGGAAACAAGAAATAAATCACTTCAATGATGAAAAAGAAGTGAAATAGACTTGAATCTAGAAGAAAAATGGAAATAATGCACTAACCTTGAAGAATCAAGAAGTTGAGTATGACCGGGTCGAGCTTAGACTCGTTGGAGAGGAAGAGCAAATGAGGAAGAAAAGAGATTTTCCCCAAATTAAAAGCACCAGTGTGCTACACGACTAGTCGTGGGACTTCCTTAACCGGTCGTGCCATGACTGGTCGAGTATGTTCTCGACTGGTCATGCACAGCCAAAAATATGCATTTTTCATATAAATTTGAAATTTAAACAAATAAATTAACAAATATATACAATATGATACAGGAATGCATAAATAATCGATTCAAATTACACATACCAAGATCAAATTTCAATTTAGTAAACCTGCTTTTGTTGAGCGGTTTAGTGAAAATGTCAGTAAGTTGTGTCTCGGTCGGAATGTATTCCAATAAAATTGTCTTTTCTTCCACTAATTCACGAATGTAGTGATATCTAATGTCAATGTGCTTGGTTCGTGAATGCTGGATTGGATTTTTAGATATATTAATTGCACTAGAATTATCACAATATAAAACCATTGAATCATGTGCAATTCCATAATCGCTTAACATTTTATTCATCCATACAAGTTGAGTACATACATTTCCTGCTACAATGTATTCAACCTCAGCAGTTGAGAGCGATACAGAACTTTGTTTCTTACTTTGCCAAGAAACTAAACAGTTCCCAATATAGAAACAACCACCACTGGTTGATTTCCTATCATCAACATTACCAGCCCAATTAGCATCAGTGGACCCAGCTAATTGAACATTAGTATCATGTGGATACCAAAGATCTAGATTAGCAGAACTTGCCACATATCGTATAATCCGTTTAACAATAGTTAAATGTGACTCTTTAGGGTCAGATTGATATCCAGCGCAAATTCCAACACTAAAAGCAATATTAGGTCTACTTGCAGTTAAATACAGCAAACTACCCATCATACTATGATGTAATTTAGGATTTATTCACTTACCTGTAGAGTCCTTTGAGATTTTTAAAGTTGTACTCATAAGAGGATCAAAATTCTTCCCATTCTCAAATCTGAACTTTTTAACTAAGTTCAGAGCATATTTGGTTTGAGAAATAAATATACCATCAGGTTGTTATTTTACTTGCAACCCTAGGAAATAATTCAATTCCCCAACCATGCTCATTTCGAATTTAGATTTCATAAGATCTGCAAACTCAACAGTCATGTTAATACAGGTAGATCCATAAATAATATCATCATCGTAAATCTGCACTAATAAGATATGATCGTTATGTTTCTTAACAAAAAGAGTCTTATTAACACTACCCATTAGAAAATTATGACTTAGTAGAAACTTAGTCAATTTTTTGTACCATGCCCTGGGAGGTTGTTTCAAACCGTAGAGTGCCTTTTTTAGGCGATAAACATGATCAACATTCTTAGGGTCTTCAAAACCCGTTGGTTGTTCAACATACACTTCTTTATGCAGATCGCCATTTAAGAAAGCACTCTTTACATCCATTTGATATATTTTGAATTTTCTAAAGCAAGCAATGAATATAAATAGTCTGATTGATTCAAGATGTGTCACGCCTCAGACTCGGAAACCGGGCTCACAAAATTTCCGATTGCCGAATCCGGCGCCGACAGCCTCCGTAGAACCCCATTCTTGGCTCCTAGCGCCCATACGCCAGGTTCCGATCCTGGGATGCTACAAGGAGGATTTTCAACATCAGTTTAATTCGTAATAAGCATAACCAAAGGCATAACCCACAAACAACAATCAAAAACTCCATCACATTTTCACTATAATAAAAAAAACTTTACAAGTACAATGAGCATAAAAGGGAAATACAATGAAATTGACAAAAAACTCCAAAATGATCTGCTCTGTGCTCCTGCCTCAGCGTTGCTGCGTCCCAACGTCACCTACATGCAACGGTCGTGCATAAGCTTATAGAAAGCTTAGAGGGTGGTGAAAGTGTGTGCGCAAGGTAGTAATGCAGTATGTAGTATCAGAGTAATGCGGAACATGCTGGTGAATCCATGCATATTACTAGCCGTACCAAGGCTATGCGATGCAAGGCATGAATGATGTCAGCCATACCAAGGCCATGCGATGCGAAATGCAACTCAAGCATACAAATCCTCATCTAAGTCCACATATCAATATAGCTCAAATCTGGAATATCACCGGGGTCTAGTACACTCTAAACCAGATCGCCGCCCCATCGCGCGCAATAAGGTAAGTGGAAGAGACCTCACTACTCGCCTGTCAATATCGGGCTCTGCTCGTCTATAGCGGACCCATTCCTCGAGCTGGTCAGACTCAGCCTAGCTTTGCCCCCTCCTCTCGGGCGGGTAAGGCCGCACCCCCTTCCAACCGACGACGACACAGTGGAAAGCGCAGCCGTCTGGTAATCGGCACTCGGTGCTCCTGCACCCACTCGATCTAGACGTTGGAGCAACCTCTTGGTACCATAAGGGTTTAGGGACTTTCACCCAGGGATATCTATAACACCCCATGTAGAATAAGATTTTCGGTATCCAATCCTGCCAACCACGATAAGCCTGTGGAGGCTACGACCCTGATGTCGCTAGGGCGTATGGTAACCATGTCACACAATATGAAATGCATGAATCACACTATCCAGTCATGCAACAATCCTGCGCGTCTCGTGCGCTCATGTGGGGCAACACCGCCTAACCGGGAGCCCCTAAACAATCTGTCTGAAGGCATATGTTATAATCAGTCACTTCTCATATCAAGCATACATATGATGCGTATGATCATGAATCATGGAACTATACTAAACATGTTATTTGGTGATGAATGTTGTTCATAATGAAGGTGGGCCTAGACGACCTACAAGTATGGGCTTAACAATGGCCCTAGGGAGAATCATAATGCGGACATTTAACTAACATTATTCTTATAATGTGGACGTCAAACCAACACTGCTCGTAAGGCATAACTATTATAACATCATTACACAAACCATAGTAGGGTCATACATCTTAATGGACCTGTGTACATCTAATTGGGCCTCGACCCATGGGCCTTAGGTACAACAAATGGGCCATATAACATGGGCTTTAAGTATATCAGGTGGGCCTCAATGGTTGGGCCCTAACTACATCAAGATGGGCCTAATCATATGGGCCTCATGCATATCCAGGTGGGCCTCAACGGATGGGCCACAAATAGCCCAAGATGGGCCTCATACATATATCAAAGTGGGGTCCACCAGACTAGAACTACAGATTTTACTCGTTCTTTAGGTCATGCCAACAAAAATGAGCTTGCAAAATAGATGGACAGCTTGGACGCAACAAATGCATCATGGTGGGTCCCATGAAGGCCCACCATCAAGTATATATACATTACATAATATAATATATATATACATTATATATATATATATATATATATATATATATATATATATACACATAATATATATACACACACACACACACATAGTCACACATGCACACACACCACATGCATGCACACGCACGCACCCACCGTCCCCTGGACGGTGGGGATAGAACCCATGAACCACAGTGGTCTCCACCGTCCAGCAAATGGTGGAAAAATACATAAATCACTGTGGGTCCCACGTGGGGCCCCACCTTAATGTTTATAGGCCATCCAGGTCATCCATAAGGTCACCCAGGCCTAAATAGAGGGGAAAAATAAATTTCATCTTGATCCAAAACTTCTGTGGGCCCAAAAAAAATTTCAATGGTAGATAATCCAATTCACACTGTTTCCTTTGATGTGGGCCACCAGAGCGCTGGATTGGTCTGATATTTGGAGGGGGCCCACTTCAGGGAGGGGCCCACCTCATGGATGGGTTAGATGACATATATACATCATGGTGGGGCCCACGGCTGGAGCCGTGGGTGGCTGCCAGGTCGTCTACCCGCCGGCTGGCGCAGGCAGCGCCTGCTGCATTCTGACAGCAGCAGCGCTACTGCCGCTGCAGCTTAATTCATTTTTTTTTTGAAATAAAGAATTCCTATGGTTTTTCACAGGTGGGGTCCGTATCAGCAAAATCCATCCCACTTGTTGAATTGTACAGCCCATAACAAAAGCAACGAGCCCAATATTGAGCATATTTTGAGGTACCAAAACATTAAGATGATTTTTAATGGTAAAGACACAGTTGTTATGCTATGGCCCACCAGCAAGTCGGTTTGGGCCTCATTTTTTGGCTCAACGCCTAAAATGAAGGAAGAAACATGATGGACGGCATGGATTGAATACATATATCAAGGTAGGGTGTGTATGAGTGAGCCACCCCATGAGCTTGTAACCAAGCTAATATTTGTATTTTCACAGAGACGTCCAGCGTCCCTGGACGCTAGACGGTCCTCATAACAGAGGTGGGCTTTATTCAAGTGGGCCACCAAATGATGAATGGTGTGAGTACAACACACATAAGGTGGACCCCACTCATAGGCGGCTTGGGTAAGATACTTACTTCATGATGGGTTCCATTCAGGTAGGCCACACGGCCAAATCATCACACAAAAACATAAAAGAAAGAGGGAGAGAGAGAGAGAGATAGAGAGTAGGACATGCGTGATGGAGGGACCCCGACACTATGGGCCCTCCCTTGCAACCAAACATACATCAAGTGGGTCCCATTACACATGGGCCCATTAAATCCAAAATCCAACGGTGGGGATCTCTTCTCCACTAAAGTAGACAGTCTAGATGACCCTAGGTATACAAAAAAATAAACATCATGATGGGGTCCATGGAGAATGGCCCCATCATGGAATGATCATGATGATCAAAGTGGGCCATCGGCTACATCTTAGGGTCCCAAGTGAGATTCAAACCATTGATCGGTTGGCCTCACTTGGCCCATCTTAAAAACATGAAAAACTACTCTTATCAAGCACCCACCATTCGATCTTCTTGCTCCTATGGGTTCCTTAGCTCCTTAGTTTCGATTCCAATGGAGGAGATGAGGAATGGATGGCTAGGATGGGAGATCTTGGGATGGAAAGGTGGGCCACACTTGGAGCTTTGAAAGAGAGGGAGAGGCTCATACGTATGGAGGTTTTCTTTAGCTTAGGAAGTGATTTCTTTTTTGAAAATGAAGGGAGAGAGAGAGTTGTAAAGGGAGAGAGAGATATTAATGGGTGATGGAGTGATAGATGTGGTGGTGATGGGTGTGTAAGACACATTTTGACTTTGTTGGCCGTTTGTGTAAGAAAGGCATGGCTTGTGTAAGAACTTTTGACTTTGAGGCTTGCTTGGGAAAGGGTGAAAAGTTGATGTGTACTTGACATGTTGAGATTGATGGATTGATGTGATAACTCGTAGAGATTCTCTTGGGTTTCGCACGCGCAGCGTTTTCCTCGCATCGAACGCTAGCCCACATCTCCTGGCCAGATTATTGCCTCGGCGTACGAGTCGCAGCATTGGAACCGTGGAGATGGTGCAGTCGCAATGGTACAAGTCTTGGGTTGAGTCGAATCAGATTAACGACGTGTGAATCAAGGTCGCGCGTAACGCCGGTTAAGGGTCGAAGGTTGCCGGAATTCGACCAGAAAGACCGCAGGAACCTACGGAACGGTACGGTCTAGGATACGGGTCTTACAAGATGAGCTACTAAGGTAAAGGTTTCATCATAGTCAATGCCGTCAATTTGAGTGTACCCTTGTACAATCAATCTAGCCTTGTTTCAAATTATATTACCAAGTTCATCAGACTTATTTTTAAAAATCAACTTAGTTCCGATAATATGTTTATCTTTAGGTCTAGGAACTAAGTACCAAACATCATTTCTAACAAATTGATTAAGCTCTTCTTACATCGCAACTATCCAGTTTTCGTTAGTAAGAGCTTCTTTTACGTTAGTCGGTTCTATCTGAGATGTAAAGCACACGTAATTACATATATCTTCTAGTTGTCTATGAGTGCACACACCAGTGAGAGGGTTTCCAAGAATCTGATTAGTTGGATGATATTTAATAGTCCTCAGTTCAGAGTTATTTTGATTTGATGAAGTATCTGGTTTGTCAATTAGAAGAACTTCATCATTATTTGAACTTGAGGCAGGTGTATTCAAGTGATCGTCAATGACCACATTGATGGACTCTTGAATTACACCGGTCCTCTTATTCAGTACTCGATATGCTCTACTATTTAAAGCATATCTTAAAAAGATCCCTTCATCACTTTTGGTGTCAAACTTACCCAGATTTTCACGGTCATGTAAAATATAGCACTTGCTGCAAAAAACTCGAAAGTATTTGACAATAGGCTTCTTATCAAACCACACTTCATAAGCCATTTTATTATTTGACTTACTTGTATAAACTTGGTTGACTATATAGTAGGCAGTATTTACAGCTTCAGCCCAAAATTTTTAGGGAGCTTCATACTATTTAACATTACATTTGTCATTTCTTGAAGCACTCTATTTTTCCTTTCAACAATTCCATTTTGTTGTGGTATTTTGGGAGCAGAGAATTCATGTGATATTCCCTGATTGCTACAGAATTTTTCAAAACTGCTATTCTCAAATTCTTATCCATGATCACTACGGATCTTACAGACTTGAAAACCGTTTTCCGTTTTAATCCGTTTGAGAACTCTTTTTACTTCATCAAGGGTTTCTGATTTATCCCTTAAGAAGGCTACCCAAGTGAATCTGGTAAAATCATCCACGATTACTAGTATGTATTTTTTAGCACCTCCACTCTCTATCCTGGTTGGACCTATAAGATCCATGTGGAGAAGTTCGAGCCGTTTGGATGTGGCATTGGAGTCCACCTTTTTGTGAGCACTCCTAGTTTGTTTGCCAATCTGGCATTCGCCACATATTTTGTCTACTTTCTGTAATATAGGTAGACCTCTTATCAGTTCTCTTTTGGTCAATCTAAACAAGTTACAATAGTGTACATGTCCAAGGCATTTATGCCATAATTCGGTCTCATCGATATGGACCATGTAACACGATTGATTAGATGAGCTAGAATCACATACAATGTAGCAGTTTTCAGAAGTTTTACGACCAGTTAATATTACAAAACCCTTTTTGTTTAAAATTTCACAACCTTGATTAGTAAATTTTACGCTATGATTGTTATCGCATATTTGAGATATGCTTAACAAGTTGTGTTTTAACCCTTCAACATATAAAACAATCTCAAATAAAGGAAGGTTAAAGAGTTGAACCATACCTTGGCCAATAATCTTGCAGTTGCTACCATCACCAAATGTGACTGAACCATCAGTCATATCTTTAAGGTTGGTGAACAGACCCTTGTCGCCTATCATATGCCTGGAGTAACCACTATCTAGGTACCACTTTGAATGGCTTGAAGCTTTGAAAGTCGTGTGGGCAACCAAACAGGTAACTTTAGGAACCCATTTCATTACAGTTTTGGGTTTAGGAGTATAGTTGGTCTTCTTGTATTTGTAGTTGTTGTAAGAATGACCTATTGAGTTAGATTTTAAGAGCTCCTTAAGTAAATCAACTATCTTCTCAGCTAAAGGGTTTCAGTTTTGATTTTTTATAGTTGATATGATTGTTTTAGGTTTAAAAGATTGAAAAGTTTTAGTATTTTTAAAAAAGTTTTGATTTGAACTATTCCTTTTTGAGTTTGAAGACTCTCCTTTCACAAACTTAGGAAGAGTATTCTTCTATTTAGGAGGAACATTTTTGTCATAGCCCAAACCGGATCGATCGCCACATTTTCGGGATCCGGATAAAAGTTTTTCTAACTTAGAATCACCTTGGGCCTACCTCCAAGTATCTTTCAAACTCAAAAGTGAAGAGACTTCAAGTTTTAGTTTTTCATTTTCAGATTTAAGATTTTTGATAAGGGAAGTTTTGAAATCTAAATCGCATTTAGTCTTTTCAAAACAATATGAAATGTGGGATTTTTCTAAAACAAGAGTATCAATATGTTCTTTAAGTTTTGAAAACTTTTCTTTCTGAAGTTTTAGTTTTATAGTAATTTTACAACTTTCCTTGAATAGGGCATTGTAAGCATCTTGAAGATCTTCTTCATTTTCATGATCACTATTTAGATTTTCTTTACTAGTTAAATCATCATGATCTGAAAAAGTGAGCTTGGCTAGAGTCATAAGGGCCTTAACTTCAGTGCCCGACTCGTTTCAGAATCTTCTGATTCAGAAGAGGCTTCAGTTCCAGAAGATTCATCCCAAGTAGCCAACATACCCTTCTTTTTGGGACACTTGTTTGCTAAATGCCCATATTCATGGTAGTTGTAACATTGACTATCTTTTAAAGATTTTCAAGTTTTAGATTTAGATCTTTTCTTATCATTAGATTTTTGAAAATCAACCCTCTTTTTACTTTTGAAAATTTTGTAAAACTTTTTTACTAAAAGGGCCATATCATCTTTAGAATTTTCTAAATCAGAATTTTCTTAAGAAATACATTTAGAAGATTTAAGGGCGATAGATTTACCTTTAGGAGCTTTAAAAGTTAACTCATAAGTTTGTAAAGAGCCAACTAATTCTTCTACCCTCATATTATCCGTATCACGAAGTTCCTGGATCGCAGTTACCTTAGAATTGAACCGTTCAGGAAGTGAGCGTAGTATCATTGCATAGGCTTCAATTTCTGGGATTTTATCACCAAGACCGCACATAGAGTTCATAATGTCATTTAATCTTGTATAGAAGTCGATGAACATTTCATTTTCTTCCATATGTATTTCCTCAAATTTAGTTGTGAGGATTTGGACTTTAGATTTCTTGATAATTGATGTTCCCTCGTATGTCATTTCTAAAATATCTCAAGCTTGCTTTGTACAAACACAGAATATAATTCTTTTGAATTCATTCGGTGATAGTGCGCAAGTGATTGCATTTAGTGCTTTTGCATTGGCACTACTCTCACTTTTCTGAAGTGTGGTCAAAGAAAACTAAGGTGTTACTCTCATAGATTTGGATCCATCAATACCAGTTACTTCAGTGGTAGGAGGGGTCCATTCAGTCACTGTGGCTAGCCACGCACTTTCATCCATGGATTTTAAGAAAATTCTCATTCTGGCTTTCCAATAGGCATAATTAGTGCCATCAAATGGTGGAGGCCTAGTGACTGAAAGGCTATCAAAATTTGACATCTTATAAATAGCTCAGATCGATTAACCAAAAAATTCCAAAATTTTGCAATAACCTTAGCACTGGTCGTGGAATTTCTTAGACTGGTCGAGCCAATGCTAGGACTAGTCGAACACAGTCCAGGACTAGTCAAAGAACATACCAAATACATATAAAGTAATTCAATTTGAATTATGTATTCAAAATGACCTACCCTAAGGTCAATCTAAGGTCTTTCATACCTTAAACAAAAAGTATGAACATTGAACCTTCTTTTCTTCAGATGATAGATGATCTTTGAAGTTCATGAAGCTTGAGATCTCGACACATGATGAAGCTTGAATTTGAGATCTTTTGAAGCTTGAATTTGTAGTACTAGAGTTGTACTTCACTTTGAGTCTTGAGTATGAACAATTGACTTGTCTTTCGTTGTCACTTTAAAACATCGAACTTTGAAGCATAAAGGAGTGAATAATGTACTTGATCTTGCATTTCTTTGAAGTAGATCTTGTTCTTAACTTGAAGCATTATCCTTGTACATGTGATGCATTATCTTGAATAATATATATTAATGTGTTATACAAGACACAGATTGTGATTTTGGCACTATAAAATTTGACAATCAAAGGAGCAAGAAACCATAACACCTACACAAACTATGTCACCAAAGGCTGGGATATGTTCACCACTGAAACTTAGCACAGTTAAGTTCAAGGACTTAGGAAGGGGCCTTCCCAAGATTAGAAAGGAAGAAAAGATTGTATGTAGTGACTGTCTAAAGGGTAAATAGATAAAAGTCGGTCATAAAAAGACAACCATCATAACAACATCAAAGCTATTGGATTTGTTTCACATGGACCTAGTGGGTCCCACCAAAGTTGAAATCCATGGCAGAAAAAGATACTTCTTGGTGGTAGTAGATGATTACTCCAGATTTACTTGGGTCGCCTTTCTTCGAGAAAAATCTGATGCTTTTGATGAATTCGTAATTATGGCAAAGCGACTCCAAAACGAGAAAGGATACTGCATAAATCGTATAAGGAGTGATCATGGTGGAGAATTTGAAAATGAGCGGTTTCAAAGATACTGTGATGAGAAAGGAATTCGCCATGAATTCTTAGCCCCAAAAACGCCACAGTGAAATGGAGTTGTTGAAAGAAAGAATCGAGTACTACAGGATATAGGCTCAGTTATGCTGAATGGAAAGGATATGGCCAAAAGCTTCTGGGCTGAAGCAATCAATACTGCCTGCTACATAATAAATAGAGTATATCTGAGAGTAGGTTTAAACAAAACACCATATGAGATATGGTACGAAAAACAACCTAGCGTGAAATACTTCCGAGTCTTTGGCTGTAAATGTTACATCCTGAAAGACAGAGAACACCTAGGAAAGTTTGAGTCTAAAAGCGACGAAGGGATCTTTCTAGGGTATGCCTTGAATAGTCGTGCCAATCTAAGGACCCTCACCATTCAAGAATCAGTTAATGTGGTGGTTGATGACCAACCCCATGAAGAAGAAAGTCCCTTGAATGAATTAGAAGATGATCTGGATTTATGCATTCTAGGTAAATTAAATAACAAAGCTTCCACATCCAATGAACCTCAACCGTCGTTTAACATACCCATCATCAAGGACCACCCTTTAAATCAAATCATTAGAGATCCTAATGATGGTGTGAGAACTCAGTGTCAGATAAAAAGCATTTATAGCCATTTTTGCTTCACCTCAAAGATTGAGCCCAAGAATATTGTGGAAGCTCTTCAAGATGAATATTGGATAAATGCTATGCAAGAAGAACTTTAACAATTTCAGAGAAATGAGGTATGACAACTGGTTCCCAGACCACTTGATACAAATATCATCGGAACCAAATGGATCTTCATGAATAAATCCGATGAATCTGGCAATGTGATTAGAAATAAAGCAAGATTGGTAGCTCAAGGATATTCACAGATAGAAGGCATTGACTTTGATGAAACTTTTGCTCCTGTGGCTTGCCTTGAGTCAATCAGGATTCTCATGTCTATTGCATGTGCGTTAAAATTTAAACTATTTCAAATGGATGTCAAAAGTGCATTTCTCAATGGGGTACCTGATGAAGAAGTTTATGTAGAACAACCTAAGGGATTTTCAGAGCTTAAGTATCCTCATCATGTCTATCGATTGAGCAAAGCACTTTATGGCCTCAAACAAACACCATGTGGTTGGTATGAACGCTTAATGCAATTTCTTTTGGACCATAAATTCTCTAGGGGTAGCGTAATAAAATACTATTCACTCAAAAGACAGAGAATTCATTGTTCATTATCTAGATCTATGTGGATGACATAGTCTTTGGTTCTACTTGTGAAGATACTGCTCATAGCTTCGCTAAACTCATGAAATCTGAATTTGAAATGAGTATGGTTGGTGAGTTGAACTTCTTCTTAGGACTACAAGGTGAAGCAATTGCATAATGAAATTTTTGTATGTCAGACCAAGTATACAAAAGATCTAGTAAAAAGATTTGGACTTGAATCTGGCCGTACTTATCATACACCCATGAGCACCACACTCAAACTCTCTAAAGATCTAAATGCACTACCAAAAAATCGGGCAAAGGCTATGGCAGTTAAAAGGATTTAGCTACGGATTAAATCCGTAGCTAAATCCTAGCTGCTCTGTAGCTAAAACATAACTCCTTACCTAAATGGTATTAAACATAGATGGTGCTTATGGGGCTCCATGGGATCATCTATGCCGCTCATTAATTCTGATATTTAATTTAGTTAAATTAGCTCAAAATTTATATAAATTAAATGTCTAAGTGGACCACGCCATAAGAAATAATAAAAAATTAAATATCTATTGTTAATATATTGTGTGGTTTCCTTACAGATTCGATCTGACTCATTTTTTGCATCAGTATTTAAAATGATAATTTAAAATTAATGGACGGAGTGGATATGTAAAATACATATCCAGTGGGCCCCACGGTCCTAAAACAGAAATTGCAAAGGGCCGTCCGTCACGGGCCCTTTGCCCCCTTCAGAAACGGAAACGGATTGGCTACTCCCCTGCCATCTACCCCAAGGCTGGTGGTCGGTGCTCTGTGGGCCCCACCATGATGAATGTGTTTCATCCGTTTTGTTCATCCATTATTACAGATCATTTTAGGGGATTTTCAAAAATATGAGAGAAATATAAATCTCAGGTGGACCACACCACAGGAAAATAATAATGATTGGATATCCACAATTAAAATTCTCCTAAGGCCCACTGTACTGTTTATTTGGCATCTAATCTGTTGATTAAGTCATACAGGCCCAGATTAAGGGAAAAAACAAAAATCAGCTTGATCCAAAACTTTTATAGCCCCCAAAAGGTTATTAATGGTCAACGCTCATTCAACACTATTTCCTATAATGTGGTCCACTAGAGATTTAGATATAACTCATTTTTGGTCTTGTATCATAAAATGATCTATAAAACGTTATGGACAACATGGATGAAACATATACATCATGGTGGGGCCCACAGATCACCGACCTAGTGGCAGGGGAGTAGCCAATCCGTTTCCGTCAGAAACGGTTCTGACGCGGATTTCCAGCGAAAGCCTTTCGCAGAACGTTCCTGCGGAAGGTTCTGTGTGGGGCCCACTACGATGTTTGTGAGAAAGCCACTCCGTCCATCCATTTTTAGAGTTTATTTTAGGACATTCGACCAAAAATAAGGACGATCAAAAACTCAAGTGGGCCACACGAGAAGAAACAGTGGGGATTTAGTGACCACCGTTGAAACATTTCTATGGCCACAAAAGTTTTGTATCGGTTTAATTTTTTGGTTTTTTCACTTCATCTCAGTGAAAATGACCGTATAAACGGTTTGGATGGAATATAAACATCAAGGTGCATCCTGGGAAGGTTTCAACGATAGGAATTCCTTTCCCCACTGTTTCATCTAATATGGCCAACTTGAGTTTTGGATTCTAATCATTTTCGGCCTCATGACGAAAAATGATCTCAAAAAACGGATGGACAGGTTAGATTTCTAACAAACATCAAAGTGGGGCCCCATCCAGAATCCTTGCGAAGGAACTTCCTGTCGAAGGCTTTCACAGGAAATCCGCGTCCGTCGGTGGGATTGCGTACTGAGCAGTACGCTCTTACTGTACTGATTAAACTTAATTGGGCCACTGTGAATGCAATTGTGTTATCCACTCCATCCATTCATTTTTTCAGATCATTTTAGTGGTTGATACCAAAATTGAGGTATATCTAAAACGAAGTGGATACATACCATAGGAAACCGTGGGAATAATGATTTCCACTGTTGAAACATTTCTATGGCCCACAGTGATGTTCATTTGTCATCCAACCTGTTCATAATATCACAAAGACATGGAAGAAGTGAAAACACAAATATCATATTGATCTAAAACTTTTATGGCCCCCATGAAATTTTCAATGGTAGATGTTGAATTCACACTATTTCCGGTGGTGTGGCCCATTTGAGCTTTGGATATGCTTCATTTTTATATTACAGATCTAAATTTATCTTCTGAAATGTATGGACGGAGTGGATGAAATTAAAGAATGACTGTGGGACCCACAGAGTTTAGTTAGTACGTTACTCGATACACAGTCCGCTTCCAAAACGCTTCCAAAAGGCCCTCCCCAAACCAATTTCGTCTGCCATTTTCTCCCGCGCGCAGGCAGACGAAAACCCATCTCTCCGTCTCTCTCTCTCGCACTCAGCCTCTCTGTTTCCTTTGCCCTCTCTCGATCTCCCGCTCTCCCTCACCCTCTCTCCCTGTCTATTGGCCGCATTCCCCTATCTCTATTGTCAAAACCCCCTTTCACCGCAAGAAGGAGAAGAAGAAGGAGAAGGAGAAGAAAAAGGAGGGTAAGTTTTTCTCTCTCTCTCTGTTTCTGAAATATGTTGTGATTATTTTTTTTTTACACACGCACACACACCCCCACACACTCACGCCACACGCACACACACCCTACACACACACACGCATAGTTTCACACTATTCTGTTTGATCCTTGGTTAAAAAACCTTTTTATTTATTTTTAGTATATATTACTTCAACAGTTACAGGATATCTGCACAGTCATGTAACAATATATATTAATCTTTATAAGATGATCATATTGGACACCAACCATGGAAGCAAGACAGTAACATGAATGTCCATGTCCCTTTTGTCCTTCTATCTTAGGCCACAAATCAACAAGTTAAGGTTGTCCAATGAACTAGATTTTTATTTATTTTTTTTTTTTTTTATGCCTTGCCTGCCCATGGTAAGACAGAACCACAATTAGCAAAGATTCCACATGGAGAAAAATGGTATGGGAAATTTTCATGTTTAATTTGGTTTGGGTCCTTATAATAACACTCCAATGAATGAAATTTCTGAAAAATTGGTGAATAAAAGGTTTGGGTTGAACACTGTGTCAACTAAAAAAATGGATGCTTACCCGCATGCACATATGCATGTGTATATAGTGTATATACATAAGACGAAAATACAAAACTTTAATTAAAACAGTTAGAAAACCCCACAAGAGGGTCATCCTATTTGAACCAGGAGGGCGGCAAAGGTCCTCATTTGCAGCCCCCATGGATCTGGACATCCAAATCACTAGAAAACCCGACAAATTCTCCTCTCAAGTGGACCGCAAGAGTCCTGATCAGCTGTGCCATAACATCATCTCAAGGTCGTGCAATCAAGGCCATTCAGTGGGTCGGAACCATTTGTATGGGGTATCATTAGCGAGCAGGATGCATATTTACGCCAACCAGTGATGATTTGGAACCCATCACTGGATGACAGTAATACGATTTCCACCAGCCAGTGATGATGTGGATCACATCTCTAGATGGGGGAATTTATTTTTCTTCTACCCAGTGAGCGTCCTCAGATTAGTGTTTTTACTATGTTTTAATGAATGTAACGCTAAGATTAGAAGTTGGGAGTACGGTTATGCCTAGATTGATAGGTATCAGGGCTTAGTATAGATACATTTTATACAATGTAATAGAGAGTTTTTGCTATTGAATTGAAATTACATTCCCTTGTTTGAGGAAAAGAAGATTGAGATTAGATATCCCTTCTCTTGTTCTTGAAGTTGGATCTGATCATCACGGGAGACAGTTGTGGGTCACCCAATCTTAGAATATTTCATCTTCTTGTGCTTCAATTGCTTGCTCGGGACGAAATCTTGGTTATAGCCTATTGTGTATTAGCCTCCATAACATAGGCTATCAAATAGTGTGGCAATATCATTCCTCTCTCAACTCCTCAAAGTGATCCGTGCTTAAATCATTTACCTCCCCCTCCCCCTCAACTCTATCAATGGATGATGATGACTGTCTTTGTCCTTAAATCACCATGAAAGGTTTCTTTTTTCATTTTTTTTTCATTTTTTAAATATTAAAAGAAGTTCCCTTTAAATGAGTTTAATTCGGTTTGTCCAAAAAGGCGTTCTTTCTTTCTTTCTTTCATTTTTTATTTTTTTTTACCGATCTTGTGAAATATATGGATTTGCAGCTATCAAGTTAATCATATGAGTTCTTTTCTTTTTCTTTATATGCTTTCTTTTCTTCTTAATATATTTTCTTCGTTACTTTTAAAAAATAAAAAATTGTAGTTTTGCTAACCCTAGCTAAAACAGACTAATTGTTTGGATTATCAAGCCATGGGCTACCCCAACCCAAACAAGCCAACCTTTTGGATCAACGTATTCAATGACGATAACAGTGGCCGCAACGGCCAGCCTTATAGTCATTACAATACAGGCCGTAACAGTTGTTACTAGCCTATAATGGTCATTACAATAGTCATTACAATACAGGCCGCAACGGCCAGCCGTATAGTCATTATAACAGCTGTTACTAGCCTATAATGGTCAATTTTGTTTTTCTTTTTAGGGAAGAAACTGTAAAGGCCCCATATTGGCCCGTTATAGTTTTTCTTAACTTAATGTGGGCTGACGAAATTTTGGATAGAGCTGATATTTGTGTGGTTTCTTCATCCTAGGTCTTTGTAAGCATTCCATTGCCCTTGTGTGGTGAAGTCTTTAACTGGTACAATCCATCATCTAGCTTGATATATTAGAATTGCATGCGAGACTTTTCATCTATGCAAGTGGTTATAAATACTTGATCAGTGGTCCACATTTGATGTGCCGCCACATGTTGATCTTCTAATTAGCCGTAGGCATCCCATGAATAATTGCTGACTGATCCCATTTCAAATCAATCATAAAACTGAAAACTATTAGCAATATTTCTATCAATCTGATGTGTATGTGCTTTTGTTGTTTGTGTTGTTAGAAATATCGACTGTTGAGTTAATTGCGGATCCATCTTTTACAGTTTGACCGCCAGTCTTCAAATAGCTTAGATTTGCATGTACGTGAGTTTTGTACATGTCCATTGTATGAGACCCACCATTATATGCCTGTGTCATGACCTGTTAAACTCACAGCAAATGACAGTGAGGAGATCCTGCACAAGAGGAATTATATGATACATGGGCCATATATTTTCATCAACTCTTCAATTCTCATATTGTCATACATCAATTGTTTGGTAATTAGGACCATTGGTCCCAGTGTGGATGGAGTGCCCCAAAAAGGAAAAAAATGTCATGAATTGGAAGATCCCAAGCAATCAATATTAGGAAGCTTTTCAAGTTGAATGCAGTTTCTATTCTGAACTACATGCCTTAATACCACAAATAAAAGATGTTAAGATGTTCTATTTAGGAGATATCTGATGCATGATCAATACATGGTGGGACACAATAGATCAATGGCCTGCATTATCAACAGTGGGCATCCCTGACCTGATATCTAAATCGATAACAATTTGGATAATCCCAATCAAAGCAGTTTCTATTTGGATAATCTCAATTAGAGCACACACACACACACACACACACACACACTCTCTCTCTCTCTCTCTCTCTCTCTCTCTCTCTCTCTCTCTCTCTCTCTCTCTCTCTCTCTGGATGGATCAAAATATGGTTTTGATCTTTTCTATAGATTTGTTGTCTCTTGTTCTGAGTTAAATTTTCTGCTTTTCATCTTTCTTTTGACGACGTTGTATTGTCACGGGATTCAACGCCTATGGCACGGGGCTAGTAAATTCTGAATCCTTGCCGGGTTAGGATGCTTGCACAATGTGGATCTGATGGCTTACAGACACCATCTTGTATGTGGATTCTTCGTCTCTCAAGTTCCCATATACTCATGAGCAGGACATGCATAATTCTTCATCTGAAAATGCACAAAATACATGGATAGTGTCAGCTGTAATGAAAAGTGTCAGCTTTTTCTTCTATTTTCTTTTGAGCGTGGATGGTTGGAATACATGTAGAATCTTTAAATCTACACATGCATGCCTTAGTTCAATTTTTTGCATCTCATTTTCATTTTTTGTTAACTTTCTATTTTCAAGTAATTTTTGGAATGAATGGTGTCAATTCATAAAATTCAGCAAAATTAGTTTTTTTTTTCCTTCTTCTTCTTTTGAGTGTGGATGGTTGGAATACATGTAGAATCATTAAATGTACAAATGCATGCCTTAGATCAGATTTTTGCATCTCATTTTCTATTTTTTTATATTTTATTTTCAACTAAATTTTCAAATGAATGGTGTTAGTTCATAAAATTTAACTGAGCATACCCGGATGTGCGTCAGAGCTATCTGGATGTTGAGCGGGGGTCCCTGGAAGGTGGGAATCGCTGTTATGACCATGATGAAGCTGTCCATTTTCTATGGACAGCATTGGAGGGGCCTAGCCATTTGGACAGGCCGTGTTTATGTATTTGCTTGAAATTAATGGAGCAGACCCGGATGTGCGTCGGAGCTATCCGGATGAGCGGGGGTCCCTGGAAGGTGAGAACCGCTGTTATGACCATGATGAAGCTGTTCATTTCCTATGAACGGCATTGGAAGGGCCTGGCCATTTGGACAGGCCATGTTTATATTTGTATTTGCAGGGACCACACCCTTAACCTAAACCCGAACCCATTCTCAAATCCAGAAACCTATAACATAAACCTAAACCTTAACCTAAACCTATAACCTATAACCTAAATCAAAACCTATAACCTAAACTAAAACCAAAACCTATAACCTAAACCCGAACCCATTCTCAAATCCAAAAACCTATAACATAAACCTATAACCTAAACCAAAACCTATAACCTAAACCAAAGCCAAAACCTATAACCTACACCCGAACCCATTATCAAATCCCAAAACCTATAACCTAAACCTAAACCTTAACCTAATCCTATAACCTAATCCTATAACCTAAACTCAAATCCCTAAACCTTAACCTACACCTAATCCTAATCTCAACTCCCTAACCTAAACATAAACCTAAACTCAAAAACCCAAACTTAAACCCAATCCCGAACATGAACCCGATTTCCTAAACCTAAACCATAACCCATTCTCAAATCCAAAAACCCATAACCTAAACCTAAACCAAAACCAAAACCTATAACCTAAACCCGAACCCATTCTCAAATCTAAAAACCTTTAACCTAAACCTAAACCTAAACCTAAAACCTATAACCTATAACCTAAACCAAAACCTATAACCTATACCAAAACCTAGACCTAAACCTAAACCTATAACCTAAACTCAAATCCCTAAACCTTAACCTATAACCTAACCTAAACCTATACTTATAACCTAAAACTATTCCCAAATCCCAAAACCTATAACCTAAACCTAACCTTTCCCTAAACCTATAACCTAAACTCAATTCCCTAAAACTAAACCTACACCTAAACCTAATCTCAACTCCTTAACCTGAACCTAAACCTAAACTTGAAAACCAAAACTTAAACCCAATCTCGAACATGAACCCAATTTTCTAAACCTAAACCCGAACCCATTCTCAAATCCCAAAAACTATAACCTAAACCTTAACCTTAACCTTAACCTTAACCTAAACCTAAAACCTAAAACCTAAACCAAAACCTATAACCTAAACCAAAACCTAGACCTAAACCTAAGCCTATAACCTAAACTCAAATCCCTAAACCTTAACCTATAACCTAATCTAAATCTATACTTATAACCTAAAACTATTCCTAAATCCCAAAACCTATAACCTAAACCTAACATTTCCCTAAACCTATAACCTAAACTCAATTCCCTAAAGCTAAACCTACACCTAATCCTAATCTCAACTCCCTAACCTAAACCTAAACCATAACCCATTCTCAAATCCAAAAACCTATAACCTAAACCTAAACCAAAACCATAACCTATAGCCTAAACCCGAACCCATTCTTAAATCCCAAAACCTATAACCTAAACCCGAAGCCATTCTCAAATCCCAAAACCTATAACCGAAACCTAAACCTTAACCTAAACCTATAACCTATAACCTAAACCAAAACCTATAACCTAAACCCGAACCCATTCTTAAATCCCAAAACCTATAACCTAAACCTAAACCTATAACCTATAACCTAAACCAAAACCTATAACCTAAACCAAAACCAAAACCTATAACCTAAACCCGAACCCATTCTCAAATCCCAAAACCTATAACCAAAATCAAAACCTAAACCTATAACCTATAACCTAAACCAAAACCTATAACCAAAACCAAAACCAAGACCTATAACCTAAACCCGAACTCATTCTCAAACCCAAAACCTATAACCTAAACCTAAACCTTAACATAAACCTATAACCAATAACCTAAATCAAAACCTATAACCATTCCCAAATCCCAAAACCTATAACCTAAACCCGAAGTCATTCTCAAATCCCAAAACCTATAACCGAAACCTAAACCTTAACCTAAACCTATAACCTATAACCTATAACTTAAACCAAAACCTATAACCTAAACCAAAATCAAAACCAATAACCTAAACCCGAACCCATCCTCAAATCCCAAAACCTATAACCTAAACCTAAACATAAACCTATAACCTATAACCTAAACCAAAACCTATAACCTAAACTAAAACCAAAACCTATAACCTAAACCCGAACCCATTCTCAAATCCCAAAACCTATAACCTAAACCTAAACCTAAACCTATAACCTATAACCTATAACCTAAACCAAAACCTATAACCAAAACCAAAACCAAGACCTATAACCTAAACCCGAACTCATTCTCAAACCCAAAACCTATAACCTAAACCTAAACCTTAACATAAACCTATAACCTATAACCTAAATCAAAACCTATAACCATTCCCAAATCCCAAAACCTATAACCTAAACCTAACCTTTCCCTAAACCTATAACCTAAACTCAATTCCCTAAAACTAAACCTACACCTAATCCTAATCTCAACTCCCTAACCTAAACCTAAACCTAAACTTGAAAACCAAAACTTAAACCCAATCTCGAACATGAACCCGATTTCCTAAACCTAAACCCGAACCCATTCTCAAATCCAAAAACCTATAACCTGAACCTAAACCTTAACCTTAATCTTAACCTAAACCTAAAACCCAAAACCTAAACCAAAACCTATAACCTAAACCAAAACCTAGACCTAAACCTAAACCTATAACCTAAACTCTAATCCCTAAACCTTAACCTATAACCTAACCTAAACCTATACTTATAACCTAAAACTATTCCCAAATCCCAAAACCTATAACCTAAACCTAACATTTCCCCAAACCTATAACCTAAACTCAATTCCCTAAAGCTAAACCTACACCTAATCCTAATCTCAACTCCCTAACCTAAACCTAAACCTAAACTTGAAAACCAAAACTTAAACCCAATCCCGAACATGAACCCGATTTCCTAAACCTAAACCATAACCCATTCTCAAATCCAAAAACCTATAACCTAAACCTCAACCAAAACCATAATCTATAACCTAAACTCGAACCCATTCTCAAATCTCAAAACCTATAACCTAAACCCGAGGCCATTCTCAAATCTCAAAACCTATAACCTAAACCCGTGGCCATTCTCAAATCCAAAAACCTATAACCTAAACCTAAACCTAAACTTGAAAACCCAAACTTAAACCCGATCCCGAACCCGAAACCGGTTTCGTAAACCTAAACCTTAACCTATTCTCAATTCCCTAAACCTTAACCTACAACCTAACCTAAACTTAACTACCTAACCTAAACCTAGACCTAAACTTGAAAACCCAAACTTAAACCCGATCCTGAACCCGAACCCGGTTTCCTCAACCTAAACCTTAACCTATTCTCAATTCCCTAAACCATAACCTACAACCTAACCTAAACCTAACTCCCTAACCTAAACCTAAACTTGAAAACCCAAACTTAAACCCGATCCCGAACCCGAACCCGATTTTCCGAACCTAAACCTTAACCTATTCTCAATTCACTAAACCTGAACCTACAACCTAACCTAAACCTAACTCCCTAACCTAAACCTAAACCTAAACTTGAAAACCCAAACTTAAACCCGATCCCGAACCCGAATCTGATTTCCTAAACCTAAACCTTAACCTATTCTTAAATCCCTAAACCTAAACCTACATCTAATCCTAATCTCAACTCCCTAACCTAAACCTAAACCTAAACTTGAAAACCCAAACCTAAACTCGATCCCGAACCCGAACTCGAATCCGATTTCCTAAACCTAAACCTTTACCTAGTCTCAAATAGCTAAACCTAAACCTACACCTAATCCTAATCTCTAACTCCCTAACCTAAACCTAAACCTAAACTTGAAAACCCAAACCTAAACCCGAACCCGAACTCGATTTCCTGACGTTTATTTTGGCCCTACAAACCATATGTGAGACCATTTCTTTTGTGTCAATTTCATTCCTCTTTGAGCTTTTATTAATTCATTAAGAAAAAAAAGAAGAAAATGGTTATACATGATGCATTTCTTTCACTTTATTTTTCTTTCCTCCAATGGTCATTCTGATTTATGAATGCCATGACTATTTGTAGGATGATGTAATATACGAAGTTGTTGCAGGAAGTTACTTTGTCATTACTAGAGGTTCATTTCGAGACGACTCTTCAAAGTACTACATAAATGACTGTGGAAGTAATTTTACAGAGGTCACTAAGAAATTGAAAGGAAAAGGAGTGGATTGGACAATAATCGGTTTTTTATTCTTCAGGTGGGTGATGGCTGAAAAAGGCCTATTTACTTGTGAAAAAAATATCAAACTGTCAAAATGTGTCTTCTCTTTCAATTCTTTATCTTTGAAATTTCAGGGTGAAGTCGAGCAAATTTCTCTAATGAAGCCAAAGATTTGTATTTTCAGCATTATTGTAATTGTAATTGTAATTCATTGAATGAAGGATTGTAATTGATTGTAATTATAATTGATTGAATGAAGGATTGTAATTAATTGCAATTGTAATTGATTAAATGAAGGATTGTAATTGATTGTAATTGAATGAATGAAGGATTGTAATTGATTGTAATTGAATGAATGAATAATTGTAATTGATTGTAATGGAATGAATGAATGATTATGCAGGTGGTAATTGAATGAACAAATAATTGTATATATATTTTTTAATATAGAATTTGCTACGGATTATATCCGTAGCTGTTGTAAACTATAGCTACGGATTAAATCCCTAGCTGTTATGCTTAAATCCGTAGCTGTTGTAACTTACAGCTACGGATATAATTGTTACGGCTTAGATCCGTAGCGGTTGCCAGATATAGCTACGGATTAAATCCGTAGCTGTTGTAACCTATAGCTACGAACATAATTGCTACGGATCAAATCCGTGGCTATTTTGACCTATAGCTACGGATTAAATCCGTAGCTATAGGTTCCAGACTTATTGTTACGGCACCTACGACTACGGTCGTGCTACGGACTAAATCCATAGCTATAGGTCTATGGCTACGGATTTTATCCGTAGCCTTTGCCCGTTTTTCTGGTAGTGATGGCAAGAGTGTGGATCAACACCTTTACCGTATCATGATAGGAAGCCAACTGTATCTCACAGCAAGTCATCCAGATATATCATTTAGCATGGGAGCATGTGCACAAAATCAAGATGATCCTAAGGAATCACACCTAATAGCAGTTAAAAGAATCATCAAATATGTGGTTGGAACAACCACTTTCGGATTATGGTATCCTTTTGAAACATCTACTATCATTGCCGGATATTCAAATGCCGATTGGGCTCGAAATTTAGATGATCGCAAATCAACCAGTGGTGGCTATTTTTATATCGGAAATTGACTGGTATCTTGGCAAAGCAAGAAACAAAAGTCGATATCTCTGTCCACTACCGAGGCCAAATACATCGCTACAGGTAGTTGCTGTGCACAACTCCTCTAGATGAAACAAATGCTGCGGGATTATGGGATTGAGCAATCCATGATGACTCTCTTATGTGACAACACTAGTGCCATTAGCATTTCAAAAAATCATGTTCAACATTCTCGGACCAAGCATATTGACATTCGACATCATTTTATCCGAGAACTTGTTGAAGAAAAGATCATTGTGTTGGACTATGTGTCTACAAAAAAACAACTCACTGATATCCTAACAAAGCCTCTTGACGTAAATAGGTTTAGTAATCTTCAGAAATCAATTGGATTATGCGCAAACTAATGGAAAGTGCAGTCAAGTATAAACTAAATAGGCATATCTAAGGACTTTGGTCCTCATTTTTTGTTGGTTGGTTAAACATACATGTGCAATATAGGCATATCCTCCTATACTAACCATGTTTTATATGTCAAGAGAAATGAAAATTTTCTTTAATTTCTGACATACTCGATGCAATCAAGTCAAATTCAATATCATCGATGGCTCTCAGGAAGACAAAGTCTTAACCGTTGGTCCTTTCCAACGGACATTGGAAATAACTATTGGTTCTTCCCAACGGTCATCGACATAGTCTTCTATGTCATTATGAGCCCAATTTCGATGACATCGAATTTAGTTCAATGTCATCGACACTCTCTGCTATAAAAAGGGAACGAAAGCATGAAACATTTCACAACTTGGCTCTATCTCTTCTTGTTTTCTCTATCCTCTAGCCTTACAAGCTTAAGAAAATGGTGAAAGGTAAAGGTAAGGAACTTCTTTGCACTAAATCTTTAAAACCCCAGAAATCCAAGAATAAGAAACCAACAGCAAATAACTCTCCTCCTAACCGATCGGATTGGGAGCAAGTTATGATAGCAGAACGTATTGTCCTTACCAGTGCTATAGATTCATACAGAGTGGATCTTCTGTTGGAAACAATAGGATGACAAAATATACTCAATCTAGGTGGTCCTGACCAATATGAGTTGATTCATCAATTCTTCAATAGCTGCCACATTGTTCGTGATAATCCCTCATGTATTCGACTGGAGTTCATGCATCAAACAAAACTCATTACTCTGATCATACTTGGCTATCTCCTAAACATGGAAGTGACGCAAATCCTAGTCACTGAGCGAAATCTGAATGGATTAGGAATATGGGGGGAGATTACACGTGCATTGTGCCAAGGTGCCACAGTTCTTAGAGATTATCAAAATATGCTTCATATCAACTATCTTGGAACCACTTCCAAGATCCTCCATAGTATCTTCAGTACCAATGTGTATCCATGTGATACAAAGGGAAGTAACCTCACTCCTTTTGCACTCAATGTCCTGTATGATGTGTATCAAGAAGTTCCTGTGTGTCTACAAACCCTTATACTAGGGCAATTGACTCGTATAGTCAAAGGGGAACTACCTGATACTCTCCCTTCTCCCTTTTCCATCTCTCATATGCAAGCTAGCACATTTTGTGGGCCTACCACCAATTTCAGATAAAATCCAACCAGAGGTATGGTTCAATGATGATGCACTCCACCAATTGTACCTAACCACCTTATACCAACCGGATAGTCCTGTTCTTAATCCTGAGACAGAAAACAGTCAGTGGCCAAATCGCCAACACCATGGGGATCTAATTGGATGTCGTTTCACAGTCCTGAGTCAGTCACCAATCGCCAGCATCGCAAACTTGAACGTCATCTGCTGCATGGACAAGCTGGTATTGACGAACGTCTTCATAACTGCGAGAAGCGCCTAACTGGGATCGAGGACAAACTCGATGCACTCCAGCACACTACACAACAAGTCCTTGACTTGCTGACAGATGGAGACACGCAAGCACCTTAGTTGCTGTAGGAGTGGTCGGTATGGATGTGCCCGTAAATGGAAGATGTGGTTACAAGTTATTTTTGCCTATGAATGAGGGCCAACATGATGGTTCTTTTTATTTGTATAACCTATGGTTGGGTTAAATATTTTGGATTGATTGTCCTCTGGATGAGGAGAGTACTTGTTTTTGTGTGCCTATGGATGAGCTGTGTGAGACTCGTATCCTAGCCCGTACCATTCCTTATGCCTCTACGGTCCTCCGGGTCGAATTTCGGTGACCCGCACTCTGTTATCAGCGTTTGTGTGCGATCCTGAGTTATGTACCATATTCCAGAGTCGGCTCGACCCGAGACTTGTACCTTACAAACCACGCTGTCGCCGCGGTTCCGACGCCGTGTATTACACACCGAGGCGATACCCGGGCCAGGAGATGTGGGCCCGCGTTCAGTTTAAGGAAAACGTTCGCGCATTGCAAATACCGAGGGAATCTCTACGACACATCACATCAATCCATCAATCAAATGTCAAGACCCATCCCCAAGTACAACCACCCTCCCTAAAGTCAACTCTCTCTCTCTCTCTCTCTCTCTCTTACAACCAAGTACACCCATCCATCACTCACTATCCCTCTCTCTCATCACTTCTCTCCATTATCTCTCTATCTCTCTCTCTCATTCTCTCTCTCTTCTCCAAGCAACCCACGTCCAAGCAAGCTCCATGAGAGAGCTTTGTGTGGTCCACTTCCTATGTCCCATCCCCACCCTCCAAAACTAATCTTGACTATTGAATCTCATCTATTAGAGCTCTAGAATGTGTGATGAAAGAAGAAGTCCAAGAAGAAGCAAAGGTGGGTGTTCGTTTCATTTGATTTTGATGTAAGGTTCACATGATTTGGGACCCACTTGATGTGTGCATTGTATAGAGAGGGCTCATAGTGGCGGGGTCCCTCCCCTTCACCGATTTCTCTCTTGTTTTCTCTCTATCTCTCTCTGTCTTTTTTTTTCTTTTTTTTTGGTAATGATGTGGCCCACCTGATCTGTCATCCATACCATCTAGCCGTCCATCTGAATGTGCTGGGTAGGGCCAACCATGATGTATGGGTTTTATCAACACCGTCCATCTGACGGTGGACCCCATCCATGTGGGACACACCTTGATGTTTGTATGTTATCCACCCAGTCCATGCATGGGACGTGGGGCCCACCTTGACGACGTGCTAAGTGCAACACATGGGGCTACCATGAGGTATCTGTTGATCCTAGTCGTCCATCACCTGGATAGTGGGCTAGTAGCAATAGTTGTTGAACAACGTCAGCAAGCTCCGTGGGACCACCATGAAGTATGTGATTTATCTATGCTGACCATTAGAGGAGGCTGCTGGACTGATGTCCATCAGCTGTGGGACCCACGTGGTATCTGTTATCCCCACACCATTCATTCATGGGACCCACCTATAGTACGTGTGGGCCCACCATGATGTATGTGTTGCATAGGACGGTGGAACCCACCTTCATGCATGTAATCTATATCCACAATGTCTATCCACTCTGTCAGATCAGGTGGCCCCACAAACTCAGGTGGGCCTCACCACATAAATGACGTGGCTCCAGATCTTTAGTGGGCCATATTTTAGGAAATAATGTGATTGAACGGCCACCATTAAAAATCTCCTTGACCCATTGTAATGTATATTTGCCATCTGACCAGCGTGTGCGGCCCATAAGGGACCACTCCATGATGTATCTGTCCTCACCGTCCAATTGCCTAGATGGTGGGAAAATCACAAATATCAGCTTGGTCCCAAGTTGTGGGCCAAGTGTGTGTGGGACCCACCTTAGCAAATGTATTTGCTTTGCACCGTCCAGATGTGAAGGACGGTGGAGCTCACCTTAATGCATGTACTCTGTAACCATGTCGGCCCTCTGTTTGAGGTGTGGGCCCATCCCACACATGTGACACATGTGGGCAAGTGGGACCCACCTTGATGTATCTATTCTATATCCATAACGTTCATCTGGACGGGTGGTGGGGCACCTATTATGTATGTGTTTTATACACTCCGTCCATTCGTTTTGGACGTGGGTCCACCCCACACGTGTGGCACGTGTGGGGGCAAGGCCCACCTTAATTTTTTTGAGTTTTATCTATGCCCTCCATCTATTTTGGCAGTGGGTGGGGCCCACCTTACCGTATGTATTTTATATCCCCATCATCCATTTCTGGACGGTGCTTGTGGGGCCCTACTTTGATGATGTGTTGTATATTTTCCCACTGTCCACGTGGATGGTGGGGCCAGCCGTGATATATGTGTTCTCCACGACGTTCATCTGATCATCCAGGCCGTCCATTGTGGCCCACCATGATTTATGTATTTTATCAGCTCTGTCCATCTGTCCAGGACGGTGGACCTACCTTGATGATGTGTTTGTTTGTACTGTTTGTCCATTTTGAAGGTCGTGTGGTCTGCCTTGATATATGATTTCATCCACCCCGTCTAGGGACGGGGGACCACCATGATGTAAGTTTTATCCACACCTGTTTGTGGGACGTGTGACCCACCCGATGTATGCATTCTATATCCACGCCGACCATCTGGTGGGGTCCATTTGCTGCGAGGGCCCACCTGTGATGTATATACAACCCATTAGTGCGGCCCATTGATGCAGCCCACTTGATGCGTATGAGGCCATTAGTTCGGCCCATTGATGCAGCCCACTTGATGTGTATGAGGACCATTAGTGTGGCCCATTGATGTAGCCCACCTGACCGTATACGAGGCCCATTGGTGCGGCTCATTGATGTGGCCCACTTGGCGTATATGAGGCCCGACTTGATGTACACGAGGCCCATTATGATGTGTATTAGGCCCTTATCATGCTGCCCATTGTGACGTGTATTAGGCCCATGACACGTGACTCATTGTGATGTATGAGACCCTTGTGTAAGGCCCATTATGATTGGATGAGGCCCATTGAGATTGTATGCGGCCCATTGTATTGTGTATGAGGCCTTTGTGTGAGTCCATGGGCTCACTACATGTTTAACCCTATGTGGACCACTTCTTGGGAGCAATGTTGGTTAAATGTCCACATTGATGGGTAATGATGGTTAAATGTCCACATTGTAACATTCCCTTAGGCCTGGTTAGGCCCATTCTCATCATTCTCTAATGGGTTAACCCAAATTATTGGGCCCCATTGATATCATCGATCGTCCATTTATGGACCCTGCCTTGAGCCGATTCCGATTTCGATTGTCGAGACCAATTTTGATTATCGAAGTCGATCCTGATTATCGAGGCCAATTCCGATTATTGAGGTCAATTCCGATTTCGATTGTCGAGGCCGATTCCAATTGTCAAGGCTAATTTTGATGGCCGAGGCTGATTGTCGAGACCCATATGATGTATATGCGGCCCGTAGTTGAGGCCCATTGTGATGTGTATTCGGCATGTGTTTGAGGCCCAATGTGATGCAAATGCGGCCCGTAGTTGAGGCCTATTGTGATGTGTATTCGACATGTGTTTAAGGGCCAATGTGATGTACATGTGGCCTGTATTTGAGGCCCGTTGTGATGTGTATTTAGCCCGTGTTTAAGGTCCAATGTGATGTATACGAGGCCTATGTGATGAGGCTCATTGTGATGCATTTGAAGGCCAGGCGATGGAGCCCATTGTGATGTATGTTAGGCCCATGTGAAAGGCCCATCGTGATGTGTATTAAGCTCTTGAGTGAGGCCCATGGTATTATATATTTGGCCCTTGTGTGAGGCCATGGGTCCATTATATGTTAGGCTCTATGTGGGTTATTCCTTGGGGGCATTGTTGGTTAAATGTCCACATTGTCGAGGTCGATTGTCGATGTCAGTTATTGATACCGATTATGAGTATGTGACAGCATAACATCATGATACATGCCCATACGCATCATCTGCATATTTGTTATGAGATGTGGTTGACCACTGCATATGTCATTGGACAGGTTGGTATGAGACTCCCTGATAGGCGGAGGTTATCTCACATGAGCGCACGGTATGCGCATGATTGATGTATGACTAGATTATATGACTCATGCATCTTGTATTGTGTGTTGTGATTACTATACGCCCTAGCGACATCAAGGCTGTAGCCTCCACAGGCATATCGTGGATAGCCAGATGAGACACCAGAAATCTGTTATTAGCATCGGGCTGCCATAGATGGCCCTGGGTGAAAATCCCTAAACCTCCGAGGCCAAAGATGCCCCAACGTCGAGATCGAGTGGATACATGAGCACCTGAGTACCGAATACTAGGAGGCCGCGTCTCCCATTGTATCATGGTCGGTTAGGAGGGGGTGTGGCCTTACCCGCCTGAGCGTAGGGGGCATAGTTAGGCTGAGTTTGACCAACTCGTGAATAGGTCCTCTATCGATGTGCTGGGTAGATATTAGTTGACTACTAGCCAGGCGAATAGTGAGGTCTCTTCCACTTGCATAGCCGCGCGTCAGTGGGCGACGATTTACATGTAAAGTGTACTAGACCCCGGTGATGATTCCAAAGATGTATAGTACTAATTTGTAGAGCAGGAGTTGCATACTCATTCATTCTTTCATTCACTATCCACTCGGGCTAGTGGTCCACAACTGTTTATTACGTGTACCTTCACAATGGCCAGGATTTTAGTTGGGGCGCACGACTAAACCTGAGATCAGGTGTTTACCACATTGAGTCTGACTATCCAAATTAGGTATGGGACTGGTTTGGATAGAAGTCCCTTGTGATGGCCCGTAACCTGCGATACTACATACTGTCATCCCAATTTCACACATCCAGCATGGTCATTCCATTCGCACCCGCATATTGCATTACATACGCGGCATATGGTATTTTGGGTTATTGTGTTTCTGCATTTATATGGTCTAGGTACAGCTGACGTTATTCTGATACTCATCAATAATTGTATATTGCATTGCACCCTCGGCATCTAATATTTGGATCTTTATGACTCTCATTTGCATAGTTGATCTGTATTACGTATTCTGATATTGATTGACCCATGGACTTGTCAGTATTTCTGCTTACTCTTATATCGTATGATTCATGATCTTACCAGTATTTTTGATATTGTATGATTAAGGCATTGTATTGAATACTTGTTTTGTTAGGTTGTTAGCACACACCCATGTTAGTGCACACACTCCTTATTAGTTACCCCCACTAGGGATCGATACCAAGATCTCAAGTGTTAGCCACCCCATATGAAGATCGTTCAAGACATTGCCTCAACCGGATGTGTGTTCAGAGCTCATCACAGGTAAACTTAGCCTCACATCCCAAACTCAAAACACCCAGGTAAACAAAAGCCTTAAGAAAAACTTGGAACAACATAGGTGTTAAAAGCCTGAAAACCTGGTTTCAAAATGGAAAATTCTCTAAGTTTTCAGATATGTTCGATATCATCGATTCTTGGTCGATACAATCAAACACTCATTATCGATGAATCGAACTGGTATTGATAACATCAAATTGAGTCCTCTTTATGTCCAACAACCACAAAGTATTTTGGACAAAATATTCGATAAATCGAAAGTACCTTCGATTTATCGAATTTCAAATATCAATGTTATCGAAGAGTGATTGATGACATAAAAAATCTTAAAGATCTATCCAGCAATGGCTTGAAAATTATTCTTGATATTGCTTGAGGAAATGAAGGGCAATCGATATCATCGAAATTCAAATCTCGATCGTATCGACATAGATCGATAACATTGAATTGTGTCCAACAAGTTCTTGAAAGAAAAACATCTAAATGTTCGAGGAATCGAAATCCACATCGATGTCATCGAACTTCAAATCACGTTGATATCGATATAGACCCGATGCGATCGAATCGGGATAAAACTATTCCAGCAAACTTGAAAAGGAAAATCTTATGTGAATGATCGAGGAATCGATATTGTCTTGATACAATCGTAATTCAAAAATTGATGAAATCGATATGGGATCAATATCATCGAATTGGGTTAAAAAGTGCCCAGCAAGCTTTCTCAAATATTTCATGAAAAGATCAATGTATCGAACCACTGTTAATGAAATCGGAATTCAAAATTCGATAACATCGATGCATGTTCGATGTCATCGATCTTCATTCAAAAAGCTCTAGGTATGTGTTTCAGCTGAGTTCGCATCATCGAACCCTAATTAGATGAAATCGAAAGTATACGTTCCATGATATCGTGTCAGGTCCGGCGAGATCGAACTCAGTCAGGACTTCGACATATTTATTACCGTTGGGACTTTTTGCCTATATATAGGAAGCTTGCTCTTGGTTGTAAAGTGAGAAAAAATAGAGAGAGCTTTGAGAGAGATTTGCATACTACCTATCCTAGCTCATTTTCTCATGGAAGTTCATCTTCATCCACCCTCATCATTGATATTCAATATAGTGGATTGAGGAATGAACTTCCCATTCAAGGATCATCCAACTACTATCTTAATGGCAAATCATTAAGCTGGGATACCTTGAATGCTTGAATGCTTGGAATCACTCCTTCTCTAAAATAGGAAAACATTTAATAGAGTAGGTTTCCAACATAACCTTTACCCAACCCGTTGCCTATATTGGAACATCATCAAGTGTTGCAGATCAAGGAGTTGAAGAATCTTCGTCATCAAGGAGGAGATCTTCATCATCGTGCTTAATGTGGCTCACCTACTTATCTGTAAGTCATTAGAGTCCGGAGACCCTGTTGATCATTTCTTGTGTAGGCTTGGGTCACAGGTATTTTTCACCCCTTTAAAGTCCTCATAAGAGGCCTCAGATGGGAGAGTACATGTGGGTGCTGTGTGTTGACCCTTGCTCTTTTGTAGGGCATAAACTTTAGGTTCCTTGTGTGGATCCTTGGCCTGTGTGGCCTAAAACGGAGGTTCCTTGGCCGGTGTGGCCTAAAACAGAGGTTCCTTGTTTAGATCCTTTGCTCTTGTGTAGGGCATAAAACTTAGGTGCTTCATGTTGACCTTTGCTCTTGTGTAGGGTATAAACTTATGTCTTGTGTAGGCACGTCTTAACTACCTTGTGTAGGTCCTAAAGTCAACCTTGTGTAGGTTGTAACGGTTCGACGTGAACCTAATTTGAAACCTCCGTTAGTGAAATCCGGTACACTCAAGGGTTGAGTGCGTTCACTGGAAGTGGAGTAGGCACGTAACCGAACCACTATAAATGAATGTGTTTGAGATTGTTATTTGTGTATTACTCTATTGTGTTTACTTTGAATGTTCTCATGAAGCATATTAGCATGATTATTTAGAACTAATAAGAATCACATCCCACACACAGTCACATTGTTCATCCATCATAAACTAAGTTTATATATTGGTTAAATATCGAATAGTCTTGTGATTGGATCCTCTAATTGGCTTGAAAGCCATTAGAGTTACGTTGTAGCTATCTTGATAAGTTTCATATTAGATCAAGATTAGGTTAATAGGATTTTAAATTGTCATAAAATTTTATAAAGTCCTATTCACCCCCTCTAGGAAACTTTGACCTATTCCTACTTCTACTAGAGCGGTCATTACCACAATTTCAAGGTTCCTTATTTAGAGTTGATCTTCTATTTTTAAAATATTATGTGTCCAGAAAACTTATAATAAACATTTTCCAAAAGTGAGTAGGTTTAAGGGTCTATAAGAGATAACTCATTCAAACTTCCGTACATTTCTAAATATATGATCCAAAAATATATGCTAATACTTCATCGCTTTCATTGACAATTACTCGTTCTATAGATATACATATCTCATCCGAAACAAATTGAGGCCTTTGACTATTTTCTTAAACACAAAGTTGAATTTAAAAAGTTAGATAGAGAAAATAAAAATAAAAAACCTTAGATTTGATAGAGTTGGCGAGTATAGTTCCAAAACATTCAAATCATACTCTAAAAGTATTGCACCATCGTGTAGTACATGATTACTTATACTCCATAGCAAAATAGAGTTGCAAAGAGAAAGAACGGGACATTGTTGGACATTCTTATATCGATGATGGCATACGACAATCTCTTTACCACATTATTAGAAGACCTACCACATTGTGAGAGATGTGTTGCTTATAGCCGTATATAATCTTAATAAAGTCTCATCCAAATATGTTCCTAAGACCCCCATATGAGATGGATTGAGAGGATTCATTCTCTAGTTGGCTTATGCCAATATCTTATTACCCGCTCCTCGTAGAGGTAAACTTGATAGTAAAATCAGTAAGTGCTTATTCATTAGTCAACCTATGCACTAGAAGGGATATGTTCTACTTCATGATGATCGTGGATGATGAACTGATATGTTTTACTTCCTGAAAACAAATACTCTAGCCAAAAGACGTAAAAAGTTCAGATAGAATGATTTAAAGTTCTTAATGTATCATAGGAGAGTGAGAGCTCCGCTTCTCACAGCAGAGATCCTCCTATACTTTCTTAAAACAGTAGAAGTACACCTTAACAAGCTCATGAATTATGTCTAGTTGTAAGAGAATTAATTTTTTAAAGATACTTTTAAATTGAAGGTGAAGTATGCTTTTGCATTGTAATTGATGATGATAACCCTAATTCTTATCATGATGAAGTATTGTCTCCAAATTCAATTAAGTAGCTGTTATAAATAAAGAGATCATCTTTGTCAAAAAATATAGTCCGAAAACTTATAGATCTATCACCCAATCATGAAACAATAAGGGAATAAATAGGCACTCAAAATATTAAAAAACATAGATGGTACGATGAACAAGTAGAAAGTACATTTAGTTTTTAAAGGTTTCACACAGATCAAAGGTGTTGATTATGGAAAAATATTTTCACCGATTATGAATTTTTTTTATCGATCTTCATGATCTTTTCCATTATCACAAGTCCTAGAGTTGTATAAGATGGAATGTAAATATTGTATTTTTAAATGGTAATTTAAATAAAGAAATATACATACAATAACCTATGAGATATGTGGATAAAAAGAATATTAAAAGTCTATAAACTATTAAATTTATTTAGGGGCTAAAGTAATCTTCAAGGCAGTGGTTTATGAGATTCCACTTGGTTGTCACCACCATCGAGTTCAGAATGAGTCAAGAAGATCATTATATATCTATGTATGTGTGTGTGTAGACTAATTTGAAAGATGTATTGTGATATTATCTTTTTAGTAGATGACATATTGTTAGTAGGTAATGATATGTGATTGTTAACAACAACTAAAGATTGGCTTTTCTCAAACTTTGAAATGAAAGATCTTATTGAAGTCAACTTTATTCTTGAGGTAAAAATCATTAAGGAGCACATTAAGAGGTATTTGACCTAAATTAAGCTTTCTATAGGCATAAAAATGGTTCAGGAAGAAAATTTTAAAAGTTGTTGAATTCCCTATGAAAAAAACTACCAAGTTAGATAGGATGTTCCCCAAACTGATGTTGAAAAATTAGTTATGTCCTCAGTACCTTATGCAAATGTAATAGGTAGCTTAACGTATGACATACTTTACTCTAGACCTGATATTTATGATATAATTGACTTAGTTAGTCGTTATCAAATAACCTAAGATAGTCTTATTAGCAAGTATTCTGATATTTTAGAGCAACCAAGGACTTGATGCAATTTTATAGATGCACAAATCTTGAGCTTTAAGAATTTTTCATATACCTCGTAAGATGGTGACTCTGATTAGGGAAAAGTCAACTTCAGGCTATGTATTATTGTTTACAGAAGTTGTCATCTCATGGTCAACTAAGAAACATATATTCATAGCCCTTCCATCCATAGAGACTGAGTGCATTGCATGTGTGTTGTTTTTTAAGAGTATACATGGGTCCAAAGATTCTTAGGTCGTGTTGGATGGTCGATACTACATAAATGTGTTGTTGTGGCACAAAATCAGTTGCACGCCAGTGCAACAGGGATGTGTTGCACGACCGCGCAACAGAAGAAAGAAGATAGGAAAAAAGGTTATACGGTTGTGGAGTTTGGAAGCAAGAAAAGAATGGAAGATCTGTGGTGCGAATGCATAATATGCATCTCGTGCAATAGGTGTTTCGTGACTGCACAATGGAGAATTGTTATGCGCTCACGCAATAAAGTTATGTTACATATATTAAGGGATTTACACATGTAGATGCCTATAAATACCCTCTCACCCTTCTTATTTGAATACTTGAAACATTTGGGAACCCTTGGAGAAGAAAAATCATGAATTTCAGGTATCAAGAATCTAATAGGTGAAAGAATTAGAAGAAAGGAAAAGCAGCAAGAGCTAAGCATGTTGCGTGACCATAAAACAAAGATATGTTGAAATTGTTGTTATCCATATCATCAAGGCTAGGGATTATCAATTCAAGTATTTTGGCTCGAGTATCAACATGAAGTAAGAATTTCAAACCCGCACAACTCTTCTGTTATTTCAACGGACACTCTACAAGGTTGAAGTGTTGCCAGAATTGTTATTTTCAATTATTATTTAAAGTTGTATAATTAATTGTATCTTGTTTTGGCATCAAGGACAATGTACGAAATTTAATACGAACTCAGTTTAATAAAATTATTGGTGACAAGTATTCTTTTACCTAAGTTTCTTTATTAGTTTTTAAGACATGGATATTCCAATCCCCAAAACACGTTTCTGATAAAAAAAATGGCGACTCTGTTGGGGATCGAACCTAAAATCTTTGGTTGAAATATTTGTTTAATGAAAACATTGAAATAATTGAAGGATATTTTCCGTCAAAAGGCACTATAATGGTGACTCTCGATAGGAACATTCCTCCCTTCATCTCTAAAATAAAATACAAATTGAATGAATCTAGATAATTAATGGCTTCTCTTACAGCTAATGTGATCATTTACTTCACACCCAATGGGTTTGCCATAGACTACATAGGTGAGGCCAAACTATTAACCAAAGAGGCACCAAAGAGACTGAAGTTGGCCATAGTTTAGGACAAACAGTTGTGAACAACGACAAGGGTGATTTCTTCTTTGCTCGTAGCATAGAAAGATTATGAGGAATGGATAGTAGCAACATCTAAGATAAGGAAAGCTTTCTTATCTACCATGAAAAGCCTAGCCCCGTTGAGAGGTGTGAGAGGGTCAATCACGTGTAATATTGCTAGATACAATCCTGCCCTAGCTCCACCTTTACTCTATCCAAGAAAGGCCAAAACATCACTTTTGCCCCGGAGGATTTCCCCACTTTACCAGTAGTGGCACGACATACACCTATCATAGCCGCACCAAAGGTCCAAAAAGAGAAAGGGAAAGCCATACTGATAGGCGGACATTCACCCTTAATGCTAGTTACAATGGCCCCAATGCGAGCTTCCGCATGAAATACGTTCTATTTGAAACCATTAAGTTTCCTGAGAGAGTGAAATGTCAGTTTTGAATTAATTAATGGTTCATTCTCCTTAACGCCTATGATGATGATGCATTATTCCTCTCCCTTTATATCAGGACAATGAAAGAATGGAAAAGTTGCAGTCTTTATGATAGGTACCAATCAAGCTCATCTACCTTCGATAAATTAACGCTTAGCTGAGATGGTACACACGCAGACTCTCTTGATGGACGAATGTAGAAACTTTAGAGAGGCATTGGTGGCACTAACCCACAATGCTACTCAAACCACTGCTCCCCCAATGATGGCCATCGAAAATGATAACGAACAACAAGTGGAAGGATCATAATCACAAAGGGTCAGATCTCACGAGTCAGTACCCGTCATCGCTTGCCCTGTAACTCAAGATGAAATTCAATAAGTAATCGCTGAAGTTGTTCACCTAGAAAGGGAACAAGATCATAAATGGATATTTTAGTTTCAAATGTCGTATCCTCACGAAATTGAGGACATACCCTTTACTGTCAATTTCAAATATCTAAACTTCTAAAAGTTTAATGGAAATGGTTCACTGGAAGAATATTTGATGCATTTCATAACAACCATGGGGAATTTCTCTACAGTTCCGTTATATTATTTACGACTGTTCGGGTCATCTTTTACAAGAAAGGCATTTAAATGGTATTCAACCCAAGTTCTAGAATCCATACTTACATGGGATCATATGCAAGACGCCTTCATGGCGAACTTTTTCTTATCCAATAGAGATGTTAACCTGACAAAATTGGCTTTTGTTCAACAAAGAGAAGTTGAACCTGTTGAGAAGTTTATCGACTGATGGAAGACCCTAGGAGCACCATGCCGATAACTCTTAGGAGAGTCCGAACAAGTTAAAATGTGTGGGTTCAATGGAACCATGGGTGGCATTTGGTCTAAAGAGTGCTGATATATGAACTTTTTATGACCTTGCTACCAAAGCCCAAGCTCTTAAAATTATGGCTAGGAAAATCTTAGCCTTTTAGACAGAAATGGCACGTTGAGGCTCCAATAAGATGCAGAAAATGTCATTGATAAAGGAAAATAGAGAAGATTTCCAAAACAAACAAAGATATAGTAGAAGAGAGAGTAGAAACTGTTGTAAAAGTAGAACGATAGATGAACAGCCTAAACAATATGTTGACCATGAGGGATATGCATTTGTGAAAGAAGATGTACTCCACATGATGAACCGGCTGTTAGCTCCAAGGATCATTGAGTTACCTCAGCCAAAATGCCTCAAAGAGGTGAGAAAAACAAAAGAAAAGAAATATTATCATTATCATTGTATGCTTAGTCATCCAACTAAAAATTGTTATACGATTAAGAACATACTCCAAAAGATGGTTGAAAGAGGTGAGATTGTAATAGAAAAGGATAATGAGTGAGTTAAGAAGGTTGTGGTAAATAGAGTGTCTATGCTTAACACATTTAACATAATGCCTTTCACTCTCCTTCCAGAAGTACTCAATTTAAAGGTCGAGGACGGAGGAAGGAAGCTGAATGAAAATTCACAAGTATCCCGTAAGGAAAGAAACAAAGACTCATAAAAAGAAAGATCGATGAAAATGCTTTCCGAAAATGTCATGGTGCAGAGTATGACCGTATCTACGGTCTTTGATGGTCGACGTAAAAAAAGAATAGAAACGGTTTTTAGGGTTAAGGCCCACCACCCATCAAGGTGTCGTAAGGCTAAAAAGGCACCAAAGGCTAAGGTTATTCTGTTCTCTAGAGTGAAGTCTCCCATAGAGCATTTGTTACAGTATGTCAGACAGAGCATTCAATGTGATTCCAGTGAAAACTACTTAATAGAACAATGTGATGAATCTCTAACAAGCCTGACTAAATTGTGGTTCAAGTCAGAAGCATTGGAAAGAGTTACTAGTTGGAAACAGGTTTGTAATTTATTCCTACTCTGATTTTTTGTGCCAATAAGAGCATTTCTTTGACGGAATTGATAAAATGGGAAGCTAGAACATAAGAGTGCCCTTACTGATATGTGTTAAAATGGAGAAATGTTGTTAGCAGTTTCTATTAACTGCTTGAACGTCTAAAGATTCATAAGGGTGAGTCATGTGCGAAGAGCATAGGATTGTATACCGAGGAGAGATATAAGCCTCACACGATCTTTAGTTTGATGAAAAAAGTGGCAGTTGTAGGGTCAAGTCCTTGCAATGTGCCACCTGTAGTGCATTTTTTCAGTGAAGAACATGCAAGGTGAGTACAACAGGTGTTGACAGCAACGTCATTTCAACCGTTCAAGACAATACAATTTATGAGAATGGGATGGATTTTGGAATTCCTAAAGTTCATGTTGTCTGAAGGAGAAACATGGTCACCGTTATAACACTTTATTTTCGTATGAGAAGGTGGCCTATTTCCAAGGAAGCATTTTAGAGGATTATCTGTTAAGAAATTTCATATACTCGCTTGTGATATCAAGTAGGGCATGGTATTTGGCCTTACTGGTGAGAGTTTTTTTTTTTTTTTTTCTTGGGAAGAAACGAAAGAAGCCTTCATCCTGTGATTTTATAAGTACAACACTCGAATTCTGGAAACACAACTGAGACAAACCATCCAATATCCCAAAGAAGATGTGTTAGATTTTATTTGACAATGGTGGAATGTTACATTCTTGTCACCTTTCGTTACCCATATCTGAAGCAACTATGGTAGAAGAATGTATATGAACGACCATTCTTAAAGATGAGTTTTTCCCAAGGGATATAAAGTTGTCAGAGACTCTTCAAAAGTTGTTAAAGTTGTTGGTCAGGCAATTCCATGAATATTGTAATATGGACAGTATAAAGCCAGCGATAGAATCAGTTAACTCTCCATTAAAAAGTGCTCAAGAAACGGCTGTAGTAATTTTCTGCTCAGGAAAGAACATAATGAGTTCTTAGAGAAAGTATGGCTCTACGGCATCACATGAATCGGCTTAAAAAGTTCCTAAGAAAAAGAACCTATGTGTAGTGAAAGAAACAAGAAAGATGAAGGATTACGTACTAAGATACCATCAGCCTCGGGGGTGACTTATGACGTTGTTAGTCACTTGAAAAGTATTCTTGCTTAGTTAAGCATATATGATGCTTTATGCTTGTCCAACGACTTTCGACAAACGTTAATTCAAGCATTGTCAGATGATGGGGTGACAGAAGAACTACTCGTCAAGATGAAAAGCACAAAATTGGGAAAAGACGATAGTACAAGTTGGAATGTCATATTTGAAAAGATAAAAGCAGCCGATTGTATCTCTGTTATTACATTTTCTAATGATGGCTTAATGCTGGGTGAAAAGGAGCACAATTGACCACTTATTCACAAAAAGCAAGTTAAGCTTATAATGTTGGATAATGGCTCTGCAATAAATCTCCTATTACTAAGTACACTCACCAAATTCAGATATCAACATTCTTGCTTGCATGCAAGCAGAATGATGATCCAAGGGTTCAACTAAGATGATCAAAAAGCATTAGGAATGACCATGCTAATGCTAGAAATTGAAAATCTTGTTACAAAGGTCGTATGCCATGTAATTAATGTGGTGACAACAAATAGTTTTCTTCTTGGACAACCTTGGATGCACATATACAACATGGTCTCTTCCATGTTACACCAATGTTTAAACTAATATCAAAATTGTATGTAGTAGATAGTTATAATTGATACAAAGCTGTGTATAATAGCAGAGTCATTTTTGCAGATGCACGAGACTATGATGAATTTTTTGAAGAAGAAAAGGAAAAAGTGAATGAGAAAGGCTCAAAACCAAAAGATCATATACCCCAGAAGGGTGGAAAGAAAATCTTCAAAAGCTAAATTGGTAGTAAAAAGCCAGAAGTCTGAGAATCGAGTTTGACAGAATTAAGAAAAAAAGAAATTTTATTTTATCCCAAGGCAATTAAGGTGGCCGGGACAGCCTCCTTTGATAATGTTGCCACTAAAACAGATGAAAATTCTACAGGAAAATTATACAGTACTTGTGTTATAGCTAAAAAGAATTAAACCATTCACAGTTACGCTAAAAGGATTCTATGTATAGCCCAACTCAAGTAACTCGAGGCCAATAGCATTTTATTCTCTACCATAGAAGGAAGTTATGAAAAAAATTGGTGCGGTGACAAACAATGAAAAGCTTTCACCGGAAGACTTGAAAAGATATACCCCAGCGAACTAAAAGATTATGTAAGTTATGGGATTCGATTGTGATAAACCAATGGGATTGAATAATGGGAAAGGTATACAGGTCCCAATTGGCATTCATGAAAAGAAACAGGAAAGGCTTTGCGGCCTGGTGGCATCCCCTCTATTTGCATAAGTTGACCTGAAATATCGCTGACATGGATAAAAGATAGGGGGTAACCCACTGTTGATGAATTACAAGAAATTAATCTGGGGATGAATGATGAACCTTGGAATACATACATAATGCTAATCTGCCAAACGAAGAAGTAAATTGATATGTCAAATTGTTGAAAGAAAACAAAGATGTGTCTACCTAGACATATATAGAAATACCTAGTTTAGAGCCAACAGTGGCAATACACCGATTAAAAATTTTCAAGAAGAAAATGCTAGTTAAGTAAGCACAACTGTAACGCCCTGAAAATCGGGGGTCGAGCATAAACTCAACTCCCGAGTTCCAGAACATCACTTATGCAACAAAATGAATGATGATTGAATGTTGACTGTATTTGTGCATTGAACATGAGTGAGATTAAGCCAAAACAGCATATCATACTCCAGAGAGAGTTAAATTTACAAGCGGAAGACTGTGATAGATAGATAAGATATATAACCTATGATGAGTCTCCAGAGTGTGATAACATTACCAGGTTAAATAAATACAAGTGCAGTTCTAAAATGTACCAAATGTGAGGAAGTGTAATGCCTCCTATCCCATGTACCATAGCCCCGTCAATATAATATCAGGTCTTCATTGACCTGCCAGAGAGATACAGATAGGAGAACTCCTCCTATCATCACAGAAGTAGTCCGGCTCTGCTTCACAAGCATCGCCATCACCTGAAACTCAACAAATCTGGTTGGTGTTACAAACACCGCCCCGTAACGTGGGAGTGAGTGATCAACTCAATGGAACAGTAAAGCATAGGTTAACATGTTATCAACTCAGTCAAGCAGTAATGATAAAGCAGTACAATCAAACAATTCTAACTACTCTTATTTAATGCAAGTATGAAATGACATGATGTATGCCCTTGCCAAACCACCCTCATGCGACATCATCTTACGTTCGCGAATGCTTAACTCCCTCAGTACGCCACAACTACTAAGCACATGCGGTGCGATGATGATCATGATTACCGAGTTATTATTAGTCCATGTCAAACAGCAGTATTGGGAAACTAAGGTACCTCCCTTGTATCATTCCCAAACATGATCCATTCTAGGGTAGTCAATCCTAGTTAATCTCATACGATAGTATGGTTTGAGAGGCTTAGCGAAGGCATTACAAAGGGCTCGTCACCAGTCAGCACGAATACAGATCTCACCGTATGCGGCTCAATTGCTGACCATCAGCTCGAGTACAGGTCTCACTGTACTCGGCTCAATCACTAGCCGTCAGCTCGAATACAGGTCTCACCGTACTCGGCTCAACTCATACTCTAGTCGCTGTGAAAGACTCGTCGTCAATCACAACCCTTGGAGTATACTCGAAGATACTACAGAGGACTCGTCGCCCGTCAGCACGAGTACAGGTCTCACCGTACTCGGCTCTCGCCGTAGGTATCGACAGCTTGAATACAGTGTCTCATACCACCATATTCGGCTCACGAGTTTGGTTGCGCAATGGTCACTACGGGGAGGCACATGGCCCCAGCGTAGGCCGACAGCTCGACCACGGTGTCCCATACCACCATGCCCGGCTCATGCGTCTTAGCGGATCGAGGTACCATGGTTAAAAGGGGGTTTCACTGGTAAGTTTGGTACCTTAGGTTCAAGCAGTAGCGTCCAAACAGGGTGAACATGCATAAGGCAGATCGGGTTACTTGACGAGCTCGACTAGCACGATCGCCCGTTGAGCTGCACGACATGAAGTGCATAAACAACTTCGTGTGGCCTAGCCACTGCCAACAGGCAACGCACGACTCGAGTTCGTCGAACACATCCCACGTGGCAAAGGAATCTCAGCCACAAATTCGATCCCATTACCGATTGCCTGGGCCATAATCATAGCCCCAAACACAATCAATTGCAGATAGATAAAGCAGTAATGGATTAGGATTCAAATCATACAATCAAAGTCTGGTATTAATCGTTTAGGGCTGTCAGGGATGTTGCATGCACTCGTTGCCCCGCTCCCCCATCACCCATGACGGATCATACAACGTAAATATAAATTTAAGCATATGCATTACATAGTTGAAATCATAAAGCAGTTGAGCATGTTATGAATCACAACACAAGCATGAGATTGTACATGTTCAATTCCTAATCACACAACTATCAAAGGAGATCATACACATAGTTAAAAAAAGGTTGAGAATCATATCTCAACACCCTTATACATTACAATTTGCTAACTACTACTCATTCAGACATTTCAAGAAACACTTGAACTACATACATCACATACATGACATATGTTGATCACACAGGTATTAGGCCAGATCCTTCTACTAGGGAGCTACCCCAATTATAACACGCGTTCCCCCACGACGGATAGTCATGGCAAGCATGGGTCCAAGTTCTATATTCATTCAGTCATTTCCACAAACACTTGGACTACGCACTTTAACATATGTAGTGTATTGACCGTGGCGTGATTTAGGGCAAGTCCTTTCGTCAAAGGGGGTATCGCCAATACATCAATCATGAATCCATGACAATTAGTCATGGCGAGCACGAATGAGAATTCTATACTCATTCAGCCATTTCCACAAACACTTAGAATACACTATTACAACATACATGGTGTATGTTAGTAAAACATGTATTAGGGTTATCCTTTAGCCAAACGAGTATGTTATCCATGTATACCATAATCATACAACAAATAATCATGACAATTACATTTCCAAAATTTACACATATACGGTATTTCTAGAATACACAATTTCAACATACGTAGCATTTACAAGTGAACATGTATTACGGCGATTCCTTTTGCCAAACTAGTATTTTATCCATATATAGTATAATCATACATTAAATAAACATGTCAAACATTTCTCTAAAAAAAATACGTATACGGTATTTCTACGTATACCTAGAGTATGTGAAATTCCATATTCTACAACGTTAATCGAAACAGGAAACAGAAAGCACTTTGTACATGTGCAATTGAATGCAGATCATGAATTTATCATTATCTGACATTGAAAGCATTGAAAACCCTAACCTATACACCTAAAGTCTGCACCTTTTGTCGTAGAATCGCGACGGAATCGATAGGTTTGGTAAGCTTCCGTATTCGGCAGTTTGGCAACCTATAGAACGAAATAGGTTAGCTATTTCATAACCTACAACCACCCAAGCCCCAAATCAGATTAGGGTTAGGGTTTCTTACCTAGAAACGGGGCTGAAATCACCAGGAAAGCGATGAGAACGATGCAGTGGAGCATGGATAGCAGCAGGGAAGGACGGTAGGGAGATTCTCCCACTTCTCCCACACTTTCTCTCTCTTTTCTCTCTCTCAAATCCAAATTCATATGGCTGAAATGGGAGAGGGTTTAAGGTCCTTATATAGCCTAAAACTTCACCGAAATAGACTCCCGGTCAAGGTATACTTGGGTTATAGCCAAAGTGGGCTGGTTTCAGCTCAACGGAGGACTTCTGGCGGGTCTCCTTGAGCCAAAGGTCGGACTTAAGCTCACAGACATCGAATCTACGTTCTATTAAGTTTTCATTTCAGTGGGATTTTCAGATCACGCGTGGCAGACCAGTTTCAGTTCAACGGTCAGTGGGCCACGATCCGAAATTCCAAGTACATGTAAATGTTCCTGAAATTTTTCCTGATCCGAGGGTGTAATTTGGTCTGATTCTGACGGTCTGGTTGCTTAATACTGATGCGCAAGCAAATGGTGCCAGATCACTATTCCAGATATTTATTTTCAAAGGGAATAGTGTTTTTCACACACCCTCACTCCGAATCGAAACGAATGGCCGTGGGACATCGGCTGGACCTGATTTTTGAGATGATTGTCAAGCCCAGTGAGGCGGTCCTAGTTCCTTAACTTCGTGTTAATCAGAGTTCCGATGTACGGTCTAGACCTAATACGAAGTTTCAAGTCATTCCCGAGAGTAGCCGGGAAAAGAGTTTGGTTCTAAACTTTAGGGTAACCTAGAGTCGCTGATTTTGCAAGTTTTGGGCCTTGCAGATCGTATTTAAGGTGATCCCAACGGATTTCATGGCTAATCGAGTTTTGCACATAGTTAACTTTGTTAAATTTCTAAAGGATTTAATCCTAATTGTTTTCTGGTTGAGATGGTACTTAGGCCTTTGTAGTTTGTATATAAAGTTATCCAAGTTTTACTACTTAGCTAGTTTAAGATAGTGTCTAGGGCGAAAGTGCTTTGAAAAATTGAAAGCACAAGGTAGTGAAGGGTGGGATTTGTGAAGGAAATGGGTTAAGGAGCGATTTTAGACTGTGAGATTTAGTTTTGACAAGTTGGTAAGGTCTTAGGATCGACCCATTACCTAAGGACGTCTAATCCCAGGTTGGCAAAAATCCAGGATGTTACAACAACGGTGCTTCCGCCCATATTTGGTTCTGCAAATCAAGGAAGAAGTAAATTAATTAATTAAAGTAGGCTTCATTAGATAAGTGAAGTATCCTTAGTGGATCTCTAATATAGTGCATGTTAAGAAAAAGAATGGGAAGATAATAGCATGTGTCGATTTCAAGGATCTTAATGAAGAATGCCTAAAAGACTACTTCTCACTACCTATTATAGAATTATTGATCGACGGTCCGACGAAATATGCAGTCATGTCCATCATGGATGGATATTATGGATATAATCAAATACACATGGCGCTAGAAGATGAGAAGTCCACGACATTAAGAACAACCTTATGAATATAATGTTCTAAGGTCATGCCATTCGGGCTTAAGAACATCAGGGTGACATATCAAAGAGCAATGCAAAATATCTTTCATGATATGATGCTATGGACGCTAGGATCCTGGATTAGAATTGACTTAATGCCGCTTCACAGGTTGACTCTTTCGAGGGCTTTTGCACTTGTGAATTGATTAATTTGTATTTAAGCAGAGTTGCCACTAACCAATTTCTTCACTCTACAATCGACTAGACCTTATAGAAACGTTAGGGTAGGGATCCGAAGATTTCCTGCCCTAAGATGACTCTTTGATTTTGAGATAAGAGATTCTAAGTAAGGAACCGCAGTTACAGAGAAGGAAGGCGGTGTTAGGCACCCGCACTAGACATACAGATGTATGGCCTTTACTTCACAGGATCTTGACTATTCTCGAGGGATAAGATTTAGTTTTCATATATGAATGTATCCAATGCTTGTAACGAAATGTGAAGTAATTGGCAGGTGTTCTATTGGGCTAGATCCAATAAAATCGGCAAGCCTCAGAGAATACTTACGAGTCAATTTGGTTTAAAGTGTGTCGAATGATGAGATGAATGTTATGCTATGACAATATTATGGACTACATGAAACTTGATTGAAGACTGTTGGGTGGACGGCAGTGTCTCAAGGATCGTATCGAGTGGCTTGGATTGAACTTGGGTCGCTAGTGTTAGGGTTGGACCTAGGCTAGGCTCTCTTTCTTACTCTCACTCTCCTCGGTTGGATAGACACTTGATTGTGGATCGGTAGGGATTACTTTTGGGGATGATTAAGGGTTGCCTAAAATGGTAGTGGATGATTTGAAATGTGAAGGGAATGGGGGTATTTATAGCCATACAGCCCAGTTTTCTATTAATTCCTACAAAGATTGAGGTAAAAAATAGGTTTGGATGGCTGAGAATTGAGATTGTCATGTAGTAAGATCTCATGTGTTGGTTTGGATGGCATAAGGCGTAATTTTTTCTCAAGGGAGGGGCATCGGAGTAATTTTCAAATTTTACACTGCATGAAACAGGCCGGGAGGACAACAACATACGAGTGAGCAACTGACCGAAGTACGGCCAGTGTCATGTAGCGAGCAGCACCCTGTCTACCACTCACCATTCATTTTTTCTTTAACTTTGGAGGGAATCTCCCCCTGTACACATGGACAGATTTGGTCCTTCAAAGCTTCCTTGTTGTCTCCAAATTGGGATTTGGAATGGGCTTGGGCCAAAATGAGTTTATGGACTTGGTTTGACAAGCTGAGTTGATCGGGTAGGCTATGTGGACTAACTAGGTGAGTTAACTCATGAGTTGACTCTATAGATTAGGTTTTTCCCTAAGGGCCCGTTTGGCCAGTTGGATTGGAAGGGATTAAATGGTAGTGGAAGGGATTGGATGATAAATCCCGGGAATGGCCGGGCGTGCCAAACAGTGCAAGTGATCTGATCCAAATCCGATGGATCTTCAGACAATCCACTGACAACACCATCATTACCTTTAAATCCCATCCAATCCATCCTAATCCTTTGAAATTAGCCTGCGACGTGTTTGGTTAGTGGGATTGGAAGGGATTAGAAGCTTTAATCGCGAGATTGGCCGAGCGTGCCAACGGACTTGATGTATGAATCCAGGGATATATCAATCCAATGGATCTCAAGACAATCCGCTGACAGCACCATCATTACCTAGAAATCCACGCCATCCACCCTAATACCATTCACTCCCTTCCAATCCACCCGGCCAAACGGGCCCTAAAGTTTTAGTTCAAGACCAGTTTTAGGATCGGTTTCTAGGGTTCTAGGGTTTGGATTAAGGTTCAAATTAGGACTTGGGGTTTGTATTAGGGTTAAGGGTAGGGATCAAGGTTTGTCTTGGGGTTAGAGTATGGATCGGGGTTTGCTTAGGGTTAAGGGTATGGATTAGGATTTTTGTTCAATGATGCTTATGGGTCCGAGGTGTGTTTATTAAGTGTGAAATATTGTATATTTCCCCCTTGCTATATGTTAGTTTTATGAACATATATGTGCTTAATTAATCAAATTATGTATGTTTTCCTTTGCGAGGTGATTTGTAGAGTTAAGATGAAAAAGGCGATTAAAGTGTTGATTTAATAATCAAAAGAATGATCAAGTGAAGGATTGGATCTATGGAGGTCAATATTGAAGAATTCAAGTGACAAAGAGATCCAAGGAAACTAAGTGAGGAAGGAAGAAAATATAAGACTCGAAGTGAAGAAATCAGAACTATAGAAGCGGCCTTTCGATGCCATCGATGAGAGTTTCGATGCCATCGATGTCAACTTCGATCCCATCGAAAAAATCATGAATTTTTCAATTTACTTGCTGGACACATTCTTTGATGCATTGAAAGTCAATTGCTAGACAATTTTTGTGTTTCTACTCGATGATACCAGCAAAATTTAAACGCCATCGACAAAGCTTCAATGAGAGTATGATGCCAACAAAGGAGCGCGTGATTGCATAAATTCCGAGTCAGTTTAAAGCCGATGCGAATCAAGCCTATATAAAGGGATGTTTTAGGCTTTCTAAAGTACGAATTATGGTAGAAGGTGTAGAGCAAAGAGTTGTGGAGCCTCCATGGAGTCCTCCAATCCTTCGATTATAGTTAGTTTTTATATTTTTCTTTTGGTGTTTTAGTTCAATCATGTTTTTGATTGGCTAATCTCTTAGCTAGAGCTAAGACGTCAAGCTTGTAGTTATTCTTAGTGCTTAGTTTTCTTTGATTCAAGTTATTTGATTTGATTGTTTAATAATTCATTGATATTTGGTTTGAATAAAGATGTATCTTTTGTTTACTTTGATCCATTATCGACTCCAGGCACATTGGATGCTTAGGAAAGCTAAGAATAGTTTCTTATCTATTTTGCAAGGAATTGATTTGTAAAATCCATTGATTTATCGTAGACTGCGGGCATGATATATTATTTGAATTCCCTACAATCAATGCTTTGGTGTATGATGTGGGAACGAATTCAATTGAAGTCCAACTATGTTTTGAGTTTATGAATGATGATTTAACTGTTCTATTATCCGGCTGGATAAAATAGGACATCAATTCCAGTTGAGTAATTCAATTGAATTAAGTGAATTAACATTAAGATATAGCTATAAGTGGATCCTTAGCGATCTAGTGTTTTATCCTTAATAGTTTCTCTCATAATTACTCCTCAAAGCATATTCCAGTAATTAGTTTAGTTCTAGTTCTAATTCTAAAGTGTTCCAGAAATTTCACAAGTGCAAGTCCCTATGGGCAGGACCTTCTCGGTCTCATCGAGTTATTATTACATCACAACCTTACACTTAGGGTTGTCATAACAAGTTTTTGGCTCAGTTGTCGGGGACTTCCGTTGTGTTTTTCTGAAGTACATTAGTATTAGTATTAGTATAGGATTAGGTTTAGTTTTTCGTTGTGTTTCTATATTAGGATTTTTAAAATCTTTTTAGATACTAACATTGCTTCTTTTATTTTGTAGAATTTAACCTCGAATCATCAATCAAGTAATATCCTTCCAACTCTCTTGCTTGAGTATTTCAAATTTTTTATTTTTCTGTTTTTGGTAGAACTAGCTTTAGTTTAGAATTAGGTTTGAAAGTGTTTCATGCCCAAGTGGGTCTATGACAACACTCTATGTCTTTTATGTGAAGGAGGATTGGTTGAAGGTTTGCCTATCCATCACCGGATTAAACAATATCTAAGATCCTCTGAGTTGGCAGAAAATATTGCTAAAAATCAACCTCATCATCTTGATGAGGAACAACAAGATGAGAACCATGTGCAAAATGGTCCTTCACTGAGAACGTTATGTGACTATTTACAACCAGCGAGGACAAGTACACCTTCCTGTATGGTCTTTCCACATAATGCATGAAATGTGGATTTCAAGCTGGGAGTGATCCAACTACTCTGAAAGTTTTATGGACTAGATTGTGAGAGTCTATACCTACATCTCAAGGAATTTATTGAGATTGTAGCGACCCTACACTTCTGCAATGTCTTTGATGACACCTTAGGACTAAAATTATTCCCTTTCTCTTTGAAGGAGAAAGCCAAGTCATGGCTTCACTCATTGAGAACAAGATCGATAGGGACATGAGCTTAGATGACTTGGAAGTTCTTCCTGGTTCATAAAACCAACACTTTAAAGAGGGAATTCATGATTTTTTTCATAGAAAAAGGAAGAAACCTTCTTCCCATGCTAGAAAAGATTCATAGATCTTCTAAATGCTTGCTCACATTATAGATGAAATTGTGGTATAGACCGCTATTGTAGAAGTAGGAATAGGTCAAAGTGTCCTAGAGGGGGGTGAATAGGACTTTATAAAATTTTATGTCAATTTAAGATCCTATTTTCCTAATCTTGATCTATTATGTAACAATAAAGATATACTCATGTTAACTCTAATGGCTTCCAAGCCAAGTAGAGGATTCAAGCACAAAACTATTAAATATTAAGCAGAGTTAACAATTAATCTATGATGGATGATGTGTATGAGTGTGTGTGGGATTTGATTCTTATCAGTTCTGGATATTCAAATAATCATGCATTATATGAACATTCAAGATAAACAAAATCAAAAGAATATGCAAGCAATAATCCCAAACACAGTCATGTATAGTGTCACGCCCAAAACTCAGAAATTGGGCTCACAAAATTCCCGATCGCCAAATCCGGCACCGACAGCCTCCATAGAACCCCATTCTCAGCTCCCGGTGCCCATCTGCCAGGTTCCGATCTTGGGATGCTACGAGGAGGATTTTCAACATCGGTTTGATTCGTGATAAGCATAACTAAAGGCATAACCCATAAACAACAACTAAAAACTCAATCACATTTCTACTATGATAAAAAATTTACAAGTACAAAGCGCATAAAGGGAAATACAATGATGATGAACAAAAAGCTCCAAGATGATCTGCTAAGCGCTCCTGCCTCGGCACTGCTGCGGTCCAATGTCACCTGTACGCAACGGTCGTGCATAAGCTTATGAAAAGCTTAGAGGCTGGTGAGAGTGTGTGCGCAATGTAGTAATACAATTTTACAGTATCAGAGTAATGCGGAATATGCTGATGAATTCATGAATACTATTGGCTGTACTAAGGCCATGCGATGCAAGGCATGAATGATGTCGACCATACCAAGGCCATGTCATGCGAGATGCAAATTCAAGCACACCAATCCTCATATAAGTCCACATATCAATACAGCTCAACTCTGAAATATCACCGGGGTCTAGTACACTCCAAGCCAGACTGCTGCCCCATTACACGCAACAAGGTGAGTGGAAGAGACCTCACTATCTGTCTACCAATATCGGGCCCAACTCGTCATAGAGGATCCATTCCTCGAGCTGGTCAAACTTAGCCTAGCTTTTCCCCCTCCACTCGGGCGGTTAATGTCGCACCCTCTTTCAACTGACCACGACACAGTGGAAAGTGTGACTTTCTGGTAATCGGCACTCGGCGCTCATGCACCCACTCGGTTTAGACGTTGGAGCAACCTCCTGGTACCATAAGGGTTTAGGGACTTTAACCCAGGGATATTTATAGCACCCCATGTAGAACAAGATTTTCAGTATCCAATCCTACTAACCACGATATGCCTGTGGAGGCTATGGCCCTGATGTCGCTAAGACATATAGTATACATGACACACAATGCGAGATGCATGAAGCACGCAATCCAGTCATACAACAATCATGCACGTACCGCGCGCTCGTGTGGGCATCTCCATTTACCAAGGAGTCTCATAACAATCTGCCCAATGGCATGTACTATAATCAATCACTCATCTAATCACAAGCATGCAGATGATGCATATGGGAATGTATTATGATATTATGTTGTCACATACTCATAATCGGTATCGATAACCGGCGTCGGCCTCGATAATCGACACTGATAATCAGCATCAATAATCGGCACCAATAATCAGGGTCGATAATTGGCACCGATAATTATCATTGATAATCGGCACTGACAATCAGCATATATAAACAAGGTGGGGTCCATAGATGAACAACCGATCATCCATAGTATAAAGATCAGCACTCGGCCGTGGTTATATCAAATCTGATAGCATGAAGTCACTTGTCTACGGTGAATGGGGCCCACTTATTTGGGTTAACCCACTAAGGGAATGATGAGAATGGGAATAAAAAGGTCTAAGGGAAGGTCACAATGTGGACATCCAACCATCATTGCCTATCAATGTGGACATCTAACCAACATTGCTCCCAAGGAGTGGCCTACATAGGGCCAAACATATAGTGGGCCCATGGCCTCACGTACAATCATGATGGGCCTTATTTACATCACATAGGCCTCATCATATGGGCTAACATATATCACATCGGGCCTCGAATACACAACAGGTGGGCCTCTCACCTGGGCCTCAAATATATTATATGGGCCTCGAATACATCACAATGGGCTCGCCCATGGGCCTCGAATACATCCCAATGGGCCTCTTATGTCAAGCAAGCCACATCACATGGGCCACATTATATGGGCCGCACCAACAAGCTTCATGTATATCAAATGGGCCGCACTGATGGGCCTCATGTATATCAAATCGGGCCCACCCTTATGTATATTTGAGATCCGACCTATTCATAAGTTAACATAGAGATAAATGAAGTGAAAATAATATCAGCTTAATTGGAAACTACCATGGCCCTTAAAAGTTTGAACGGTGGATGTCACTGTCCCCATTAAATTTTAAAGGTGGGGGTCCGCTTGAACTTTAGATCAGACCCATTCTTTTACTCATGCCGTAAAATGATATCTCAAATGGTTGGACGGTTTGGATACAACACATGTATCATAGTGGGTCCCATAGATAGACGACATGGATGGAATAGGTGGGACCCACAGAACTTGCTGTCGTGTACAACAGCAGGTCTACACATCACAGGGCAGCTATATAGCTGCCGTACATGTAGCTAATGCTTCTTTAAAGAACAGCAGAGGTGGGTCCCACGTAGGGCCCACCCTTATATATATATATATATATATATATATATATATATATATATATATATACATCATATAATATATATTATAAATATAGCTGCTGTTGTGAAGCTTTTATGCATTAAAAGGGGCCAGAGGTGGGTCCCACATAGGGCCCACCATAACATTTAATATAAAATATTATATTACATTATAATATAATATATAATATATCATATTATATATTAATATAATATAATATAATATTAATATTATATGTAATATATTGACAATGTTCAAGCCGTCTAGAGCCTGGACAGACGCATATATCAAAGGTAGCCCCACATGTGGGGTGGGTCCCACCATCCAGGGATGGTGGATACCTCACACGCATCATAGTGTGGCCCATCTAAATGGGTGGATGACGTGGGTGGGTCTCATGGACCCCACTGTCCATTCACACCTCACTGTTAGCCACCCTCATGTCAGTCACACCTCACTGTTAGCAACCCCCACCGCCAGTCACACCTCACTGTTGAAACGAGGTATCTTTCACTCGATCAACCACTAGAGCTATGGATCTAGGTGTGGATTAAAATACATCAAGGAGGACCCCACCCACACGTGTGGGGTGGGCCACGTCCTAGATGAACGGTCGGGATGATATACAAACATCATGGTGTGTCGCACATGGATGGGGTCCACCGGTAGATGGCATGGATAAAATACACACATCATAGGTGAGCCATTGATCATAGGAAGAGAGAGAAAAAGAGAGAAAGGAGTGTGTAGGGGAGGGACCCCACCACTATTGGGCCCTCCCTTGAACAATACATACATCAAGTGGGTCCTACAATAAGTGGACCCTTAAATCACAAAAATCAAGAATGTGGGTCCAAGATCACCCACCGTCCACTTCTTCTTGATCCAATGGAAAGGTAGTCGCCTAGGCTTCGATTTCAACGGAAGTTGATGACGTTTTGATGGTGGAGATGGAAGATGAGAGGGTAGGAAGTGGGCCACACACAAAACTCTCTCATGGAGATTTGGGAGAGCTTGAACGTGTGATATTTTGTTGCTTGGGAATGAGTTTGAGAAATGAGAGAGAGAGAGGGTTGTAGAGAGAGAGAGATGGGTGATGGAGTGATGGGTGAGGTGAGAGATTTGTTGACTTTTGGGGTAATTTGTGTAAGAGGGGTATGGGTTGTGTAAGGAATTATTGACTTATGGGGTTGCATGGGATGTGGTGTGAGGTGATGTGTACTTGACATGTACTTGACCCTTGATGGGATTGATTGATTGATTGAGGTGACAAGTTGTGGAGATTCTCTCAGAATTCTCATGCGCAGTGTTTTCCTCGAACTGAACGTGGGCCTACATCTCCTGCCCTGGGTATCGCCTCGGCGCGCGAGACGCGGCATCAGAACCGCGGCGACAGTGTAATCGCAAGGGTACAAGTCTCGGTTTGAGTCGACTCAGGTTTGAAGGACTCGGCTTAGGATCACGTGTAAACGTTGGATAAAGGTCGAAGGTTGGTGGAATTTGACCAAGAAGACCGCGGAAGCCTACAAAACGATACGGTTTAGGATACGGGTCTTATATATAGTGGTTCGGCTATGTGCGTACTCCACTACCAGCGGACGCACTCAACCCTTGAGTGTACTGGATTTCACTAACGGAGGTTTCAAATCAGGTTCACCTCTAACCTTTACAACCTACATAAGGTTGACTCTAGGACCTACACAAGGTACCTAAACGTGCCTACATAAGGCAAGGGTCCTACATAAGGACACGATAATTTATGCCCTACACATGAACAAAGGTCCTACACAAAGCACCTAGGTTTTAGGCCACACAGGCCAAGGATTCACATAAGGAACCTAGGTTTTAGGCCGCACATGCTAAGGATCCACACAAGTAACATGAGTTTTAGGCCACACAGGTCAAGGATCCACACAAGGAACTTAGTTTAGGCCACACAAGGCAAGGATCCACACAAGGAACCTGGTTTAGGCCACACAGGCCAAGGACCTACACAAGGACCTAAGTTTATGCCCTACACAAGAGCAAAGGTCCTACACAAAGCACCTAAGTTTATGCCCTACACAAGAGCAAGGGTCTTACACTAAGCACGCACCGTTTATGCCCTACACAAGAGGAAGGGTCCTACACTAAGCACCCAAATGTGCTCTCCCGTCCGAGGACTCAAATGAGGACTTAAAAGGTTTGAGATACACCTATGACCCAATCCTACACAAGGAATGATCAACAGGGTCTCTGGAATCTAATGACTTACGGGTAAGTACATGAGCCCCGTTCAGCACGTTGATGAAGATGTTCTCCCTTGATAACGGAGATTCTTCAGCTCCCTCGATCCGCAACACTGATGATGCTCCAATGTAAGGCAATGGGGTTGGGTCAAGGTTATGTTGGAATCCACTCTAATAAATGTTACTCATTTAAGAGACGGAGTGATTCCAAGGTCTTTAAGCATTTCGAGGGATCCTAGCTCAATGATTTGCCATTAAGGAGGTAACTGGATGATCCTTGAATTCGGAAGTTCATTCACCAATCCACTCTATTGAATATCAATGATGAGGGTGGATTGAAGGATGAACTCTCATGAGAAAAAGGGCTTAGGGTTGGTGATAAGCAATAACTCTCTCAAAGCCCTCTCTCTTTTTCTCAATCCAGCAACCAAGAACAAGCTCTCCTTATAAAGGCAAAAAACTCCAACGGTAATAAAATAGTCAGTGTCCGACTGAGTTCAATGTAATCGAACCTGATTCGATGTCATCGAACGTATACTTTCGATGATATCGAATATCAGTTCGATGATACGAACTCAACTGAAAAATATTACTGGAACTTTTTGACAGGAGATCGATGTCATCAAACCTTCTTCGATGTCATCGAGATTTGAACTCTGATGACATCAAATTACAGTTTGATTCCTCGACATTCTATGTGATATTACACAAGAGCTTTCTGGACAAGTTTAAGGTTGTCTTCGATGTCATCGAGCCTAATTCGATGTCATCGAATTTCAAAGTTCGATATCATCGAGTCCCAGTTCGATTCATCGATCTTTTCAGAAGATATTTCTTGAAGGCTCACTAGACACTTCTTTGTCCAATTTCAATGTCGTCGAGACTTCCTCAATGTTGTCAAAGTTTGAATTTCAATATCATCGAGGCGAGCTCGATTCCTCAAAGATTTCAGTTTGATTTTCCTTTCAAGCTTACTGGACACAGATTTGTCCATATTTGATGTCATCGAATATTGATCTATGTCATTGGAGCTTGAATATCGATGACATCGAATCTCGTTCGATTCCTTGAGCAATGTCATAATATTTTCCAAGAAGTTTTGCTAGACAAAGCTCTAAGTTCTTTGAATTCATCGAATCACCCTCGATGTCATCGACAACGTGTATTCGATGTCATCAAAGGTATGTTCGATTCATCGAATATTTTAACCAAATACTTATGTGGTTGTTGGACATAAATGGCCTCATTTCGATGTCATCGAAGCCTGTTCGAAGTCATCGACCTAAGCTCGATGTCATCGATTGAAGCAGAAAACTTAGATGGTTTTTCCATTTAAAAACAAGTTTTCAGACTTTTTAATACCTCTGTTGTTCTAAGAGTTTTAAGGATTTATTTACCTGGGTGTTTTGGGACATGGGATGTGAGGCTTAATTTACCTTTGATGATCTGGAAACACACATCCAATTAAGGCAATAGCTTGTATGATCTTCATATAGGGCTCACTTGACTTACCGACTCAACCCGCATGCTAATTAACAAACCAAGGCACTCTCAATCTCCCCCTTTGTCAATTACGTGACAAAATACCTAGAACAACACCCTAAATTGTGTGTGCATCAACTTTACACAATTTTACAAATAGTCTATTATTGACACACAACATTGAATCTTCATTGCAGGTGGTCCCCCTATCTTCTTACAGCTATTCCCCCTATCACTTGTATCACCATGCATATAAACCATACAACAATGTATTCTCATGGTGGGATTCGTTCTCCCCCTTTTTGTCAGTCATTGGCAAAGGGTTAGTGTATACCAATATCAAATATATTGACTAAAGTTGAACTTGAAAAGCCTAGGAGAACCAATGTAATAGGGGGGCTAGATAGGCATATACGGATCATTTCATATGCATATACATAATCAGCATTTCATAGCATGTGAGCATTATTCCAAAATGCATAAGATAGGTAACAACTAACTCACCTTTCCAAAAATATCAAGTACTCCCATAGACATAGATGCATTTGATATGAAGCTCGGATGGATAATTATATATAAGAAGTTACTGCCCAAGGTTGGCAGTGATTTAGTTTTTTTAACTCCAAGAAAAATTTACATCCAGCCCATCCATGGGCAATACCAGATATAATCATAACACAACAAAACATCCAACCATTCTGCCCAACTATGAGCAACCACGATCACATAGAAAAGTTTTAAACTCAACATTTTAGCCCTTCCGAGGGCCAGACAAAAAAAAATGTTAACCTACCCAAGTCAGTGGACCATCACATACACACACAAGTACTTAGGACACTCCAAAAAAATACTCATGTCCTAAGCATTAGTGATCACACAGTGTATGTGATGGGGTAAGAGCGAAGCTACAGTGACGGAGCCGAGTCTAATGGATCTGTGTCGTCACGTCGGCACGTCAGCAAGTCCACGATGTGTTGAGCGGTGCGTTGTAGTGCAGCAATCATCTGCTATAGGCCTGAAAGCCTGTAACACCCTGGTTTCTGGAACTCGAGTACACTACTCGTTTTCCAAAAACCCGAGCGTTAACCTTTAATGGTGGCACAAATATCACGCATATTTTTTCTTATTAGAGTTAATAAACTAGCGGAATGTGAGAAAATCAAGTATAAGAGGGAGTCCAAATATACAAAATCAAATATTCGAGTGGTTGCTCTTAAACTTATACAAACCAATGTTTTAATTTTTACAAAAACATAATAGTATAAATTAAATACAAATGAAGTCAGGAATAGAGAGTCGCAAGATCATCTGGCTCCTCCTATTCCATATGAACGCCAACATGCATGTCATCTACGCCTCCTGCACACTGAGTACGGTTTGATAGCGTCAATGGTTATCCAGTGAGGTATAACCCCCAAGATTTATCGTATCATCAAGATAATTAAGCATAGTTATCAGAGACAGTGTATAACAAATATTACACAATGATTATCATCGAAATCAGATGAGGTTCATTAGATATGCATTCATCAAATAAATCACACTAGATAATCTTGTTTAAATGCATGGATACATGTACATGCTCAGAGACTTGGGATGCACATCCAACTGGTAAAAAGTCGCCCAAGGAGGACTTAGAAAAATTGGACTTGTTTTGACTAAGTTTAATTCCATCACGGTTAGTTGACAATAACAAGGTAGTGCGATGAGATTTGGTGGAGAGGCGAGTTCACATCAATTCGAATCATATGAGTTGATTCGAATTGAGTCGAGTCATACCATGATTCATAGAAATTGATTTTAGAATTTTAGCTTAAAAGATGGTATCAAAGTGAGACTAGACAAACCTTGCCTATGGGAAATAAACTTATACAAACCCTTAATGTCTTAAGTTATGATGTTGGAATTAGAGATTTAAAGCCTCGACTCAGTTCTAGTCGAGCTAAATCGAGCTAGTGCTGCACGAGTACCGCATCACAAACTCGACTTGATCTCATCGAGTCAAATGGACTCAGAAACAGTTTGAGTCTAGCCCAACGCACACTCCCTTGCTTCTTCTCCCTTTCTTTCTTGTTTACCTTCCCACGTTCTTCAGTTCTTCTCTATACTGGTGTGTCCAACAATCTTAGCACTAGACCCCAGCCCCATCTCGGTCCAGATGGCTCGAACTCGTAACTCAGACAAATCAAAACACTGTGGCGTATCAGTTGTCTCTTCTCTTTCTTCACCCTTCTACTTCCTTTGCTTCTTCTCCTTTCTTTCATGCTTGGGATTCTCAGAGACTCCTGAATTCGTCCCAAACTCACCGCGACTCGAACCAAGTTGACTCATCCCTATGCGGCACCAAACGACGTATCTTTTCTATCTACTTTAAGGCTTTCCTTTTTTTGGAAAGCAATGCCCTAAAACAACCTTTTTATAGACGGTGTTAATCATACTCTAGATGGTTCGACAACTAATCCACGAGATTAGGCATAAGATTAGTCGCACAATCCTAAGGTTTTAATATGATCTAGCCCAGTCGTATTTGCATAGTTGTACTCCGATGCTGCAATGGGACTTCAGACGCTATGGCCCATTAAATGGACGCCTCTGATGTGGAAACAGAGTCCATACGCTGAAGGTGCGGTTTTCGGCCAAATAAAGGAAGATGACTGCACTATTTATGGCGGATCTTGATCGAGAGAATCAACCTTCAATCCAAGCCTTCTTATTGGTTTAGATTGGTCCTATAGAGGTTGTGGGGTCCACCATTTTGATGGCTAACTACCATTTCTCGGTGGGTTCAAAGTTCATGTTACGACGACACTTTATGTCACACCCCAAACTCGGAAAAAGGGCTCACAAAATTTTCGATCTCCGAATCCAGTGCCGACAGCCTCCGTAGTGCCCCATTCTTGGCTCCCGACACTCATGTGCCAGATTTTCGATCATGGGATCCTACCAGGAGGATTTTTAGTGTGATTTTTTTGTAATGGAGCATAACCACAAGCATAACCAAATCAAAAAATAACATCACCACATATCCACTATATCAAAAACTTTAAGTACAATGCGGAAAGGGAAATACAAGGTCATTAAAAAGCTCCAAAATGATCAGATGCGCGCTCCTGCCTCAGCGTTGCTGCAATCTAACGCCACCGGCACGCAACGGTCGTGCATAAGCTTACAAAAGCTTAGAGGGTGGGGTAAGTGTGTGCACAAGACAAGTGACAAGTATGCAGTATAATGTAATAGAGAGTAATGCAGAAAAATGCGGGTAAGTCCATGAATACTATCAGCCGTACCAAGGCTATGTGATGCAAGGCATGAATGCTATCGACCATACCAAGGTCATGCGATGTGAGACATGAATGCGATCGGCCATACCAAGGACATGCGATGCGAGGCCTATGTAGCCAAATGTCATATGCGAGATGCAATACAAACATGTCAGTCCTCATCAAGTACACATATCAATACAGTTCCTCTCTAGGATACCACTAGGGTCTAGTACACTCTACACTAACTGCCGCCTCCCTAGCCGCATAGCCCAGCGAGTGGAAGAGACCACACTATCCGCTTGACCAGTAGTCTACCAATACCTACCCGACTCATCAATACCAGACTCATTTGCGAGCTAGTCAAACTCAGCCTAGCTTACAACCCCCTCACTCGGGCGGATAAGGCCACACCCCTTCCGACTGACCACTACACAGTGGGAAACGCGACCTACTGGTATTCGGCACTCGGGCGCTTGTGTATCCACTCGGTCTAAACGTTGAAGCATCTCCTGGTACCAAAAAGGTTCTGGGACTTTCACCTAAGGACATCCTAAGTGCCCACAGTGCAAGAACCAAGTATTTTCGGTATCCGATATGGCCATCCACTATGTGCTTGTGGAGCCATGACCCTGATGTCACTAGGGCGTACAATGATCATGACACACGAATGTGAGATGCATAAATCACACTGTCCAGTCATGTAACAATCCTGCGCATACCACGCGCTCATGTGGATAACACCTATCAGTGAGGCCCATGAATAGTCTGCCCAATGGCATATGATATGATTAGTCACTACTCATATCAAGCATACATATGATGCGTATGGGCATGAATCATGGAGTTACACTAAACATGTTATAAGGTGATGAACTATCCACACAACGAAGATGGGCCTAGATGGCCTACGCACAAGAAGTATGGGCTTATCAATGGGCCCTAGGGAGATTTATAATGCAGACATTTAACCAACATTATCCTTATAATGTGGACGTCAAACCAACATTGCTCCCAAGGCACGGCCTGCCATAAACATCGTTACACAAACCATGGTGAAATCACACATTGCAATGGGCCTTATGTACATCCCACTAGGCCTCAACCCATGAGCTTAAATATATCAAATGGGCCACATCACATGGGCCTCATATATGTCAAGGTGGGCCTCAACGGACGACCCACAAAAACATCAATATGGGCCTCAAAACAAGGACCTTATATATATCAAGGTGGGCCCCAACAACGGCCTTATACACATCAAGGTGGGCCTCAACAACGGGCCTTGTATATCACATCGGGCCTTATCAAATGGGCCGAATTAATGGGCCTTATATACATTGTAATGGGTCATAACCCATGTAGAGATCGTTCTAGAGCATTTCACAAGGAATGAATCGTATTGAAAGATCATCTGGACTGCACTCTAGATAATAGTGGTGACAATGATTACCACCATTAAAATCGTCAAGGCCCACCATAACGTTTATTTTTTTCCATCCAACAGTTGATAAGGTCACACAGACCTAATAAGAATAAATAAATAAATTTTATGTTTATTCAAAACCTCTAGGCCAGAGGAGTTTCAATGGTAGACGTTCAACCCACCACTGTTATCAGTGGCTAACCAGATAAATAGATCTGTCTCCTTTTGGCCTCAAGCCATAAGACAAGCTTGCCAAATGGTGGATGGTTTGGATACAACACATGCATCATAGTGGGTCCCATATAGATGGATGCAATGGATGAAACAGGTGGCCCACAGCACTGGGTGACGACACTACCTCAGCTACGAAGCTGGAGTGAGGTACACCAGCCGTCCCACTCCATCTGTGGGGACGATGTGTTAAACACAACGTCAGTGGGCCCCACGTGGGCCCACCATAATGTTTATTTTCCATCCAATCTGTTGATAAGGTCAGCAGACCTGAATGCAGAGGAAAACAAATTTCATAATGATCCAAAACTTCTATTACCCAAAAAGGGTTTCAATGACAGACGTTTAATCCTCACTATTTCCTGTGATGTGGGCCACCTAAACACCACATACGGCTGATGTTTGGAGTGGCCCACGGCTAGAAGGGGGCCCACCATATGCACAGAATTGATGTTTCACACACATCAGGTGGGGCCCATGGCTAGGACACACGGTCCCTGCCCATTGTCCACAGCGCTTACGCAGTGTCCTGCTACTGCAGCAGCATTAGCTACTTTATATATATTTTTTTTAAAATAGATTTTTTTGTGGTTTTTCGCAGGTGGGGCCCGCATCCGGAGAATTCGACCTAGCCGTTAGATTCGATGGCTCCAGATAGCCTGAATGAGCCCAATATTTGATATGTTTTGGCGAATAGAAAAATTAAGGTGGGTCTTAACTGATTTGAACTGTAGAAATCATAGTTTCTATGGTATGACCCGCTTGATTATCGGAATGGCTTTATTTTTTGGCTCAATGCCTAAAATGAGCTAAGGAATGGAATGGACGGCGTTGATTAGAACCATACATCAAGGTGGGGCCTGCATGGGCGACCCTTCCCAAAAGCTTTGAACCAAAGCTAATATTTCTTTTTTCAGTTAACGTCTAGCATCCCTGGATGCTGGATGGTTTGCGCACACCACGTATATGAGGTACGCAAACGTCGATTATATGTCGCGGATTGCCAATATTCAACGGGAAGGATTGCGGGATTGTCTGGAACGGTATGGACTAGGATCGCAGGATTTACACCACCATCGCAACTAAACATAACTCAAAAGGGAATAGAAAACATAACATCGTATATGATCAAAACAGAGTACATCATACAATCAAACATCGAAAAGATGGGGATAATGCTCTCGAATCTCCTCCTCGCGCTCCCAAGTCACCTCATCCACACTATGATGGCTCCATTGCACCTTCACCAAAGGAATGACGTTGGTCCGGAGGACCAGCTCATTCCGATCGAGGATACGAATTAGCTGCTCAATATAAGAAGCGTCCTCACGAACCTCCAACGACTGCCAATCAATAATGGGAACGATATCTGACCCACACTTCCTCAACATAGAGACCTGAAAAATGTTGTAGACGCCAGACAACTGAGATGGTAAGGCAAGCCGATAGGCCACGACGCCAACGCACCCGGTGATCTCGAAAGGTCCTATGAATCTTGGGGCAAGCTTGCCCTTCACTCCAAAATGAATCACACCCTTCATGGGTGAGACCTTGAGATACACATGGTCCCCAACGATAAACTCTAAGGTACGACGCTAACGATCAGCAAAATTCTTCTGCTGGCTTTGAGTTGTGCGCATCCTCTGCCTAATGATGTCGATGACCTCTGATGTCTGCTGCACAAGCTCGGGACCTAGGAGACACTGCTCTCCAACCTCAGTCTAACAACTCGGAGATCTGCACGGTCTGCCATATAATGCCTCAAAAGGAGTCATACCAATGGTCGCCTGATAGCTGTTGTTGTATGCGAACTCAGCCAATCATAGGTGCTCATCCTAGCTACCCGAGAAATCAATCACGCAAGCCCGAAGCATATCCTCGAGGATCTGGTTGACCCTCTCGGTCTGCCCCATCGGTCTACGAATGATACGCGGTGCTGAGCTACAAGACAGACCCCATCGCTGTTTGGAAGCTCCTCCAAAACTGAGACATGAACCTCGGGTCTCGGTTAGAAACGATCAAAATTGGAACACCATGCAGTCTCACAATCTCATTGATGAATAACTTCATAAGCTGGTCCAAAGTTCAGGTCACACGAATCACAAGAAAATGCGCCGACTTCGTCAGACGATCGACGACAACCCAGATGGCGTCGTAACCACGCTGAGTCCTCGGCAAACCCATGATAAAATAGGTGGATATGTGCTCCCACTTCCATAACGGGAAGCTCAACGACTACAATGGACCCGGGGGTCTCTGATGATCGGCCTTTACACGCTGGCACGTGTCACACTCGGCCACAAAAATGGCTATCTGGCACTTCATCCCTGCCCACAAATACTGATGCCTCATATCATGATACATCTTCGTCGAGCCAAGGTGGATAGAGAACCGTGATCGATGTGCCTCAGTCATAAGATCTCTACGTAACTCAGGAATATCCGGAACACATAATTGGCCTCTGAAGCGAAGTCCACCATCAGAACCAATCTGCCAGTCTGACTGACTCTCAGATGTTACCTCTTCCTGATAACTCTACACTAACTCATCTGTCTGCTGAGCCTCGATCACCCTTATAACAAGAGATGATTGAATCGACAAGCTCGATAACTGCACAATAGAAGACTGCAAGCCGATTTCGAAGCCAAATGCAGACACATCCTCAAACATCTTCCACTCCTGAATCATCATGTGCGCCACCAGGCCTCGTGGCTGATGGCTGAGAGCATCCACCACCACGTTCACCTTGCCCAGGTGGTACTGAAGATCAAAATCATAGTCCTTCAGGAATTCCATCTAACGCCTCTGCCTCATGTTCAACTCAGACTGAGAGAATAGATACTTCAAGCTCTTGTGGTCGGAGAAGAGTTCAAACCTCACCCCATAAAGATAGTGCCTTCACACCTTCAGTGCGAAGACTACTGCTGCCAGCTACAAATCATGTGTAGGGTAGTTCAGCTCATGGACCTTGAGTTGGCGAGACGCATAAGCCGCAGGCTTCCCGTGCTACATCAAGACAACACCCAAGCCAACTCGCGAGGCATCGATAAGTACAACAAATCCATCACTCCCAAAGGGAAGAGTGAGGACAGGACCGGACATAAGGCGGTCCTTTAGCTCCATAAATGCCTGCTCACAAACGTCACTCCAAATAAACTCGACACCCTTTCGGGTCAACCTGGTCAACGGGGCTACAATACGAGAGAATTCCTCAATGAAACATCAGTAGTAGCCCGCTAAACCAAGGAAACTGCGGATCTCAGACGTGTTCATGGGCTGACCCCACTGACGCACGACATCAATCTTCGAGGGGTCCACTGCAACACCCTAACTCATCACCACGTGACCGAGGAACTTCACATCCTCCTATCAGAACTCGCACTTCTCCTTCGCGTAAAGTTGGTGTGCACGGAGGGTCTGCAAGGTAATCTCTAGATGCCGCTCATGCTCCTCATGGGTCCTTGAATATATCAGGATGTCGCTGACCGCACTGACGCACGGTATCAATCTTCAAGGGGTCCACTGCAACGCCCTAACTGGTCACCACGTGACCGAGGAACTTCACCTCCTCCTGCCAGAACTCGCACTTCTCTAGCTTCGCTTAAAGCTGGTGTACATGGAGGGTTTGCAAGGTAATCTCTAGATGCCGCTCATGCTCCTCATGGGTCCTCAAATATATCAGGATGTCGTTGATGAACACCACCACAAACTGGTCGAGATAAGGAATGGAAGGCCTCGTTTATCAACTGCATGAATACTGTAAGCACATTGGTCAGTCCGAAGGACATGACCTGGAACTCAAAATGACCATAGCGCGTCCGGAAGGCTGTCTTTGGGATATCCTCATCTCAGACCCGAACCTGATGATAACCGGACCGTAAGTCTATCTTCGACAAGAAATGCGCCTCCTGCAGCTGATCAAACTAATCATCGATCCTCGGAAGCGGGTACTTGTTCTTGATCGTGACCTTGTTGAGCTCGCGGTAATTTACGCAAAGCCTCAACGAGCCATCTTTCTTCTTCACGAAGAGTACCGGTGCTCCCCACGACGAACTGGTCGGCCAGATAAAACCTAGATCACGCAACTCATCCGACTGCTTTTGTAGTTCCCACAACTCCAATGGTGTCATACGATACAAGGCCTTCGAAATAGGCGTGGTACCGGGACGAGTTCAATCTAGAACTCGGTGTGCCGATGCGGTGGGAACCCCGGAATCTCCTGGAACACATCGAAAAAACCACAAACGATCGACAGTTACTCGATACTCAAAGCAACTGACTCCTCAACGACACACGTCAACATGCAAGAAAGTTGCTCTCCTCTGGGCTCGGCAACAAACTGAAACTCTGGCATGTCGGGTATACAGAACGTAATTATCCTCGCAGAGCAGTCTAATATGGCATGGTACTCGACGAGCCAATCCATGCCCAGGATAACATCAAACTCAGACATTAGCAAAACGAATAGATCAGCAAGCAAAAAAACATCCCCAATCAGAACGGGGCAAGTCGAGCAAAATCGATTTATCACTGCAGTCTTCCCCTAGGGCGTCGATACCGACAAACCCTCACGAACGGACTCTATCGATAAACCGGTCGATTGGCAAAAATCATCAGCCACCAATGAATGTGATGCACCAGAATTAAATAATACACTTTCAATGCATGCAGAAACAGGGAAAGTACCCTCGACGACCCCTCTTGATGACTGAGGGTCCTGCTGGGCGGCATAAAATCTGCCATGGGCCTACTGGGGAGGTGCATGTCCCCTCTAAGGTCTCTGCTGCTGATGCTGTCACTATGGCGGCCTGACCTGCCACCTCTGCTGTTGTGGGGGAGGTGCAGGATGCTAGTGTTGTGGTCGCTACTGCTGCTGTGCGGCTGTCGCGAAGGCTAATACCTTGCCCTCAGCTGCTGCTGCTGCGGATGGGGACACTCGTGCCTACGATGTCCTGTCCTACCACATCCAAAGTAAGTACCTGTGAATGGTCCTGGAGGTGGTGTTGGGGGTAATGCTGGTGCTCGGAATGCTGGGCGGGTCATACGTCGCTGCTGTGAATAATGTTGCTGCGGCTGGGAGCTACCGGAGGGTGCCTTCCTCTTCTAGTCTCCTCTCTGGTCACGGGCCCTCTGTACTCTGGCCAAATCTACCTCGTAGATCTGGACCCTCTCTATAATCTGCTCAAACATCGAAAGTATGTGTCCAATCACACAGCTCCTGAGGGAAGGACGCAAACCGTTCTCAAAACAGCAGGCCTTCAGCCCCTCGTCAGTGATAAGATACGTAGCGAACCTCGACAGTTCGATGAAACGTGCCTCTTACTGCGACACGGTCATGTCTCTCTGGACCAACGTCTCGAACTCTAATGCGCGCTGCTGTCAAACGTGCTCAGGAAAGAACTTTCGGTGGAACCAGTCTACAAAGTCCTCTCAAGTCCACTCGAAACCGACCGTTGCCGCTAAGGTAACTGATGCCCACCAGTGCTGAGCCTCACCTTGGAGAAGAAATACAGCTAACAAGACCCGCTGTTGGGTCGTACATCTCATAGTGTCGAAAATCTTCTCCAACTTGAAGTGTCATATCTCTGCTGTAGTAGGGTCTGACACGACCTGGAAACGCGGGGGATAGTGTCATCCGAAGTCTCTAAGAAGGGCACTCGCACGCTCCTACTACGCCTGGACTAGCGTAACCACGGGTTGCCTGCCCTGCCCCGCCCCTGAAAGATAGCGATCATCATCTACAGCATCTGCTAAAGCTGCCTCGCAATCACGGGTGTTGTCGAGGCTGCGACAGGCTCACACAGGGGAGCGAGATTTGCTAGGGTTGCTCTCTTATGTGTCATGTCCTACAGGAAGGAACAAGGGCCTATCAGCCTTAAGAATTCTCGAAGGCATAAACGTTAAGGATCTACATCGGAAAAATTCTGAAGTTATCCGGACTCGAGACATATTTATTCTAAGTTCATAACAGATATATGATGTGATCTTAGGTATTCCCAAGTTATGCTCTGATACCAACTTCTGTCATGCCCCAAACTCAAAAAATGGGCTCATAAAATGTAACGCCCTGAAATTCGGGGGTCGAGTATGAACTCAACACCCGAGTTCCAACGCATCACTTATGCAACATACACAATGCTGGTTAGATATTGTCTGAGTTAGCGCAATAAACATGAATGAGATTAAACCAAAACAGTAATTCATACTCCAGTTCAATTGTATATAAACGCAAGCGGAAGACTGAAATTTTATATTCAAGTATGTAAAGTAACAAAATTTTCTGAACTCCAGAGTATGAGTACTAGCTGAGCACCAATATACATGTATTGTTTTAAAGTCAAAACCCAAAATACAATCCTTAAAAGAGGCCCTGAGAATCCCGCGATGCAGCCGGCCTAAGCGTAGCCGTCAGAGTACTGCATGTAGGAGAACTCCTCCTGGTCCTCATCAAAGTCGGGCTCTGGCTCCTGAACCAAGGCGCCCTCTATACCTGCGACAGAGTCTGGTTGGTGTGTACAACACCGTCCCGTAACGTGGGAGTGAGTAGCTAACTCAGTGGAACAATAAAGCATAAGTTAACATGTTATCAAATCAATCAAGCAGTAATGATAAAGCAGTACAAATCAAGCATTTCTAACTACTCTTGTTAAATGCAAAATGATATGACATGATGTTGTATGCCCTTGCCAAACCACCCTCAAGCGACATCATCTTACGTTCGCGGATGCTTACTCCCTCAGTGCGCCACATCTACAAAGCACATGCGGTGCGATGATGCTCGTGATTACCAAGTTTTTATTAGTCCATTTCAAACAGCAGTATTGGGAAACTAAGGTACCTCCCTTGTATCATTCCCAACATGATCCATTCTAGGGTCGTCAATCCTAGTTATTCTCATACGATATTATAGTTTGAGGGGCGTAGTGAAGGCATCACAAAGGGTTCGTCACCCGTCAGCGCGGATACAGATCTCACCTTATGCGGCTCCATTGCTGGCCGTCAGCTCGAGTACAGGTCTCACCGTACTCGGCTCAATCACTAGCCGTTAGCTCAAGTACAGGTCTCACCGTACTCGGCTCAACTCACACTCTAGTTGCTGTGAAAGACTCGTCGCCAATCACAGACCCTTGGAGTGTACTCGATGATACCACGGAGGACTCGTCGCCCGTCAGCACGAGCACAGATCTCACCGTACTCGGCTCTCGCCGAAGTATCGACAGCTCGAATACAGTGTCCCATACCACTGTATTCGGCTCACGAGTTAGTTGCGCAATGGTCACTACGGGGAGGCACATGGCCCCAGCGTAGGCCGACAGCTCGACCACTGTGTCCCATACCACCATGCCCGGCTCATGCGACTTAGCGGATCTAGGTACCATGGTTAAACTGTAATCGCCACTGGTAAGTTTGGTACCCTAGGTTCAAGCAGTAGCGACCAAACAGGGTGAACACACAACTACACTTCGGTTTAGTTGGCGAGCTTGACTAGCTCGAGCGCACCACAAGTTGAGCGATATGGAGCGCAAAAACACTCCGCGTGGCCAACCACTATCGTCAACTGAAGTACGACTCGGGTTCGCCGGACACGTCCTTTGTGGCGACATGAATCTCAGCCACAATCACAAGTCTGGTACTGAGTGTTTGGACTATATACATAGTCCCAAACCCAAATAGTTTTCATCGTTAGCATGTGAAGTAAAGCATGATAAACAAGCAATACAAGCATGTTAGTAGGCATGTTATAAAGCATGAAGTAAAACATGAAGTCAAGCATGTTGCAAAGCATGTTGTAAGGCATGTGATAAAGCACTATCCCCATAGGGATACAATTGTGTGTGCATTACAATTGAGTGGTTGCGGTGAACCACCGCAGGGAGGGGATCCTACATGTCTCTAGGGGAGTCGGAAAACCCATATCAGCGCCTATCTAAGGCACTAGTACATACACATGTACACATACAAGCACTTACACAAACACTTAGAATACACTATTCCAACATACATGACGTATGTTAGCCAAGTTCGTGTTAGGGCTGTCCCTCCGCCTCGAGAGTATTTTTCCCGTGTATATCGTAATCATACAGCAAATAATCATTACAATCACATTTCCAAAATCCGCACGTATGCGGAATTTCTGGAATACGCAATTTCAACATATATGACATTTACACATGAACATGTATTTTTGCGATCCCTTTCGCCAAACTAGCATTTTATCCACACATGATATAATCAAACATTAAATAAACATGTCAAACATTTTCCCAACAAAAATACGTATATGGTATTTCTATGTATATCAAGAGTATGTAAAATTCCATATTCTTTATCGCTAATCGAAACAGGAAACGGAAAGCACTTTGTACATGTGCATTTGCATGCAGATCATGAATCTATCATTTTCTGACATTGAAAGCGTTGAAAACCGTAACTTATACACTTAAAGTCCTCACCTCAGCCCTTGGAATTCCAACGAATCAGCAAGGGTGTTGGAGCTTCCGTATACGGGAGTTTCCTAGCCTAAAGAGCGTATCCGATTAGCCTTTTCATAACCTACCGCTAATCAAGCTCAAATCAGACCTAGGGTTAGGGTTTCTTACCTCCAAATGGGATGGACACCGCCGGGAAAACCCCTGGAATAGGGCGGTGTAGGCCGTGGGAGGAGTGGAAGCAGCAGGAGGAAGATCGGCTTCGATCTCCAAGACTTTCTCTCTCTTTTCTCTCTTTCTCTCTAAGGGTTTGGACCCAAATTCGTATGGCTATGAGAGGGGCTGTTCTAAGCCCCTTTTATAGCCAAGAACATGTCCAAAATAGACTCAGGTTCAAGGGTGGCTGCATATGTAGGCAGTTTGCCACTTTCCAAGCTCAAAAGGGGTGTTCTGGTGGCCCTCCTTGAGCCAAACGTCAGACTTAAGCTCACCATCTACGGATCTACATGGGATTACGTTTTCGGCTCGATCGGATTCCCAGATCGCACGTGGCGGACCACTTTCAGTTCAACGGTCAGTGGGTCACGATCAGAAATTCTAAGTACATGTAAATGTTCCTGAAATTTTTCTTAATCCGAGGGTGTAATTTGGTCTGATTCCGACGGTCAGGTTGCTTAATACTGACGCGCAACCAAAAGATGCCAGATCACTATTCCAGATATTTTCATTTGGATGGAAATAGTGTTTTTCACACTCCCTCGCTCCGGATCGAAATAAATGGCCGTGGGACATCGGAATCGTCTGATTTTTGAGATGATTGTCAAGCCCAGTGGGGCGGTCCTAGTTCCTTAGCTTCGTGTTAATCGGACTCTCGATGTGCGATCTAGACCTCATACGAAGTTTCGTTTCAGTCCCGAGAGCAGACGGGTAATGAGTTTGGCTCTAGACTTTAGGGTAACCTAGAGTCACTAATTCTGCAAGTTTTGGGTCTTGCAGATCGTATTTAAAGCGATCCCAACGGATTTCATGACTAACCGAGTTTAGTACTTAGTTAACTTTGTTAAATTTCTAAAGGATTTAATCCTATGTGATTTCTGGTCGAGGTGGTACTCGGCCTAATGTACGGAAATTTTCAGGTCGTTACATAAAATTCCCGATCACCTAATCCGATGCCGACAGCCTCCGTAGTGCCCCATTCTCAGCTCCGGGCACTCATGTGCTAGATTTTCGATCCTAGGATCCTACAAGGAGGATTTTCAGTGTGAATTTTTTTTTGTAATGGAGCATAACCAAATCATAAAACAACATCACCACATATCCACTATATCAAAAACTTTAAGTACAATGCGGAAAGAAAAATACAAGGTGATCAAAAAGCTCTAAAATGATTAGATGCACGCTCCTGCCTCAGCGCTGCTGCGATCTAATGTCACCTACATGCAACGGTCGTGTATAAGCTTACAAAAGCTTAGAGGGTGGTGTAAGTGTGTGCACAAGACAAGTGCCAAGTATGCAGTATAATGCAATATGAGAGTAATGCGGAAAAATGCGAGTAAGTCCATGAATACTATCTGTCGTACCAAGGCTATGCAATGCAAGGCATGAATGCTATCGGTCATACCAAGGCCATGCGATGCGAGACATGAATGCGATCGGCCACACCAAGGCCATGCGATGCGAGGCCTATGTAGCTAAATGTAATTTGCGAGATGCAATACAAGCATGTCAATCCTCATCAAGTACACATATCTGTACAAATCCACTCTAGGATATCATCGGGATCTAGTACACTCCACACTGACTACCGTCTCCCCAGCCACACAGCCCAGCGAGTGAAAGAGACCACACTATCCGCCTGACCAGTAGTCTACCAATACCTACCTGGCTCGTCGATAACGGACTCATTTGTAAGCTGGTCAAACTCAGCCTAGCTTACAACCCCCTCACTAGGGCGGATAAGGCCACACCCCCTTCTAACTGACCACGACACAATGGGAGATGCGGCCTACTGGTATTCGGCACTTAGGCGCTCGTGTATCCACTGGGTCTAGAAGTTGGAGCATTTTCTGGTACCGAAAAGGTTCTGGGACTTTCACCCAAGGACATCCTAAGTGCCCACAGTGCTAGAACCAAGTATTTCCAGTATCCGATATGGCCATCCACGATATGCCTGTGGAGCCACTGCCCTGATGTCACTAGGGCGTACGATAATCATGATACACAAATGCGAGATGCATGAATCACACTGTCCAGTCATGTAACAATCCTGCGCATACCACGCTCTCATGTGGGTAACACCTATCAGTGAGGCCCATGAATAGTCTGCCCAATGGCATATGATATGATTAGTCACTACTCATATCAAGCATACATATGATGCGTATGGGCATGAATCATGGAGTTACACTAGGCATGTTATAAGGTGATGAACTATCCACACAACGAAGATGGGCCTAGATGGCCTACGCACAAGAAGTATGGGCCTATCAATGGGCCCTAGGGAGATTTATAATGCAGACACTTAACTAACATTATCCTTATAATGTGGACGTCAAACCAATATTGCTCCCAAGGCACGACCTGCCATAAACATCATTACACAAACCATGGTAGAATCACACATTGCAATGGGCCTTATGTACATCCCACTAGGCCTCAACCCATGAGCTTAAATATATCAAATGGGCCGCATCACATGGGCCTCATATATGTTAAGGTGGGCCTCAACGGATGGGCCACAAAAACATCAATATGGGCCTCATCACATGGGCCTTATATATATCAAGGCGGGCCCCAACAACGGCCTTATACACATCAAGGTGGGCCTCAACAACGGGCCTTGTATATCACATCGGGCCTTATCAAATGGGCCGAATCAATGGGCCTTATATACATTGTAATGGGTTATAACCCATGTAGAGATCATTCTAGAGCATTTCACAAGGAATGAATCGTATCGAAAGATCATCTGGACCGCACTGTAGTTAATAGTGGTGACAATGATTTCCACCATTAAAATCGTCAAAGCCCACCATAACGTTTATTTTTTTTCCATCCAACAGTTGATAAGGTCACACAGACCTAATAAGAATAAATAAATAAATTTTATGTTTATTCAAAACCTCTGGGCCAGAGGAGTTTCAATGGTAGACGTTCAACCCACAACTGTTATCAGTGGCGCACCAGATAAATAGATATGTCTTCTTTTGGCCTCAAACCATAAGACAAGCTTGCCAAATGGTGGATGGTTTGGATGCAACACATGCATCATGGTGGGTCCCATATAGATGGACAACATGGATGAAACAGATGGCCCACAACACTGGGTGACACCACTACATCAGTTACGAAGCTGGAGTGAGGTACACCAGCCGTCCCACTCCATACGTGGGGATGGTGTGTGTTAAACACAACGTCAGTGGGTCCCACGTGGGCCCACCATAATGTTTATTTTCCATCCAATCTGTTGATAAGGTCAGCAAACCCGGATGCAGAGGAAAACAAATTTCATAATTATCCAAAACTCCTGTTACCCAAAAAGGGTTTCAATGGCAGACGTCTAATCCTCACTATTTCCTGTGATGTGGACCACCTGAGCACCACATACGGCTGATGTTTGGAGTGGCCCATGGCTAGAAGGGGGCCCACCATATGCACGGTATTGATGTTTCACACATATCACGGTGAGGCCCACGGCTGGGACCCACGGTCCTTGCCCACCGTCCACAGCGCCTACGTAGCGTCCTGCTTCTGCAGCAACATCAATTGTTTTATATATATATATATATTGAAAATGGATTTTTATTGCGATTTTTTGCAGGTGGGGCCCCCATCCGGAGAATCCGACCCAACTGTTGGATTCTATGGCGCAAGACAGCTTGAATGAGCCTAATATTTGATGTGTTTTGGCGAATAGAAAAATCAAGACTGATTTGAACGGTAGAAATCACAACTTTCTATGGTATGGCCTGTTTGATTATCGGATTGGCTTCATTTTTCGGCTCAACGCCTAAAATGAGCTGAGGAATGGAATGGACAGCGTGGATTAGTACCATACATCAAGGTGGGGCCTGCATGGGCGGCCCTTCCCAAAAGCTTTGAACCAAAGCTAATATTTTTGTTTTCAGTTAACGTCCAGCGTCCCTAGACGTGGGATGGTTTGGGCACACCACGTATATGAGGTGGGCCCTACTCAGGTGGGCCACTAAATGGTGGATGGTGTGGATACAACCCATATATAAAGTGGGCCCCACTTACAGATGGCTTGGATAAAATACATGCTTATGCTTCATGGTGGGGTCCATCCAGGTAGGCCACACGGCCACATCATCACATATAATATGTAAGGCCCACCCCCACAGCACATGATATTGTCCGCTTTGCTGTGGGGTCCATCCGGGTGGGCCACACGGCCACATCATCACATGATTCGGCAAAGAGGACAATATCATGTGCTGTGGGGGTGGGCCTTACAAATGGTATCAGAGCCGAGGATGGCTCTGCCCTCGGTGGGGATATTGTGACGCCCCGGTCACTGCTTCATGTGGGCGGGCATACATGTGGGCGGGCCCCCAGGTGTGGCTGGCAGGCTACTGTGTGGCTGGCAGGCTACTGTGCTGGGCGAGCTACTGTTGCAATTGACTGTAGCGTAACTTGTCCCACATCGGAAAAATTGTCTGGAGTTGTGGTGGTTATATGTTGGGTTCCTCCCTTAACAGACATAACGCGTTTTAAAGCCGTGAGCTTCGGCAAAGCAGACAATATCATGTGCTGTAGGGGTGGGCCTTACACAATAGAAAAAAATGAAAGAGAGAGGGAGGGGGAGAGAGAGAGAGAGAGAGAGAGAGAGAGTGAGTGAGTCAGACACACGTGTGATGGAGGGACCCCGACACTATGGGCCCTCCCTTTCAAGCATTCAATCATACATCAAGTGGGTCTCAATACATGTGGGCCCACCAAATTAAAATCAACGATAGAGATTACTTCTCCACCAAGATGGAAGGTCCAGATGACCTCTTTAAATCTTAGAAAAGTAAACATCATGATGGGGTCCATGGAGACTGGCCCCATCATGGAATAATCATGAGAATTAAGGTGGGCCATCGACCACATCTAGGGTCCAAAGCGAGATCCATACCATCAATCGGTAGGCCCCACTTGGCCCATCATCAAAACATGAAAATCTAACCTATAAAGCACCCACTATTCGATCTTCTTGGTCCGATGGAACGCCGATCTCCCTATGTCTCACTTTGATGGAGGATGATAAGAGATGAAGGGTTAGGATGATAGATCTAGGGAGAGGAAGTGGGCCACACAACTCACTCTTTTCTCTCTTGGAAGTGCTTGGACGTGCACTTTTTTCTTTGCTTGGTTGCTTGGAAAATGTAAAGAGAAAGAGAGAGAGAGAGAGAGAAAAAAAAAATGGGTGGTTGTAAGAGAGGTGATGGATGTGAGTGATGGATGTGTGGTGATAGTTGTACTTGACTTGAGAGTTGACTTGGTAGGTTGCCTGACTTGGGGAGAAAGAAAGCATGGGTTGTGTACTTTGATTGATTGATTGATTGATGGGATGGGTTGTAGAGTTCACTTGGGTTCGTAAATGCGCGGCATTTCTTCAAAATAAATGTTGGTCCATATCTCCTGACCAGGGTATCAGATCGGTATGCAAGAAGCGGCGTTAGAACTGCGGCGACGGTGTGGTCGCAATGGTACAAGTCTCGGATTAAGCCAACTCAGATTTACGGAATACGACTTAGGGTTGAGCACAAACGTCAATTATAGGTCGTGAATTGCCGAAATTTGATGGGAAGGATCGCGGGATTGTACGGAACAGTATGGACTACGATATGGGCCTTACACTTTATGAGAGGATAGAACTCTAGAGAAAACGGAGCGAATGGATGGCTAGGATCATCCCGCACAAAGGGCTAGGATTCAAGGATGAGGAGGCACGCGTAATGCCAACTAGCATAGAAAACGATTTCCATTTTCAAAAACATTCGCACGCACAGCTCTTCCTGAGCCCGTGCTTGTGTGCATACATGAAGCAACTACGTGTGGGACCCATGGAATTTTAGTCAGATCTGCATCATGAACGTGATAGACAGTTCGAATCAGTGCAATGGTCCGTGATGGTGGACCATGATCGACCTAAACATCAGTCTTCCGTTTAAACCACAATCGCGCGGAAGAGAGGGGAATTTCTCTTTTTTGATATTTCGAGTCAACACGCCTTTGACTATGTTGACAGTCCAGTGCACCGCGGGTGCATTATACATGGTTCAAACCACACTAATGTGGGGTCCACCGTGGTGGATTTAACAAATCCGCTCCGTCCATCGACTTTAACATATTATTATAAGGTATTGGACAAAACATGAGGCTGATCCAAAGCGCAAGTGGTCTATAAAAAACTTGATTTTGTGTTAATCTATTGATTTCTATTAATCTAATGGTCAGATTGATTTCAATCCGAACTCCAACGGTCAAAAGGGCCTTAGGAATTTGTTTGGATGATCAGGACACTTATTCTATGGGCTTTCACTATTCATACCTTTATTATAATATAAAATTTTATTATTATTATCTTAACTTAAAATGGTAATGCCTACTTCTAATTAGAATTGTCCTTACGGTAGATCAGTCCTTGTCAGTCATGTACTCAATTCTGAAGGAAATTTTTAATTATTATGTGGGTCACACCACATGAACGTCTAATCATCAAATGTCGGTTTACTAAGCGTTCAAACCATCCAACGGTTGGATTGACTAGTATTTAATTATCAATAACCCTGGGGATCCTAAAGAATGTTTAGGTATGATATGCGAGTTAGATATGAATCCAGCTAATTCGATTTGTGTTTTCGAATGATGGTCCATAAAATGGAACGTTGTAAACCTGATGAACGGTGGGTTTGATATTAACAATGGACGATTCATTCTACCCATTGAGGAGATCGAGATCCTAGAAATGAATCTTCTTGATGATGTGATGGTCCTACTTGGAATTTGATGGATGGATGGTTCAAACTATGGATGACGATTGTACTTGATGGTTGGATTTAGGCTAGCATGAAGTTGAATGTTTAAGTAGGTTGGATCTATGTTTACACCAGGTTAGGTCTCCATAGTAACACCCGAGTACTGAAAACTATGGGGTGTTACAAAGCCGCTCCTCTGTACATCCTATCCGCTCCTCCTGTCTATCAAAACGGTCCTCAAGCCGGGCCAGTCCTCGTAGAGTTGCCCCGACATGTTCCTGATGCTGCTTTTGACGTTGTGTATGTGCGGAGTCAGTAGTGTTCGGAGTAACTCTTGGTCCTTGTGTCACGCCTTCTGGTGGTGCCGCTGCCTCTCCTATCTCAGTCTCGCCCTATGTTTCTTCCTCGTCCTATGCACTAGGGAGTGGATGGAACTTGAGGTCCATCTTCCGGATATTTACCTTGTTGAAGTGTTACAGGGGATGCTCGGGATCGTCCGTCAAGGGCAGCCCCAACTCATTGCTCAATACATTAATAATATGAGGGAATGAGAGATGAGTGGTTCTGGATGTGTGGACAAGGATTGCTAATTGGTGAACTATCAAGGAGGGTAGACACAATTTTACACCAGAAGCAATGTTATACAGTACAAGGACATGAATGAGGTTAAGTCAACTCTATTGGTCCCCCTAGGATATACGTTGGTAGAGAAAATCCCATGTAGAACTCGGTATTTTGGGAGCATATATTTTGTCTTGAGAGCATTCCCTTGATACCAAGGGACGTCCCTACCATAACATAGGAATTTTGTTGCTAGGGATCGGACCGTGGGGTCATCAAGATCGAGATTAGATAGACCGACAGGGGAGAGAGTTAGGCCGAACAAATTTGCAATTGTGTCGGCCATGATTTTTACACTCATGTCCCCGATAGGGGAGAGAGTAAGGTCGAACAAATTTGCAATTGTGTCGGCCATGATTTCTACACTCATGTCCCCAACAGTGACCGATATAGAAGGAGGCTAAAAAATGGAAGAGTGGCAGTATGTAAGAAAACGGTAGACTCTTTCATCGTGGCATGGCCCACTGAAGTCCAAAACAAGAGCCCAATCTACGGTTGACAACAAGGGTTCTATTTCAAAGACCCGTATGCACTCCTTATCCACTTTTCGTTCATACACAAGTTGTCTCCCCATGAATTTTTCCAAGATGTTGGCATGGGGAGGCGAAATCATTAGTGCGGTAGGAGGTGCTGAAGCCGTAGGCGGAGCCTCACTACGTGACGACTGTCGGGAAGTGGTGCCTCATCTATGAGCAGGGGATGCTGGATCCGGTGCCCTAGTTCTTTCTCGTGGAGCCAAGGTTTTTCTCTATGTCGATCGAGATAATTCTCCTTCGGTCGGAGCTTTCCCTTTATCCTTGGCCATGTAAGATTGGGCAAAAGGAGCAAGAGAATAGAGGAAAGGAAGGTCAAGTAGAAGATCAAGACAATGAAGATCCAAAAAAAATTTCCCAAAATTTCCTCTAACAACCTAAGATAACCTGATTTATCTTGAAGGAGTGAGGGGTTTTACCTAGGAATCTCTGGATTTGAGCTGTAGAGGACCTCTACCAACGTTAATGGAGCCATGGAGAAAAAATGGAGAAGACGAAGTTTTAAAAAAAAAAAAAAAAAAAAAAAAACATTTTCCCGCTCGCCCAACCTTTTATAGGACGGGCATCTTCGATGTCATCAAAATAGACTCGATGACATCGAGCGACCTGAAAAGATGTCATCGAAGAGGTATTTGATGACAAGATGTAATGTCTGACGCTTCCGATTCTGTGAGTTCTTTAATGACATCGAACTTTGCTCGATGTCATCGAAGAGTCATTTGATTCATCGAATGACTCATCGAAGTAATAAATTTTGGCATTGATCTGGGTACTTCGATAGAATCTTAAAGATGTATATCATTGAATATTTCCTTTTTAGCTTGTATACTTAGCAAAATTTGTACAAATATTGAGAAACCCAAAATTATAAACATTTTTTTTTAATGTTTATGTTCTAAAAAGGATTTTGAGGTATAGAAACCTCAGATATATCATGATAATCACAAAAGTGCATCATTTTACACACACATCCAAGTCTAGATGCCATGACCTGGACTTGTTTTCTTTGCTTATGTAATATCAAGAAGATGGATCGTTCTCTCTATTGCCTTTAATGACATAGAATTGGTCACTAGTGCGAAGACCCTTCATAATTAATTTACCTAATAGTTTCAAGATCTTGCACTCACGTTTGGAGAATGTCACCACATGTTTGTTGTCACAGATTTAAGAGATGCTTAGAAGGTTGTGTGTCAACCCTTCTATGCAAAGAGCCTTCTCATTTTTTAGCATTTTCAGTCTGACTATAGTTCCATGCCCCGTTACCTTAGCGGTGCTACCATCTCCAAAAGTGACTATCTCATCATCAAGTTTCGAATAATTTGAGAGAAGAGATTTGTCACCTGTTATTTGTTTTGAGCAGCCGCTATTAAGGTACCATTTAGCACTATTGCCTGTATTAAGAGAGGAATGAGTCATTAGGCAATTTTTCTTGTTTTTCACTACCCATTTTGTGACAGTTTTTCTCGGAGAATCTGTTTTTACTTCATTATGGGTTTGTCTGGGCATATTGGGCAACTGAATCCTATTTCCTTGTTTCATTAATTCCTTTGTTTTTTTATTCAGCTGAGCCACTTGACTTAATAGCTTCTCCATTCTTCTTGTCATTCTAGGTGGAGATGGATGTTTCTTACCTTTTGGCATGTACTTTGCGGACTCTTGACATTCTGCATTGTTCTTCCGGTTGGTTTGCATTTACCTATAAAGTTCAAACCGAAAGTGGAGTGAGACCTTCCAAACGTAAGACATTCAAACCTGTAATGTCCTAAATCTCCACATAGATGACATATAGGGGTATCTCTAGTATTGCTTCCAAATGCCATATTTTTCTTAACCATAGATGGTGCAAGAAAGGAGTTTGATTTACAAGACTCATAGCCTAAGCCTCTCTTATCCTTTTGTGCTCTTCCCATTCCTAGAAGTTTTTACAGTTTTTCACTACTTTGAGAGAATCTATGACTAAGTTCAACCGATTGTTTTGATTTACCTAAATCAAAAATAAGTTTATGATTTTCATTCTTTAGGTGTATATTTTCAGTTTCCAGGAATTCAATCTGTTTTTTAATTTTAGCATTTCAGATGTGAGGGAAGCAGCTTTCCTTTCTAGTTTGTCATTTTCAATGTGGTATTGCTAAAGATCATTTATCAAGTGGATATTGATTTCCTGAGTTCTGTTCACCTCATCTTGTAACAGTTTGTTTTTATTTTCAGCAACACCAAGTTTCGTAAGGACACTGATGCTATGGATATAAAGTTGATCATAAGCATCATAGATGTCATCGTTTTCTTCTTCTTCTTCTTCTTTTTCATCATCCGAGGGAAATGTCCCTTTGGCTTGTGGTTCCTCAGTTTCCAAGGGAATATTGGTAGATGTGGAGGCCATAAGTATTTTCAAAGATTTCTGATCCCCATCACTCTCCGAATCACTGAATTTTGAGTTTGATTCTTCAATGTTATTCCGTGTGGCTACCATGGACTTTCCCTTAGTCTTTTTGGTGGGACATTCAATGGACAAGTGCCCAAATTTCTGGCAATTGTAACACTGAGGCTCTTTGGACCTTTTGAGAGGTTTGCCTATATGGCGTTTGTTGTCTAATTGTTTGCCTTTGTAGTTGTATGGTTAGCCACAGTTTTTGTTAAAAAATTTCTTAAACCGTTGAGCCAAGAGAGCCAATTCCTCATCCTCATTTTCTCTCTCACTTTCCTCCTCATTAATGGTGGTGTGTTTTGCAGCTTTAAGGGCATTACTTTTGGATTTGGGAGTTGGTTTGAAGTGTATTTCAAACGTTTGTAGGGAACTTACTAGTTCTTCTACTTTCATTTTGTCCATCTTTTTACACTCTTCAATAGTTGCTACTTTAGAGTTGAAACGTTTCGGTAGGGATCTTAGAATTTTCCTACAAAATTTTGAGACCAGAATTTTCTCTCCTAATCCACCCATGGAATTACAGATGATGTTCAGTTTTGTAAAGAATTCCATGAATGTCTCATGTTCGTCCATTCTGAGGTGTTCAAATTGTGATGTTAGGAGTTGCAGCTTGGATCTTTTCACTGTGTTGGTTCCCTCATGGGTTGTTTCCAACAAATCCCATGCTTCTTTTGATGTGCCGCACATACTGATTTGATTAAAGGCTTCTTAGGACACAGCACTGTAAATAACATTCATTTCTTTTGCTTCAGATGTTTGTTTTTCTTTGTCATACGCAGTCCACATTTCTTTGGATTTAGGTTTAAATGGCTATTTGTACATCATCATTCCACTAGCAAATTTCATATAAGTAGCTTTACCCTCTATGTACACATTCTTTTTTCTCAACATTAACTTTCTCCTCAACATTTCACCTTTCCAAAACATTCTTTTAATGTATAGAAAGATTATCATATTTTCCTATTTATTTTCATGTCCTATTTCTAAAATATTATTACATTAAATGCTCTTGACTTATCAAGTTGTGTCCAATCTTGATAGAGTTTTCGAGTGTACCCCAGTAGGTGCCTTCGAATCAAGCACATAAACTAATGATAGACTCCTTTTATTGCAATTTAAGTATGAATCCAGATGATAGAAAATAGTTATGGAAACTTCAGGCACTTAAAATGGACAGACAGGTGTGGCACAATGTTTTATTAAATAAAAAAATAAAAAAAATCATCACTACAAAAGAAGGGAAGTAAAAACACCCAAGTTATAGCCTAGTTACAGATAGTAGCCAATGTAAAATAATAATACATCATAAAGGACTCCAAACATAGTTTCTAGTTTAGGTATGCAACTTACATTGGATATATACTTACCCTTATTAGAGAAAATCTCTATAGCTAAACTAAGGAAAATCTAATTTTGGATTATTTACGTCATGCACCATTTCCATGCTACCATGTGTGTGATACAGTGAAACAAATGCAAGGATCCACCACGATGAACAGACGTCAGATGGTCACCCAAATTGAGTCAACTCAATTGAGCTCCCAGCTGAGTCAACAAGTTTTTGATGGAAAGGAAACAAAAGAAAGGAGCTCTTAGTCCTGTTCAAATTTAGCCATGTGAACATCCTCCATGTTCACCCAAGCTTCTATTCCATCACCATATTTCGTACAGTTCAGAAAAACAGAATTGTTAATAGGTAAAGTGGTAGAACTTATCCAAACGGGCTGCCCCCACCCAAAATCTGCTTCGTAGAAAGGAAATCTACACCAGCTACTAAAATAACAGAAGTCTATACCACAGTCGACACATTTTCCAACTTCAGAGCTAATAGCTGCAAGAGCCCTTGAAATCCCATCTGGTTTTTGCAATTCTTTTATGTAATTATTGTTTACTGCTCTTATTGCATCCCTTAGCTTTTGCTCAAGGTAAGATTGCATATCTCCATGGCACTCTCTCTCTGTGGCCACTGAAGTTGCGAAGAACATAACATTCCCAAAGGAATGGTTTGGCAATGGAGGCGACATCCTTCCCCGCAAGTTCATGGCATGTACTGCCAGAGAAGCCCTCATGGACCCCTCTTCCCCACGTGTCCTCATGATACATCGCCAGATAAGTGCTGACAATGCTTCAACACGCGTGGGGCGTCCTACCTGCAAATCAATGGATGGTCTATCTCTAAGGGAAGCAATCTTAGATGCATCAAACACAAACCTCTTTGCCACAACATTCTCTTTTGTGACAAAAGCAAATAATGGCTCAGGTCCTTCAGTTGGGAAAAATGTGGACGACTGAAAGTCAGGACCTGTGGTGTCACTAGTTCCACGCGATTGGTTGGCCCACCTATTGATGAATGTGGCCATCGCAGTCCCGTCAGCAACCTTATGAAAAATGTGTTGGGATTTTTGGCCTGCGGAATCACACAGATCTAGATCTAGGATGGTAATCCAATGGCACCAAGCACACACAAGAAAAGAGAACACACAGATTTAATGTGGAAAACCCTTGCGGGAAAAAACCACGGCACAAAGCGACAGATCACCACTATGAAAGCATCAATTACAAAGAGAAAGGACTTACCCGATTCGAACAACCTCGAATCTCACCCTTGCTACACCCTTTAGAAAGCCTGGAACCCTTTTAGAAAGCCTTAGCATTCATCACCCCTTCCTAAAAAAACCCTAGGAATACCTATTTATAGTTTAGGAAACTTCCCTTCCGCATCCCAGTTGCGAAAGGACTCAAATCCGTAGTTTCGCGCAAAATCACAGAACAAACTGCGTAACCTTCGACTAGTCGTAGCTCTCCTACGACTGGTCGTAGCCCACCTTCGACCAGTCGTAGCTGACCTTCGACCAGTCCTAGCTACAGTAAAAAACAGCAAAAACTCACTGGACTTTGAGTCGTGCCAGGGCTCGAACCTACGACCGGTCGAGCGTCTCCTACGACCAGTCGAAGCTTCCCACGACCGGTCGAACGACCTCAAAACCTTAGATTTAAGACTTTTCTCAACAATCTCCACCAAGTCTTCAATCTTCAACCGTGTAGCTCTTTGACCTCTTCTCTTATCTCTGCTTCACATCATAGCTCAAGATCACATTGGCCAACCAGCGCCAATCATGGATCTGATAGATACCTGCTATACCGTCGGCACGAATATCTCTGAGAAGCCGATCCCTTCTCTCTGAGCATAACCCTTCGCTATCAACCTTGCCCTGTATCTATGCCGTATCCTCCTGAAGATCCACCTGCATCCAACCGCTCACCGGCCCACTGGAAGCTCCACCAGCTCCCATATGTTAGTCTGGTACAACGAATCCATCACATCACCCATAGTCACCTTCCACTTCTCAGCACCAGGCTCACCTAGAGCCATCAGAATAGAAGATGAATCCCCTGCAATATTGGAGTCGTCCATGTACCTTGCCGATATCCTGCAATCATGCCATGTGGTTCTTCTCACAGGTGGCTACTCCACCTGCTCTGTATCCCTGTCCGCACGTCTCAGCCTTCCTGCTCTGCCCGCTCATGTGGCCATGCCCATCATGCCACACACGTGCAGAGGTGGAATCCGCTACATCCACTGTAGCTCCACCTTTTGAAGTGCTCCCGATCAACCTGTAAACATGATCGAGTCGTTGCGCTTTCATGACTACCCGTGCCCCCTTGGATACCTTAAGAGCACCATCAATACCTGTGTATTTGCATCCATTTGCCTCAAGCACACCAAGAGAAATCAGATTCTGTTTCAAATCAGGAACGTGCCTGACATCAGTCAAGGTACGCTCCACCCCATCAAACATCCTGATGCGTACCGTACCAATAGCTACAACATTACAGGTAATGTCATTGCCCATAAATACCTGTCCACCATCGCACTCTCTATAGCTGGTGAACCAACTCCGATGAGGAGTCATATGAAAAGATGCCCCTGTGTCTAGCATCCACTCGTCCTTACGATCATCGTATGACCGTCTGAGCGAAGACACAGACAAAACATCGCCATCACATCCACTCGATTCATCTGACGTGACAGTGTTAGCCTCCCTGCATGAAGCCTCAGAATCTTCCCTCTTAGATTTAGGATTTTCACAATCCCTTTTCACATGTCCTTCCTTCCCACAATTCCAGCACTTTACCTTTCCTTTGCCCTTGCCCTTGGATTTGGATCTAGAACCTGAAGAACCTGTACCGTGTTCAGAATTCCTACCCACTGTAAACAGTGCATCAGAAGATGGCCCTATGTTGCTGTCTAGCTGTCTCATAGCCTTCCTTTGAAGGGCTGAGATAACAGTGTCGACACTTAGAATTTTATTCATGCTGCACATAGTGTCCTTGAATGACTCATAGGACGCCGGGAGAGAATTCAGCAACATACATGCTTGTTCTTCATCTTTCATCACTTCCTCCATATCCAGCAATTTGCAAACCAATTTATTAAAGTTGCTGATGTGAGCCTCCAGATCTCCACCCTCTGCCATCTTGAAGTTATACCACTGCCGCTTCAAGTGCAAACGATTTTCAGAGGATTTCTTCGCATAGACATCCTCTAACTTCGCCCATAAATTAGCCGCAGTTTTCTCTCTCATGACGTTGTAGAGAACCTCATCCGTGAGACATAAACGGATCGATGATAAGGCTTTCTTATCAAGAGTATTCCAATCATCATCTTTCATGGTGGACTTCCGCTCCTCAAGAGCACCATCTTCGCCTTGCTTGATTAAGGAACTCATCATCTTGATCTTCCATAACTCAAAATTATTTTTCCCTGAGTACTTCTCAATCTCATACCTGGCGCTCGCCATTATTACTAATCCCTCAGATTCAGATCTGTGTCCCAACCGATTGCTCTGATACCACTTGTTGGGATTTTTGGCCTGCGGAATCACACAGATCTAGATCTAGGATGGTAATCCAATGGCACCAAGCACACACAAGAAAAGAGAACACACAGATTTAACGTGGAAAACCCTTGCGGGAAAAAACCACGGCACAAAGCGACAGATCACCACTATGAAAGCATCAATTACAAAGAGAAAGGACTTACCCGATTCGAACAACCTCGAATCTCACCCTTGCTACACCCTTTAGAAAGCCTGGAACCCTTTTAGAAAGCCTTAGCATTCATCACCCCTTCCTAGAAAAACCCTAGGAATACCTATTTATAGTTTAGGAAACTTCCCTTCCGCATCCCAGTTGCGAAAGGACTCAAATCCGCAGTTTTCTCTCTCAACAAAATGCACACGCCAATGACCATTCCACCACAGTTGAATAAGTTGAGTTGGACAGCTAGGAGGACGTCCCTCCCCGACTTAGCGAAGCGGTATTTGCATGGAACCATTTGATTCATTAGTTCAACATAGGGTTGTTCAAGGAACTCCGAGAGCTGACCATCTACTCGGGCCTCGGAAAAGTCGACACCCTCATCGTTACATTCAACTGTAGAACTGTCTTCTTTAATCCTCCCAGCGAATGGATAATAGAAGGTCAAGGTCTCTGATAGAGATTTCTTCAGCTGTTGAGTTTTTTCAACAGTTTCAATGTTACAGCCATCTTTGCTAGAGTAGAACAATAGTATAGGCACGTATATTGGAGGGAGTAACTGGTCCAGTAAGGTGAGCTTGAACCTATGTAGGTGATGGGGAGTTGGAGATGATGGTTTGATGATTTCTCTGGAGATGACCCGAACCTTCATCATTTTGCCTTGTTGAGTCCTACATGAAGAACAAAAATGTTGTAGTTTTGTGTTTCGAGTACAAGGGTTGCATTCTTATATACACCTTATGAAACTGATCTTATTGTTATTTAATTAGCGGTAAGACTCCTGTGTTGCAACATTTATAAATGGTTGTGACTTTAGGAATATGCCTGCCGCAGAGTTTTAAGGCAATCTAGACCGTCCAACAAGCTAATGGAGAACAACCGTAAATGTTGCACTGAGAAGATAAAATAAACTATCTGATGACCGTTTATTGATGGCTGTTAATTGGGTGGTTAGGATTGGTTGCTCAGTGTGATTATAGAGATTTGCTCCATCCCCAATGGAACCCACAATTTGGATGGTCTATATAGCTGCACATCAGTGCCACATGTGAGGAGTGAGGAGGATGATTAAATGGTGGTAAACAAACATATAGGTTTATACAGCAATTTAAACATTCACCAACCAAATTAGATATAGTTTGTCAAGGATCACGCTATTTGAGGTACATACCTGAATTACACGAAAGCCAATCCATATGATTCAAATGCAAATAAACAAAAATAAAAGTAAATAATAAAACATAAAAAAATTTGCACATGTAGGATGCTCCACAAAACGGAAACGGATTGGCTACTCCCCCTGCCAGCAGCCAATGGCTGATGGTCGGTGCTCTGTGGACCTCACCATGATGTATGTGTTTCATCCATGCCGTCCATATATCTTTCTAGATCGTTTTATGTTATGATACCAAAAATGAGGTATAACCAATTATCAAGTGGACCACATTACAGGAAACAATTGTTTTTTTCCCACATTACAGGTATAACAAAAAATGAGCCATAAAAGTTTTGGATCAAGCTGATAATTGTTTTTTTCCCTTCATTTGGTTCTGTATGACCTAATCAACAGATTGGATGTCTAATAAACAGTACAGTGGGCCTTAGGAGGATTTTAATTGTGGATATCCAATCACTATTGTTTTCCTCTGGTGTGGTCCACTTGAGATTTATATTCCTCTAAGTTTTGGGATCGAGCACTAAAATGATCTGTAAAAATGGATGAACGGAATGGATGAAACACATACATCATGGTGGGTCCCACATAGAACCGACCACCAGCCCGGGCTGAAAATCCTCATCCTGACCCCAAGTAAGGTTGTGCTTAGGTTAAGGCCTTGTGCAACCCAACGCGGCTCATCCCGAAAGCGACCGCGATATTCAGAACTCTGAAAATTGACTTAACTGGTCAACTTGAATATCTGAATGAATCTTGACTCGACTCGACTCATATAAGTTATGCTGAAGTTGAAGTCTTCGGCCGCCATCCAACCTAGACCGAATGCGACTGCATCTATGAATCCTAGTTCAAAACTCATAAACTTGAGTTGACTCGATGTTATACGGGTCAGGTTAACTTGAAAACTTGGGTTAGTCCTGAATAATAGAATAATTAAATTTGAGGTTGGTATAGTTTTGTTGACAAACTTTAAAAATGATCCAAAATGATAAATTAAATAAGAAACCAAGAGAAATATATTTTTTTGGTGTACGGGTGGCAGAAACATCTGGTTGCGAAGGTGGTTGAATGTTCAGTGCGGCCGATTTGTGGGGCGGCCATAGTGTCTACTTAACATCTAATCCATTGATCATGTTCCCAATGATAGGACAAAGGGTTGCAGGAAATTTGACATATTTCCAGAACTCAAGTTGGTCACATCAAGTGAATTTGCTTTTAGTCATGGTTGTAGTCTTTTACCTAATATTGTCTCCAGTCACGTAGTATAATCGACTTTTGGATAAGCTAAATTTTAGGTCGTGAAATATTATGTGGAGCAATGATGTAGAGCGGGTCGCGGACACTTTCATGTATAAGATGGGCCAGAGAAAGTCTGATTGGATGATCAAATGACAAGTGGCCAACAATCGAATTCGCATGATCAAAGAACAAGTGGTTAAAAGAGAAGCCAATGAAGCAAGAACGTGGGAAGCATCCAGAAACATAATAATGGAAAACAGTTACGATAACAGTCGAAATGTGATAAGGAGACAAATGACTAGATTGAAGCTATAAATAGAGAAGGAATGCAAGAGCTAAACTCGTCTCAAACCAAGCCAATTAAACCAAATCAATTATATTATCTTTCAATTACCAGTCTCATTTCCCTAGTGTAATGATTTACCTTCTCTCTTAAAGTAAAATTACACTTTGTAGCATAATCTTTTACTTTCAGCCTGCTATTTTACATTCTGTAGTGTAATCCGTAGCTGTAAGCAAGTAGCTAGTAACATTTAGCTGTAATTTGAGTCCGAGCTTGTACACTAGTTTCAGTTCGTCCATCGAAAAGGTGTTCTTCAGCTATTCTTTGTGACCAATTGTAAGGATTTCTTTCCCATTTCATTTCATTTGTATTAAAAAGTCATTTCATATGGAAGGCAAAGGTGCAACCCATTTTCAAAGGACGAACCCCACCCTCTGAATATCGCCCGATCCATTTACACATTGAGCGAGTGGCTGAATAAGCGGTCGATCTCTTAGATATTGTCCATACTCTGTGTCTGCCTATCTTAACGCTCGAGGTCATTATTGTTCGGTTGAAATTCGAGTTGCAAATCCAATTCTGGCACGCCCGCAATACCAAGTGCCGGGAAAAAAGAGCAACGAACAATTTTTTAGCACGCCCGGTGGGACACTGTTTGTTAACTACCGGTTGGATTTTTGCCAAAAATAAGAAGTACTCGTGCTTTAGGGGTTGAGCCTTCAACACCGATTGCAACACCTCCAGGTGATGAAGTGTTAGTTCACGTGCCTCCGAGGCATCACAACCGCAAACTAATCCTACTAGAAGTCAGGCTGGACCATCTATATCTCGATCCATACTCCCAAACAAGGTATTTGTAGTGCTTTGGGATGTTCAGATGAGCATCCAAATGGTGCAGGAATACGATAAAAACCTAGTCGAACAATTCCACGCCTAAGCCGTGAACGTCAATCATTACATGGCCAATCAAACCGAAGATATGCAGCGATTGTTGGCCATGATAATGGAAGGAACATAATAACACAATGGTAATGGAAGCTCGGTTGGCAATGCAGTTCTGTTGCCACCTATGCCACCTTTACAACGCAACCAGCCACCAACTCCTCCTCTGGAGACCAAGAATATGACACCTCCCATGGAAGTTAGGCAACCTGAGCAGGAGGCTAGGAATTTTATACCAGACGATAAGAATATGAAAATGAGAGCTTAAGAAGACCTAGAGAGGAGGGGGGAAGGGGTGAATAGGACTATGCTAAATAATCGAATAAAGTGTTGAATAATAAATAAATCAGAGATCTCAATTGCCTAAGTATTGAAACGTTGATTCCAAATAATTCTTAGGACAACCTTGACCTAAAAGTTTAGGCAGGACAACTTTATTTCACGAATTCTTTTAAAATAAAAATCTCAAACTTTGCAAGAGGAAATAAAAATAAATATTACAATCATTCACCACTTGAACTGAAATGTAAATACAACCATTCACCACATAAAAGATAAAAATATTTACTATATAACTCAAAGAATTATAATTGTTCGGTGTGTCAACAACTGTTCTAAAACAGCCACACCTACTCCACTCCCAAAATTACTCTCCACGTAATCTTGGCTTTCTCTATGAAAAAGATTTTTTTAAGGTCACCTTAAAACCTGAACATTAATGATTTTACCGGGCTATCACCATCAAACCCCTCACTGAGATTTTCAGGCTATTTCAGATAAAACCTACACTGAGATTTTCTAGATATCTCAGAAAAATCAAATAAAGAATAGAAGGTATACTTATCTTCACCGTAGAAGACGTATCAAAAGTTATAACCGAAGAACCACTTTCTTGAATGTCGATTGTTCAATGTTCAGTCGGATAGAAAAGGGCCCAGGGTTCTATTGATTTTAATTAAGTTCAAACCAATGGCTAGTTGAGTTAATTCTCTTAAATCTCAAAAGAAAAGTAATATTTACTCTCTTTAGAATCAAAATGAAAGAATATGAGATTAAGGGAATTAAACAAAAGCTATAAATAAAATTTATAAATATCATTTAATAGCTTGCTAATAACTGGAGCTTCTCTCTCTCTCTCTCTCTCTCTCTCTCTCTCTCTCTCTCTCTCTCTCTCTCTCTCTCTCTCTCTTGTAAGAGAATTTTGATAATAATAATTGATATTTCGAATTGAGAAAGAACCTCAATTTATAGGCAAAGAAGTTAAATCTTCAACTAGCCCGAGCAGACCGGATTCTGTTCAACAGATTTTGGATCGCGCAGGACAAGATCTATCCAGACTTCGACTAGCTCGAGGACCAGTTTGACTAGTCGAAGATCTCTCTTCGACTAGTCGAATTTGGTCTTCGACTGGTCGAAGATCCAAAAATTTGAAAAGATGTTGTGCAGGACTTCGAGCCAAAAGAACTTGGGCTGGTCGAAGGTCAAGCTTCGACTAGTCGAACCAAAAATTCGATTGGTCGAATTTGCAACTAAAATTCAGTTTTGCTTCGACTTGAATTTGGACTGGCCGAGAAAACTTAAACTAGTCGAACTAAACCTTAAGCTGGTCGAATTCCAAGCAAACACAAGTATAAAAACCCAATTTAAATAATTTTTTAAAGCACCTAATCCTAAGGTCTTTCTAAGGTTTTATACTACCTAAGATATGTGAAATATCTGAACTTCATTATCTTGAACTTAATCACTGACTTCATCTTGACTTTTAAACTTGATTTTACATTTGAATATCAGTTGATCATTAGCTTGATCTTCTCTTGAGAATGTCTCAGATTTGAGCTTGATCTTCTCTTGACCTTGAGCTTGATCTTTTCTTGATCTTAAAGATCTCTTATCAAGTTGTTTTGACTATATGAAATTTGACAACTAAAGTGTGCTTTTAGCACTTACAAATCATGGACCACCAGCAGGATTTAATCCATAGCAGGGCTTCGGGTTCCATGATAATCTTAATCAATTTGGGTCAGATCAACCGCTAGTTGTAGAGCCTCAGCGAGTTGATCGGGAACAAATAATACAAGTTGTTCAAGAAGTTGCAGGCCAAGTGTTGGGCCGTAACACTATTCATGTGTATCACAAACCATACCCAAAATAGGTATATCGATAACATCTGCTCCTGAGGAATTATTGGTCGGATTTGGCTTTGTTTTCTGGTGAACCTGAACAGTCGACCATAGAGCATGTCAGCTGTTTCACCATGCAATGTGGTGAATTATCTGACAATGATTATTATAAATTATAATTGGATTAATTTGCCGAGTACCACGCCATCTTAAACTGCTCCGTGAGGACACTCATGTTCTGTATACCAGGCTTGTCGCAGTTTCAGTTCATTGCAGAGCCCCGGAAAGAGCCATTGTCTTGCTTGATGTCCTGCGCCATTGAGGAGCCTGTTACCGCTTGTATTGATCAGTTGCATATGGTTTGCAATTTTTTCGATATATTCCAGAAGATTTTGGGATTACCACCTTACCGACACACCGAGTTTCAAATTGATCTCGTGTCCAGTACCGCGCCTATTTCGAAGGCCCCATATCGTATGACACCGTTGAAGTTATGGGAACTGTAGAAGCAGTTGGACGAGTTGCGCGAGTTGGGCTTTATCAGTCCGACCAGTTCGCCGTGGGGAGCACCGGTACTCTTCGTGAAGAAGAAGGATGGCTCGTTGAGGCTTTGCGTGGATTACCGCGAGCTCAACAAAGTCACGATCAAGAACAAGTACCCGCTCTCGAGGATTGGTGATTTGTTTGATCAGCTGCAGGCTGCATAATTCTTTTCGAAGATTGACCTGCGTTCCGGTATCTTTAGATTTGAGTCCGAGAGGAGGACATCCCGAAGATGGCTTTCAGGACGCGTTATAGTCATTTTGAGTTTCAGGTCATGTCCTTTGGACTGACCAATGCACCTGCGGTCTTCATGCAGTTGATGAACGAGGTCTTCCGCCCATATCTCGATCAGTTTGTTTCGACGACATCCTAATTTATTCGAGGACTCGTAAGAAGCATGTTCAGCATCTACAGGTTACCTTGTAGACCCTTCGCGCACACCAGCTGTATGCGAAGCTGGAGGAGTGCGAGTTTTGGCAGGAAGAGGTGAAGTTCCTCTGTCACGTGGTGACCAGGGAGGGCGTCGTTGTGGACCCCTTGAATGTTGAGGCAATGCGCCAGTGGGGCCAGCCCACGAACGCATCTTAGATCCGCAGTTTTTTTGGTTTGGCGGGCTACTACCAGCGTTTCAATGAGGGCTCACTACCAGAAAAATGGGCAAAGGCTACGGACTAAATCCGTAGCCATAGACCTATGGCTACGAATCTAGTCCGTAGCACGACCGTAGTCGTAGGTGCCATAACAATAGGTCTGGAACCTATAGCTACGGATTTAATCCGTAGCTATAGGTCAAAATGGCCACGGATTTAATCCGTAGCAATTATATCCGTAGCTATAGGTCACAACAGCTATGGATTTAATCACCACCGCTACGTATTTAATCCGTAGCTATATCTGGCAACCGCTACGGATCTAAGCCGTAGCAATTATATCCGTAGTTGTAGGTTACCACAGCTACGGATTTAATCATAACAGCTAGGGATTTAATCCGTAGCTATAGTTTACAACAGCTACGGATATAATCCGTAGCAAATTCTATATTAAAAAATATATATACAATTATTTGTTCATTCAATTACCACCTGCATAATCATTCATTCATTCCATTACAATCAATTATAATCATTCATTCATTCATTCAATGACAATCCTTCATTCAATCAATTACAATCCTTCATTCAATCAATTACAATTACAATTACAATTAATTACAATCCTTCATTCAATCAATTACAATTACCATCCTTCATTCAATGAATTACAATTACAATTACAATAATGCTGAAAATACAAATCTTTGGCTTTATTAGAGAAATTTGCTCGACTTCACCCTGAAATTTCAAAGATAAAGAATTAAAAGAGAAGATATATTTTGATAGTATGATATTTTTTTCACAAGTAAATAGGCCTTTTTTAGCCATCACCCACCTGAAAAATAAAAAACCGGTTGTTGTCCAAGTCCACTCCTTTTCCTTTCAATTTCTTAGTGACCTCTGTAAAATTACTTCCACAGTCATTTATGTAGTACTTTGAAGAGTCGTCTCGAAATGAACCTCTAGTAATGACAAAGTCACTTCCTGCAACAGCTTCGTATATTCCATCATCCTACAAATAGTCATGACATTCATAAATCAGAATGACAATTGGAGGAAAGAAAAACAAATTGAAAGAAGTGCATCATGTATAACCATTTTCTTCTTCTTTTTTTCTTAATAAATTAATAAAACCTATAGGTTAAGGTTTAGGTCAGGGAGTTAGGTTTAGGTTAGGTTGTAGGTTAAGGTTTAGGTTGAGGAAATTGGGTCGGGTTCAGCATCGGGTTTAAGTTTGGGTTTTCAAGTTTAGGTTTAGGTTTAGGTTAGGTAGTTGAGATTAGGATTAGGTGTAGGTTTAGGCTAAGGGAGTTGAGATTAGGATTAGGTGTAGGTTTAGGTTAAGGGATTTGAGAATAGGTTAAGGTTTAGGTTAAGGAAACTGGGTTTGGGTTCGGGATCGGGTTTAATTTTGGGTTTTCAAGTTTAGGCTTAGGTTTAGGTTTGGGAGTTAGGTTTAGGTTAGGTTGTAGGTTAAGGTTTAGGGAATTGAGAATAGGATAAGGTTTAGGTTGAGGAAATTGGGTTCGGGTTCAGCATCAGGTTTAAGTTTGGGTTTTCAAGTTTAGGTTTAGGTTTAGGTTAGGGAGTTGAGATTCGGATTAGGTGTAGGTTTAGGTTAAGGGATTTGAGAATAGGTTAAGGTGTAGGTTCAAGAAATCGGGTTCGGGTTCGGGATCGGGTTTAAGCTTGGGTTTTCAAGTTTATGTTTAGGTTTAGGTTAGGTAGTTAGGTTTAGGTTAGGTTGTAGGTTAAGGTTTTGGGAATTAAGAATAGGTTAAGGTTCAGGTTTAGGAAACCGGGTTCGGGTTCGGGATCGAGTTTAATTTCGGGTTTTCAAGTTTAGGTTTAGGTTTAGGTTAGGGAGTTAGGTTTAGGTTACGTTGTAGGTTAAGCTTTAGGGAATTGAGAATAGGTTAAGGTTTAGGTTTAAGAAACCAGGTTCGGGTTCGGGATCGGGTTTAAATTTGGGTTTTCAAGTTTAGGTTTAGGTTTAGGTTAGGGAGTTAGGTTTAGGTTAGGTTGTAGGTTAAGGTTTAGGGAATTGAGAATAGGTTAAGGTTTAGGTTGAGGAAACTGGGTTCGGGTTTGAGACGGGGTTTAAGTTTGGATTTTCAAGTTTAGGTTTAGGTTTAGGTTAGGGAGTTAAGTTTAGGTTAGGTTTTAGGTTAAGCTTTGGGGAATTGAGAATAGGTTAAGGTTTAGGTTGAGGATATTGGGTTCGGGTTCATCATCGGGTTTAAGTTTTAGTTTTCAAGTTTAGGTTTATGTTTAGGTTAGGGAGTTGGGTTAAGGTTAGGTTATAGGTTAAGGTTTAGGGAATTGAAAATAGGTTAAGGTTTAGGTTGAGGAAACCGGGTTCAGGTTCGGGTTCGGGTTTAAGTTTGGGTTTTCAAGTTTAGGTTTAGGTTTAGGTTTAGGTTAGGTAGTTAGGTTTAGGTTAGTTTGTAGGTTAAGGTTTAGGTTTAGGAAACCGGTTTCGGGTTCGGGATCGGGTTTAAGTTTGGGTTTTCAAGTTTAGGTTTAGGTTTAGGTTAGGTTGTAGGTTAAGGTTTAGGGAATTGAGAATAGGTTAAGGTTTAGGTTGAGGAAATTTGGTTCAGGTTCGGCATCGGGTTTAAGTTTAGGTTTTCAAGTTTAGGTTTAGGTTTAGGTTAAGGAGTTGAGATTTAGGATTAGGTATAGGTTTAGGTTTAGGGATTTGAGAATAGGTTAAGGTTTAGGTTTAGGAAATCGGTTTCGGGTTCGGGATCGGGTTTAAGTTTGGGTTTTCAAGTTTAGGTTTAGATTTAGGTTAGGTAGTTAGGTTTAGGTTAGGTTGTAGGTTAAGGTTTAGGGAATTGAGAATAAGTTAAGGTTTAGGTTTAGGAAACCGGGTTCGGGTTCGGGATCGGGTTTAAGTTTGGGTTTTCAAGTTTAGGTTTAGGTTTAGGTTAGGGAGTTAGGTTTAGGTTCGGTTGTAGGTTAAGGTTTAGGGAATTGAGAATAGGTTAAGGTTTAGGTTGAGGAAACTGGGTTCGGGTTCGGGACCGGGTTTAAGTTTGGGTTTTCAAGTTTAGGTTTAGGTTTAGGTTAAGGAGTTAGGTTTAGTTTAGGTTGTAGGTTAAGGTTTAGGGAATTGAGAATAGGTTAAGGTTTAGGTTGAGAAAATTTGGTTCGGGTTCGGCATTGGGTTTAAGTTTGGTTTTTCAAGTTTAGGTTTAGGTTTAGGTTAGGGAGTTGAATTTAGGATTAGGTGTAGGTTTAGGTAAAGGGATTTGAGAATAGGTTAAGGTTTAGGTTTAAGAAATCGGGTTCGGGTTTGGGATCGTGTTTAAGTTTGGGTTTTCAAGTTTAGGTTTAGGTTTAGGTTAGGTAGTTAGGTTTAGGTTAGGTTGTAGGTTAAGGTTTTGGGAATTGAGAATAGGTGAAGGTTTAGGTTTAGGAAACCGGGTTCGGGATCGGGTTTAATTTTGGGTTTTCAAGTTTAGGTTTAGGTTTAGGTTAGGGAGTTAGGTTTATGTTAGGTTGTAGGTTAAGGTTTAGGGAATTGAGAATAGGTTAAGGTTTAGGTTTAGGAAACCGGGTTCGGGTTTAAGTTTGGGTTTTCAAGTTTAGGTTTAGGTTTAGGTTAGGGAGTTGAGATTTAGGATTAGGTGTAGGTTTAGGTTAAGGGATTTGAGAATAGGTTAAGGTTTAGGTTTAAGAAATCGGGTTCGAGTTCGGGATCGTGTTTAAGTTTGGGTTTTCAAGTTTAGGTTTAGGTTTAGGTTAGGTAGTTAGGTTTAGGTTAGGTTGTAGGTTAAGGTTTTGGGAATTGAGAATAGGTGAAGGTTTAGGTTTAGGAAACCGGGTTTGGGTTCGGGATCGGGTTTAATTTTGGGTTTTCAAGTTTAGGTTTAGGTTTAGGTTAGGGAGTTAGGTTTATGTTAGGTTGTAGGTTAAGGTTTAGGGAATTGAGAATAGGTTAAGGTTTAGGTTTAGGAAACCGGGTTCGGGTTTAAGTTTGGGTTTTCAAGTTTAGGTTTAGGTTTAGGTTAAGGAGTTAGGTTTAGGTTAGGTTGTAGGTTAAGGTTTAGGGAATTGAGAATAGGTTAAGGTTTAGGTTGAGGAAACTGGATTCGGGTTCGGGTTTGGAATCGGGTTTAAGTTTGGGTTTTCAAGTTTAGGTTTAGGTTTAGGTTTATGTTAGGTAGTTAGGTTTAGGTTAGTTTGTAGGTTAAGGTTTAGGTTTAGGAAACCGGTTTCGGGTTCGGGATCGGGTTTAAGTTTGGATTTTCAAGTTTAGGTTTAGGTTTAGGTTAAGTTGTAGGTTAAGGTTTAGGGAATTGAGAATAGGTTAAGGTTTAGGTTGAGGAAATTGGGTTCGGGTTCGGCATCGGGTTTAAGTTTGGGTTTTCAAGTTTAGGTTTAGGTTTAGGTTAGGGAGTTGAGATTTAGGATTAGGTGTAGGTTTTGGTTTAGGGATTTGAGAATAGGTTGAGGTTTAGGTTTAGGGATTTGAGAATAGGTTGAGGTTTAGGTTTAGGAAATCGGGTTTGGGTTCGGGATTTGATTTAAGTTTGGGTTTTCAAGTTTAGGTTTATGTTTAGGTTAGGGAGTTAGGTTTAGGTTAGGTTGTAGGTTAAGGTTTAGGGAATTGAGAATAGGTTAAGGTTTAGGTTGAGGAA